>JANAVB010030219.1:18463380-18544207 GCA_029216955.1 Iris pallida
CTTCGAATGGTTCTGTAGTCTGCCTGACGGATGTATCAACTCATTTAAAGACTTGGAGAGGTTGTTCCTCAATAGGTTTTATGGGAGTGGCATGCATGTTAGTATGTCCACCCTTATCGAGACCAAGCAAAGGAGGACTGAGTCTGTCATCGCCTTCATCGAATGCTTTAGGCGGCTAGCACTGAAGATGCCCTTCGGCATACCAGACTCAGAACTTATGGATACTTGTCGACATAACTTCCTTCCTACGGTGAAGTTTTGTCTAGGTATACATAAGTATGATACATGGCCCGCTTTCATTGGGGTCGCTGATGCTGCTGAAAATGACATTCCTAACTTAGAACTACTGGGGTTAAAAATACCCAAACCGAAGACAAAGGCAAGCATCCTCAAACTATCCTATTCATGGGGTAAAAGAAAAGTAGTCCTGAAGGTTGACACATCCAAAGGAGCTTCCAATTCTCAAGGCGCCTCCGACAAGCCTAAGGAGACCTTCTCCTTTGATGAAGACGATGTCATTACCATCTTTCACACATTGACGAAGGGTAATAAGTTGACATTGCCTCCACTACGACATCCTGCAGAGGCGAGCCAACTCAACGATCCCAAGTACTGTCTCTATCATCAGTACGTGCATCACTCCACCAAGGATTGCATCGTCCTGAAGAAGAAAAAGATAACAGCTTATCGACAACCAAGTGATCAACCTCGAAGGAAGACAAGGTCGTATCTTCTAACATGATCTCTTTTCAGTTTGGAGACTTTCCTTCCACCGAAGTCCCAGACGGCGTAGTCCCGATTCCCAAGGCAATAATGGAAGTCATCAACTTACCGCCAGCTCGCAACCCTACCTTGGTGCCACTCACGACTGAACATGGTGAGATCATGTGGGTCCATCGGGACCTTGTACAAGAAGTAACGCAGGGGATAGTACCTCCCAAAGCAAAAAGGGGTAAGAAGTACAAGTCATGCCATATGGTATCCTCTCCCATCTACGAGGTTCTATCTGGCGAGACACGACCGTGGAAGACTTATCTTCGGACGTACGATCCCGCACAAGAAGAAGAAGTACCTTCTCAAGCTCTTGCTGCCCCCACAAGCTCAAAACGGGCCCGTTTAAGCCCAACTACGGACAAAGCCAAGCAGAAGGAGACGCGGTTTGACAAATCTCTGAAGGCGCCAGCTCCCGAAGGCATGGATCGGCCCTACAACTTTGACATACTGGCACATCTAGCCAATACACCTGCCAGGTTGTCTCTGTTCGATCTATTGCGACTCTCCAAAGAAATGCGAAAGGCTTTAAGTGAGGCATTACTATATGTCGACTCTTACCTCACTGAAGTCAAAGCCCCCTGAAGACCCTGTCTCCTGTCCCACTGCCACAGTACTATAGAAGTGGTGCCCAACATCACTTTTTCACAGGAGGACATGCTACTAAAAATAATCGTCATGATAGACCCCTGTACTATACAGGGTATATCGGGGCGATCAAGGTGGACCGCATGCACATCGATCCAGGATCCTCCCTCAGCATTATTCCTAGAAGTTTGCTTAAATTCTGGGAATTCCTTTACATAAGCTATCTGCAACCAACATAACTATTATGGCTTTCAATGCTGGTCGAAGCCATCCGCTGGACAAGATCCGTCTCAAATGCCAGATCGTTGATCTCCGAACGAAGATTTTTTGCTATGTGATCGATGCCAACGTATCCTATAAATCTTGTTGGAACGTCCATGGATACACGAGAATATGATCGTTCCTTCCATACTTCACCAGTGCTTCAAATATGTCAACATCGACGGTGTCATGAAGACGAGTTTGCCGATGCGATCCTTTTAAGGGTATCGAAGCTTGCTATGGAGATTCGGTACTTTACCAATCTTAGCCCCCCAAGGACGATGGCAACGAAGCTGACAATGAAGCTGAAGCAAGTCCATCCTCCAATGATGGTCCCCTAATTATCCGAGTCAAAGGACGTACTACTCCAAAAAGTACTCCGAAGCCTCTCACAATTTGGGTGAAAAGGAAGAACCCTGACAAGGTTAAACCATTGACCATCCTTCTCAGCAAGACACGTCGGAAGGAACCTACTGATGCCCGTCCTCCTAATCCTGAAGAATTACCCTACATGATGAACTCGGCCAAGACTGTGGCTCCTCTTCCAGATGATGATCCTCTCAATGAGTATATCATACTCATAATAATGTACCTTCAGCGGATGATATTATCCCTGAAGAAGAACTTGCGTATTTCCTTAGTAAAGGTTTATCTTTGAATTACTTCCGATGTCTATCAATCTGTAAACCACTACATAGATACGATATATGCTCTAGAGCACGGCATAGGACCACACCTCTGCATGCCGGTCACGATGCCTCACCTGTGGGAAAAAGTCTACTCTAAAGATATCCTCTACTTCATCGTTCAAGCCAGAAAGAAGGATGAAGAACTAATCATCTTTGGTCGTATAATTGGCGAGAGAAGTTTGTTCCAGACTCTACTTCTTCCAAGCATAATACATAAGCTGACTATGACTCTAGGAAAATATAACTTTTTCGATATAGTTGGCATGCCAAGAATATCATCTAGAACATGGGATATGACATCAAAAGCGACCAGGGGCTAAATTACGGCCGATGACGACTGTTGCCAATACGACACTTTGCTCCTCCCGGCAAACCCGAGAACTACTATCAACAAAGCGATGTGGTTTGGGTTATGTCACTCCTCCGATAACTCCCGAAAGATCAGATGATGAAGCAGTTCGTTGTTCTCATTCTTCTGATTCCTCCCTCTGGGACTCAGACTCCAGCATTGGCGACATATTCAAGACAACTCTGTCCGTCAACGTGGTTTCGTTGACCAAATTACGGATGACGTCCAATCAATTGAGCTTGAACTAATGGGCTAAAAAAATGGACACTAGGTGGGAGCTGTGCGTCGAATAACGTGAACCACCTACTGAAGACGAAGTCATCAAAGTCAATTTAGGAGATGAATCATCTTTCAAACCAATCTTCATCAACAAAAGTTTATCTGGCGATGAACACCAATCTCTTATACAGCTTATAAGAGAATACATCGATGTCTTCGCATGGAACTATGAAGATATGCTAGGCTTGGGCCCTAAAGTCGCTATGTACCACCTGAATATTTCGTCTAAAGCTAAGCCCGTGAAGCAGCAACAACGACGATTCCGACCAGACGTCATAGAAGCCATCGAGAATGAAGTCAAGAAGCTCATTGCCAGTAGATTCATTCGCGAAGAACAACACCCAAATTGGGTTGCCAATATCGTTCCAGTCATGAAAAGAATGGTAAAGTTCGAGTCTGTATCGACTACCATGATTTAAACTCTGCATGCCCGAAAGACGAGTTCTCTCTACCGATCACTGACGTAATGATCGACAATACTTACAACTTTGAGCGAATGTCCTTCATGGATAGGGTTCTCAGGCTACAACCAGATTAAGATATTCCCTGACGACGAGAAGCACACATCTTTTTGAACACCGTTGGGGTATACTTCTATACGGTGATGCCCTTCGGATTAAAAATACAGGAGTGACATACCAGCGAGCCATGAACATAATTTTTTGTGATCATTTATGCAAAACTATGGAGTGCTACGTAGACGATATCGCAAGTCAAAAGTCATCTCAAGGACAACCACCTCTATGACTTGAGAACGGTGTTCGAACTAATGTGTGCACACCAACTCAAGATGAGTCCAACCAAGTCTTTTCTGGGAGTCTCCAGCGGCAAGTTCTTTGGGTTTGTCATCACTTCAAAGGGTATACACCTTGACCCGGAGAAAGTGAAGGCTATCCTCGACATGCATCCTCCAAGAAACCTCAAAGAGCTACGCGGACTACAAGGAAGGCTAGCCTACATCAGACGATTCATTTTGAACCTCTCTAGAAGGTATCAACCATTCACTCAGTTCATGAAGAAAGGCGTATCTTTCAGTCTGGACTGAACAATATCAACGTATATTCGACGACATCAAGGCATACCTTACAAGCCCTCCAGTATTGGTAGCTCCAATAATAGGGAAGCCCTTCTTACTATATGTCCGCGCTATGGACCATTCTTTTGGTGCCCTATTAGCTTAGAAGAACTGAAGGCGGCCATGAACAGGCAATCTACTACCTCAGCCGTACAATGGTGGATGCCGAGCACAGATACACACCGGTGGAGAAGGAATGCCTTGCACTAGTATTTGCCATCCAGAAGACACGCCACTATGTGTCTGGGAAGACTATCCACATTATATCTAAAGTCAACCCTCGCAGAATACTTATGACTAAATCGGGCTCTCTCAATTCCTGTTTAGCTACATGGACAATGCTGTTGACTCCATACGATATGCTCTTCGTTCCTCATAAGGCAGTAAAAGGACAAGCATTAGCTGATTTCCTAGCAGCTCATCCAGTGCCAGAATCGTCCAAACTCCATGACGAAATCTCCAACGAAGTGGTGGAGTCTAACACTGCAACTGAAGAAATCCCCATTTGGTGAATGTTCTTTGACGATACATCAAGAACAGGACCTAAAGAAAATATCGTGGCTAGAATAGGTGTCGTGCTCGTGTCACCTGATCATCTGGTTATACATCGTGCGTATTCTCTTGTGGAACCATGCACCAACAACGTGGTCGAATATAATGCCCTATTAATTGGCCTACAACTGGCAAAGCAACTGGGAGTTGACTATCTAGAAGCTTACGGCAATTCCAAGCTAATAGTCAGTCAGGTCCGAGAAGACTATGAAGGTCGCCACGAGGATCTCATCCCCTACTACAGAGCAACAATCGAGTTGGCGTCTACTTTTGCTGGATTCTTCATCGAGCACATGCCTCGACTATAAATATAGAAGCAGATGCTCTAACCGGCCTCGCTGCTTCCTTGACCGTTTCTACTAATACTCAGCAGTCGATCACAGTGTCTGGTCGAGAATTATTCTGTGTGAAAGATGCCTTGCATATTCATCACAGTTACGCAACGGAAACAAGCGTCGATGCTAAAGACTGGAGATTTTCATTCATAGACTATGCCGTCTATGGAATCCTTCCCGAGGACCCGAAGGAAGCAGTATCCATCCAAAGGCGATCCCTCAGATTTTACTATGATACAGCTACCAAGATGCTGTACCGACGCTCTTACGACGGGCTACTGTTACGATGCTTATCAGACACAGAAGCCAAACATAAACTCCGGGAAGCTCACGATAGAGTTTGTGGTACACATCAACCAGGCCCCAAATTATAAGATTGCCTCAAATAAATGGGTTATTACTAGCCCACAATGATAGCAGATGCTGTTGAATATGCAAAGAAGTATAGAGCTTGTCAGTTCTACGCCGATTTTATTCATCAACCTTCGGAGTTTCTACACCCGACTGCAGTATCTTGGCCGTTTGAAGCCTGGGGCATGGACATCATAGGACCAATCAGCCTACCATCCTCCAAAGGACATCGGTTCATCCTAGCCATAACCGATTACTTCTCCAAATAGGCGAAAGCTATACCGCTCACCGAAGTGAAGACGTCAAACGTGATCAGTTTCATCAAACATCACGTCATCTACCGCTTCGGCCTACCTCGCAGGATCATCCATGATAATGGTCCACAGTTCGCAAGCCATGCATTCTATCGGTTCTACAATAAGAACTGAATCCAGAACGTAGCCTCTACTGCCTACAATCCAGCGGCTAACGGGCTAGCAGAAGCCTTCAGCAAAACTGTTATAAAACTTCTCAAGAAGTTCGTCTCTTCAAGCAAGCACGATTGGAATGAGAAGCTTGGCGAATGTCTATGGGCCTATCGTACAACGGTCCGGAGTCCAACAGGAAGCACGCCATTTTCTCTGGTTTATGGGAGTGAAGCAGTTCTTCCCCTAGAAATCTAGATTCCTTCTATTCGAGTAGCCCTAGCCAGTGAGCTAACTACCGAAGAAAGCTACCGTCTGCGACTCCAGGAGCTCGAAGTGCTAGATAAAAATACTTGTTAGCTTAGCAGCACATTGAGCTATACCAAGCACGCCTTTCCAGAGCCTTCAATAAAAAAGTGAAGGAAAGGATCTTCCAAGTCGTCGATTTGGTCTTAGCAGTGAGAAGACCAATGGTCATGACGCACAAAATAAAAGGAAAATTCCAGCCTAAATGGGAAGGTCCTTTCATCATAGAATTAGTGTATTCTAAAGGTGCGTACCGACTAACCAAGCCTGATGGTGACTTGCTCATGATGCCTATCAACGGCAAGATCCTGAAGAAATACTATGTGTAACTTTTTTGTTCACATGTGTTCAGTCATATAAATGTACAGTACGATGCTTATATGATTCAAAAAACTATCTAACTATTATTCGTATTTCAAGAGTCTTGAATACGCCCTGGATAATAGGTCCTCTAAATATTTTCCCAGTGGAACCATTCCTGTTTTTGACTCTGTCCAAACTCGGTTTGACGAAAACAAGTCACGTCCCTATTACCTCTGAATTGTTTTTCGATAATTATTTCCCCAGTGAAATGATTATATTTTGCCACGTCCATATAACCTCTGAGCAAAGCATTCATCAAGGATAATCACGTCCCTATTACCTCTGAGTTGTCTACTCCCACCCAACGTTACATATCTTTCCACGTCCATATTACCTCTGGTCAGATATAGAACATCCTCTGCTATTACGTCCATATTACCTCTACTAGCAGCTTTATTCAACTTATTATCTATATTCAAATAACTTGAATATAAAATGGATAATAGGTCCACATCAAAATTCCTTAGCGGAATACCCACCAGAAATATCCTTGCTACGTCCACATTACCTCTAGCACCGATATTTCACAAAACCACATTTATTTTGAAAAGATTCTTTATTTTGTATTTTAACGTCTATCAAGAGACAAAAAAAAGGTACAAGAGCCATGATGGCTAGAAAAAAGGGAGTTACAAAAATCTACGTCATACATAGGCAGTTTATGTTGTCCCTCAGAGCCGCAATCTCGGCTTCATACTTTACAGTAGCTCGGTGCCGTGCCTCTTCTTGACGAGCAACGTCATCCTCGAAGAGGATCAGACTCAGATGCTCTCCCTCCAACTTCGCGTGTTGTTCTTCTAAACGGACATAAGTGGTGGCAGTCATGTAGCCTGGGCCAAGCAATCCTCCTGTTCAAATGTCGCCGCCCTCAATTCAGCTTCTAGCTGGGCGATCTCGTTCTTGATCTGCACAATGTGATTATACTTCTCAGTGATTTGTGCAGCCAGCCTGTTCTTCGAGGCAGCACGTACCTTACTTGCAGCATTGAACTGGCCATACTGGTCAGCCAGCTCGCCGATCTCTCGAATAAGGGCATCCTTCCTCGCCTGGAAAGTAGCTCTCTCCTCTGTAAGAGCCGTCATCAAAGTCTCATTCTCTGTGTGGAACAGCGATGCCGGGCTCCGCTGTTTGGTGTCCCGGAACCTGGCCACCTGACCCTCCAGGTCGTTCAAAACTTTCCTTAGAGCGTTGGCCCGCTCTTCATAGCCGACAATGCTCTCGAGGGCCGCTACATAGCATTCAGCAAAAGCCCTCACAGGGCCGAAGGCAGCATTCTGATTCAGGACTCCAGGAAGCTTCACTTTTAGTACAGAGTAGAAAGCTTTGACAACTTCCTGGGCCATCTCCTCATCTTCGGTGGAGGTCGTCGAAGAAGAGGGATGGAAAGTTTCCTCCACCTCAGGAAGGAACACCTGACAAGAAGCCGAACCTGACAGAGAAAATAATATATACATCAGTAACCGGAAAAGAGGGAGGAAAGACGAAAGAGTTGTAATTTTGTACCTTCGGCTTGCTCAACTTCAGCCTGGGCTACGCCATCAACCTTAGCTTCAGGGGAACCAAGAGTAGGTTCAGACCGTTCAAGAAGAACAATATCAAGGCCCTGAGTGACATCAGGCCTGATATCTTCTACAGCCTCAGCTGGAACATGGATGGATTCAGCAGCAGCCCCGTCAGCAGGCTGCTCAACTTCTCTTTCTGAAGCCGATACCGACTCACTAACAGCTCCCCCCACACTAACAAAATTGGAGGAACCGGGAACAACTTCTGTCCCTTCTCCAATGGTGGGGACTATCTTTGCGAGGAATTCTTTCTCCTTGTCTGTAAGGGAACATACAGTCGTGGTCAGCCTCACAAGGAGCATGCAAAATCGAAGTCGGAAAATCTCATCCAAAGAGTGGCACAAAAGGTAATGTACCTGTAGAAGGATGAGCCGATTGGACTTGGTTCTCGTCCATCTCTTTCATCGCAGTTCCTATTGCAGATGTATCCCCCACAGATATGTCGTTGGAGAAACTGATCTTTTGATCACCGTCATGGTACGGGCCTTCGCCCTGATCTTCATGTCGCTAATGATTTACAGCTGAAGAAGATCCACCCTCATCCATCGGTCGGGGGCGACCAGGGACACCGTTGTCACCTCCACTTCCTCAGACGAGGAGGCATCTGCGTCAGCTACTACTCTGGGGTCCTGTGTAAAGGACAAACGCAAGGGTGAGAAAGCTTCTAAAGGCTTGACCAGAACGGCTATGGAGTCTAGGAATGGATCCACCTCCCGAATAATAACGGCCCGTGACGCCGCTCCTCATCTTCCAGTTTGCCGGAAGGACCTCCTCAAGGGAGGTGAGCCAGCACCCACTTCCTTGGCTCTCCTTAGGGCAACAGTTTTCTTCTTTCGCTTTAGGGTTGGCTCTTGGGCCAATTCAGTTGAAGCTTTCCTCTTCTGAGGCGGATTAATAGGAGAAGAATCATCATCTTTCGTATCCTCCTTCGGAGACACTGTTGGTTCCCTAAAGATGGCATCTGGCCATGGTACTACGGCTGGTTTCATCGTAGGAACAGTGCTTTTCTTCTTACGGCCCTTTGGCACCTTTTTCGTAGGAAGGGGGCCAAACCGAGTCCCCAATATTAAGCTATGTTTATGATCATACTGAGGATGAACGTAAAATTTGGCGGCGGCATAGCCTCAGGCTTATCCAAAGGAAGAGTGAAGATCGCCCCCGTGCACCCGGCGTTGTAGTACATCCAAGCACGCGCCCCTTCAATCAAGCTGCCTATCGACATCAAATACGGGCTAGCATTTTCCAGAAGGAGCCGGCTATAGCCGAACTGCCGTACAAAATGGCTTGGCAGATACGGCTCCAGATAGGCATGATTCCTGTTCCGGAGCACCAGATGCGATGGTCTAATAGGCTGAAGCCAACAAAATGCCCCAGCAGTCAAATTAGTGGCATGAACTCCCTCGTCTACTAAGATATCTCCCGAATTATCGCTGCTGGACGGAGGGGTTACTCTGAAGAACTCATAGTTCTGTAAGAAGCCTAAAGCCTTTCTGCAAGCAGGTACACCGGTGACGGCCCAATCTGTATCATAAAATCTACGAAGAAATGCGTCTCCTGCCAAAGAGTCCGCCACCGGCCCAGTATTTATTATGGAAGGACAACGCAGTAGCAGCCACCCCATCAGAAAATGATACGGAAGCTCGGTCCGGGCAAAGTGGGGCCTGCCGTCGGAAGTTACCGCATTCCTAACAAAGTCCCGCAGACCTCGTCCAGTGGCACAAACCATCGCGGAAAGTAATACAAGACGGTGTCCGAACACCAGCTTCACAGTCGAAAGTATCATAACTCGGCTTATTCTCTCAATGGACCCTGAACCTCCAGCGACTACGCAGTCACGAAGCAAGATCATTAAGAAAGCTGCCAGCACAGCTTTCTCCGACAACGGATGTTCGGCTTGACGAAAGTAGTGGCCAATCGGAGACCCGGGATCATCACTGTCCTTAGTATCCGCCGTCTCATAATCCGCCATCCGGGCTTCTATATCGGACTTGGTCATAGGTTTTAAGATCGAAAAGGAGGCCGGATCTTCCCCTTCAACTTGAACGAAGACATAGCCCATCCAGGCTCTTGTGTGGGGATTGGCCCCCTCGGTCCTCCCTTTCTTATTAATTCTATGTCAGATAAGAAGGTGGAAGAGCAATTCCTTGTATATATCAATCATTCCGGAGTTTTTATTCTCCAGATCTCGGAGTTCTTCATCACAAGGCACGTACTCTTCGTAGGGCTCCGTACCCCAGGGAAGCTTCGACACTTTCCATATTTCATGGAGAGCCAATCCTATCTCCCCAGTCGGAGTAAAGAAGTTACAGGTGTGAAGGTTATATAACTCAGCCAAAGAGACAAACATTGACCAGTTGACCCTTACACCATATTGAGTGGCCCTAATAGCATAGTAAAGGCCAACAGTCTTCAGGGTGGCTTCATACGTGGAAAGTATCCAGCCGATGAGATTGCTCCAGAATAAAGATGGATACCTCCAGCCTTCCATCCGTATCTTCCCTGCGGGATATGACGCATCCTCCGTCATCATCAAATGACAAAGCATGTCAGCGGCATAAGGATGGAGGTTAGTTAGAATATCGTTCACTACAGCACCAGGTTGCAGTCCCCTCGTAGAGTAAGATGCAGAGCCCCGGACACATTTGAAAGTGTCCTTCCTCCGATCGCCTGAATCAAACTATATTCTCCCAGAGATGACTCTGGGGAGCTCAGGAGTTAGCTCCTACTTCATCTGTCGTCGCACAGCTAAGGCAGTAAAAGCAGACAAAGGATAATGGCGCTCCATCGATGGTAGCCATATCCTCTGATTTTTTGGACTGATCACCATGGGGTTCCTTAAACGTATGGTCTCGCCATCTTCAAATCCCATACTATCCCAAAACAGGAAGTACGGCTTTTTAAAGCGACGTGCCCCTCCATGTACGAACTTCTCATCATTAATCATCTGCCTCAAGAAGGACTTATCATGTTCAAGTATGGCGAGGGTCCGCTCCGTAGGCTGATTTTGACTAATCTTGGCCTGAACCGCGCTGATCACATTTGTTATAGGACTGGTATCAAGGGCCTAATAAGCAGAGCCGAAAGGGATTCCCTCAAATTTTGGAAGAAACATGCTTACTGCAAGGATAGACAGAAAGTCAGACTCAGAAATCTGCAAAAAAACTAAGTTCTGAAAGGCTTTTATGCGCCCAAAGGGCTATGCGCCCAAGGGGCTATGCGCCCAAAGGGATATGCGCCCAAAACAAAACATGTGGGCACATAACACACGAACAGTACGTGGGCGCATAACATGCCAAAGTTAGAGGGCGCATAACATGACAACACGTGGGCGCATGGCACACCACAGTATTGGCGCATGACTTCTGTGTGTGCATAATAATGCTCACAGAAGTATGTTGCCTTAGGCACAAGCGCCCTGACAGAAGAAAAGTCTGAGCGTCGTAAATTAACGCTCGAGACTTAATTTTTGAAGCATACCCTCCTATGCGCCCACTGGCTTTATGCACCTATGCGCCCATTGTGCAGTATGTGCCCACAATGGCCTATGCGCCCACGTGAAGAACTAATCCCTTGCACACTATGCGATTGCCACTTGCTGACGTGGAGAACGTATGAAGGATGGACTGCTTCAAATTCTACCCCGATGAATCTGTCAGTTCAGATTTTGAGGAAGATCTCAACAGTCGTATCTCTCTATCGTAGAATTTCTCGGCCTTCTTTTCTTCAGTTTGGATCAAAGTAGGTGCAAAGTGGCTCAGTCGTAGAAACTCGGTGTTGTATTCTTCCACGGTCCTACTGCCTTGCCCAAGGTGTAAGAATTTTCTTCGAAGCTCTGCCTTAAAAGTGGAAGGGATAAACATCTTTTGGAAGAGTTTGGAGAACTCCTTCCAAGTGACCTTATCCTGTCCAAGTCTTTTCTTCTCCGTAAGCCACTTGTGGTGTGCATTGCCGGTCAGCTGCATCCGGACGACAACTGTCACGACCCGTACCCACTGTGAGGGTACGAGAACGTAACAACGCCCAGCCTACGCCGTAGTGTCGGCGGTAGAGCGCTGTCCTAGGTCAACATACATCTAACAATATATATCTAAACAGTTTATACTCCCCGAATGGGGGTGACATAGCAATAGTAAACTCAATCACAACTAAGGAAGAGATAGCACGATATAAAATAGAACTCAAGGAATAAAATAGATAAAAGTAGTCTAAGATAATCCCAGCAATATCCAACAGTACAAGGTCTCAGATGAAAGAATATATACAACTCTGAACTCCAAATAAGTCTAACTAAAACATGTCTCAAGACTGCATAAAGTAAGATAAGCCTAACTAATCTAGTCTAGGCAATCGGGGTGCTATCCTCAGCGAGAGCTGGGTCCTCCTGAGGGTCCAGCTCGCAGGTGTCATCTAAGGCTGCCCCGTAGTAAGTGTCCAGGCAAACCTCCTCCTCATCCTCTGTAATATTTTCAACAGGTCCAGTCAGGACAGGAGCGAGTACAGTACATCTCAACAGATCATAACAGGTTAGAAGATATAATCATGTAGTAAAGTAAGATACAAGTACTGAAAGAAGTGCAGTATGTAAACAGAAAGAGAAAGCTGTAAGAGAAATATCTACTATAAATAGAGAACTATCATGTGACTAGTGAGTCAGAGTACAATATAGACATGTAAATGGCATAGGAGATTCTGATGCTACACTATGGAAGAGATTCTGATACTACACTACTTGGATATTATTCACATGTCTAATTCTACTCCCCCGTACCCCCAATCAATACACAAGGATCCAGCCAGGTTATGTTATATGATGCTATGTAACAGCCCCCGAAGGGTAGTAGACCCCGAAGGTGATAGACCCCGAAGGTGATAGCCCCCGAAGGTGATAGACCCCGAAGGTGATACATAGTAGTCCCATAAATGGGATAAGGATTCTAGGAAGACTCTACGATCATAAGAGTATATGTCGTAAGTGATCAAAGAACCAATGAAGCATAGTGATACGCCATATAAGTGAAACGCATAGAACATGTAGTACCCGATGCTCCCTAAGGATAATATCTCAAGAAGGGATCCATATAGTACCAATTCGTGTGACCAACGTGACAGTACAAGTAAAGTAATCTACTACAGGAAATAATTCTAAGCAGGATATAAAATGATCAGAGAATGTACTCGCCTGTAACTGAGTGTCCAATATGAAAAGTACCGTCCGAGGAGTGGTGTCTGGCTCCTAATCAGAACAACACAAGTCACAACAAGTCCAGAATAGTAAAATGAAGTCCTACTATGCATTCTACATGATTCTAGGTCAATCTAGGCCAAAGTCAACTCTTGGTCAACTCTGGTCAACCCTAGAAGTCAAACTAGGTCAACCAAGTCTAATCAAGTCTAAACTCAACTAACTAGGTCTAAAAAGTCTGTACTAACCTACCTTAGCCCAATCAAGCCTAGTTAGCACTCTACACATACACAAAGCCAACCCAAAGATCTATGCCCCCTACCTAATACAATACATGTCTATGTGATAGCCATACATCAATAGATTAAAACACCACATAATATATTTACATATATCTAGGCTAGATATAAATCCTACAACATTAGGCTAAATCTAGAAGTATATATATATATATATATATATATATATATATATATATATATATATACTCATACAATTTACACACATATATTGTATAAGGAGAGAGGCTTGTGTGTTGTGTGTGCATACATGTGTGTATTATATATACATAGAGAGGGGAACCAATGTGCATGAATGTAATGTGTGTGTTAACAGTGACTGTGTATAAGTGCAGGAAAATGTGTGTGTGTGATAGAGGTGATCATGACAGATTTAGGAATAGTTGTGTAGGGTGTTTGTGTATAGGGTGAGTGATGAGTGAAATACATGAGAGTGAGCTTGTGTGTGTGTTAGGGAATGATACAAAATAGTGAGTGAAGTGAACCAGTGTCCATATATATATGCAGGAAACACCTAAAACAGTGAAGGGAACAAACATGAAAGGAAAAATCAGTAAAACATTTAAAGAGCAGTGAATGTAACATAAAGACAGGAAGACATGGACCTATTCTCAGGTTAAGAAGAAAAAGGAAAAAGAAAATCAATTCATTGTCCCCCCTTCCCTTCAATCTCAGTTTATAACTTTAGTGCAAAACTCAGTGAACATCAACCCAGGAATTTCCTGAACAAAGGTTCAGTTCAGATTTCAGTCCCTCCCCAATCATCAAACTCAGGATTCCACCTCAATACCAAACAGTTTTATACAATCTCAGGTTTACTCATGATTTCCTACAGGATATGCATATTATATTTCACAAAGCAAATACTCAAACAGTCCCCAATGAATTTCCAGGTTTTAATCATAATTGAACAACACATTATCTAAGAGAAAAAGGAAAAATCAATTCATAACCCAAACTGAGAATGCAAACTGGTATTTCCCAGTTTCCAGTCCAAAACTCATTAATTCTACATCAACTTTTAACTATGGCAAGATAATATATAGGGGTATAGATTAGAGTTTACAAAACCTACATTAATCAGTGATTAACAGGTTAAATCATCAAACAAAACTCAACTTGGAAAAACTGGAAAAGTAACAGGATCAATATCAGTTAACATGGGTTAAATGAGAATTTGAATAGGAAAAATCAACTAATCATGAATCTATTGCTTGGTAATTGATAACAACCCATGTACACAACCCCACACATTCACTTCGTGTCATCCAAGGCCTGACACGGCGTGTCCACATCAAGGAAGCTCAAAATAACACACACAGTGCACTGTCAGTGCACTATCTCGTGCACACGTGCACTTGTGTCGTGTGCACGACACAAGACACGAGGGAATCTCGTGGTCATACACATGGGTAGCCACCTATAGGGCTACCTCATAGGCCCACTGGCCTGTGTCCACGACGTGTCAGGGTCGGACACGAGACCCGTATCAGTGGCCAAAAACTCGTGTGCACAGACACTACAAAAACACGTGCACAGCTGATTTCTCTCTCGACACGACACGGGGATACGTGGGACTTGACACATGGCATGTCAGCCAGTGCCCCATGGCTCGTGTCGAGTTTCGTGTCAAACAAATGTGTGTCGTATCCTCTACAGACCCCGATAGACAGGGGAGCACTGTAGCACGCGCACGAGCGTGTGCACGCGCGTGTCCAAGTCGAGATCCTGACACAAAACGAAACTGACACCAACACACAAGATCAAGAATCAATAAACAAGATCTAAACTAACATTTCTATTTAAAAATATTGAACAAACAAGATCGAAATGCCCTTTGAGGCATTTCGACAAACAGTCTACAATAGCCCTGATACGTGTCCAGAACGGACACGAAACCTCTGATACCCGATACAAAAACTATTCAAACCTTAGGGGGACCCTTAGGGCTACCTATTCATGAAGACTAAGTGAAATTTCATGGAGTATTGAGAGAGTTACCTCTTAATGAACTTCAATGAAAAATCCCTATTCAAAGCTCTCCTCTTGATGACCCAATCAATTCAAAACGACTTCAAACTGAGATGAGACCTTAGCAACAGCAAAAATAGTCATATTAGGACCTATTGGAACAATTTAGAAAGAAAAAGGAAGAGGAAAGGAGTTCTAGAAATTAAAATACAATAAAACTAACCTCCTTAAAAATTGGGCTTTTTCTAAGAAAGAGGCAACCCTAGATTTTAGGAGGGGTTTTGTATGGTGAGGATCCTTATGTGGATAGGTAGCCGGCCACTACTCCCTAGGGTTATGGTTTGGTCAAAACTTTGGGCCTTGGGCCAAGTTACGTAGGTCATGGTTGATCTAATTAATTAAAAGCTCTAAAAACATAAGTCATGGCTTATGGCTTTCTAATTCCTATAGTTAAATAGGTTCTAATGACCAAACCATAGATTAGGCTAGGTTAGACTAGAGTCACAAATCCTAACCAAGTCCAACTAACTAGGGTTAGCTCCTAGGTTGGTCTACATGAGTCAATACTAGTCAAAATCAAACTAGTCCAAACAATTCCAAAATAATTCCTAAAAATTCCCATAAATTCTAATTAATTCTAATAAATTTAAATTACCCCCAAAATAACAAATTTACCCTCAAACTAGAAATGTGGTAGTGACAAATCTACCCTTCTTAAAAGAATTTCGTCCTCGAAATTGAAAGGCGAAATACAACTGATGAGAAGGATTGAAGCATACCTCACGGTCCAAAAAGATAAGGGTACCGCTCGCGCATCTCATCCTCCCGCTCCCAGGTAGACTCTCCTGAAGAATGATGCCTCCATGCAACGCGTACCAAGGGTATCACTTGGTTCCTCAGAACCTTGTCCTGTCGATCCAGAATCTCCACTGGCTGCTCTGGATAGCTGAGAGAAGGCCCAACCTCTATCTCTGAATGGTCGAGCACATGACTTGGGTCAGCCACGTACCGTCTCAACTGTGATACATGAAATACATTGTGGACCCCCACAAGTACAGGCGGCAAGTCTAGCCTGTAAGCCACGTCACCGACTCTTCCGCTGATAACGAAAGGGCCGATGAAGCGCGGGCTAAGCTTTCCGCCTCCACCAAAACGTATCGTACCACGAGTCGGAGATATCTTCAAGAAAACCTGGTCTCCGACCTAATCACAAGCAAGGTCTCAATTAATTATAATAAACAAACATGATCAAAATCACAAACAACAACCTAAATCTAATCCTACTCTACTCTGTACCTCAAACTCCAAGGGCCTCCGGTGGCTATCGGCCCAGTGCCGATGTCTGTCCTGTGCCACGCGATGTCTGTCCCTGATGAGCTTCACCTTCTCGGCCGCATCAACAACCATCTCTGGCCCCAGTAAAGCTCGCTCACCAACATCATCCCAGGACAAGGGTGTACGGCACCTACGCCCGTACAGAGCCTCGAAAGGTGACATCTCAATGCTGGCCTGGAAACTATTGTTGTATGCAAACTCCACCAAATGAAGATGATTCTTCCAGGAACCTCCAAAGTCCAAGACGCACGTCCGCAGCATATCCTCAAGGGTCTGAATAGTCTGCTCTGACTGTCCGTCCGTCTGGGGGTGGTATGCAGTACTAAACTTGAGCTGAGTGCCCAAGCTGGTCTGCAGACTCCTCCAGAAATAGAAAGTAAAACGGCTATCCCGATCTGAGACGATGCTGATCGAAACTCCGTGGATCCTAACTATCTGCCGCATATACATCTCCGCCAGCCTCTCTGTTGACGTACCCACCTTGAATGGCAAGAAGTGGGCCGATTTGGTCAACCTGTCAATGATGACCCAAATCGCGTCTTTCCCTCCTGGAGTACGCGACAATCCTGAAACGAAGTCTATCGTGATATGCTCCTATTTCCACTCGGGAATGGGCATCGACTGCAACAATACACTGGGCCTCTGTCTCTCTGCCTTGACCTGCTGGCAGACCAAACACCTAGCCACGAAGCGAGCCACCTCCCGCTTCATTCCTGACCACCATACATGCTCTCGCAGATCTCGGTACATCTTGTTGGCACCCGGGTGTATAGAGTACTGAGATCTGTGGGCCTCCTGTATAACTTGCTCCCTGAGCTCTCCGCTGGGCACACATAATCTGGAACCGTACCTCAAGGCACCATCCTCTGCAAGAGAAAACTCGCCCTCCAGCAAACCTGCTCGAACCAGCTCCTGGAGACACCGTAGAGCAACGTCCTCAAACTGTGCTGACTTGATCCTCTCCACCAAGTCTGACTGAATCTACATCTCCCATAGCTGCATCTGCACTCCCGACACGATCACCTCAATCCCAATGCTCTCCAAGTCGGCAAGCAAATGCCGATCCATGGTCAAACATATGGCTGTCGGATACCTACTCAAGGCATCGGCAACCACGTTGGCCTTCCCTGGATGATACTACAGTGCAATGTCGAAGTCCTTCATCAACTCAAACCATCTGCGCTGTCTCATGTTCAACTCCTTCTGAGTGAACACATACTTTAAACTCTTGTGGTCTGTGAAGATCTCTACCCTCTCACCATACAGATAATGCTTCCACAGCTTCAGAGCAAATATCACTGCTGCTAGCTCCAGGTCGTGGGTAGGGTAGTTCTTCTCATGGGGACGCAATTGCCTGGAAGCATAGGCAATCACCTTCCCGTGCTGCTGCAACACACAACCCAGCCCCTTTCCTGAAGCATCACTATAAATAGTAAAACCACCTGATCCTGAAGGCAATGTCAGAATCGGAGCTGTTGTAAGCCGCTTTTTTAACTCATCAAAAGCTGCCTGACACTCCTTTGACCAAACATACTCAGCATCCTTCCGGGTCAACCGTGTCAACGGCTCTGCAATCCGAAAGAAATCCTGTACGAATCTCCGATAATACTCTGCCAGCCCCAGGAAACTCCTGATCTCTGCAACTGAAGTCGGCGCTGTCCATGCCTCAACTGCTACAATCTTCTTGGGGTCAACTGAGATACCATCTCCAGTCACCACATGCCCCAAAAAGTCCACCCGATCCAAGAAGAACTCATACTTGGAGAGCTTTCCGTAAAGCTGCTCCTTCCTGAGAGTCTCCAGCACGATCCTAAGATGCTCCTCGTGCCCCTCCTCAGTCTTGGAATATACCAAAATATCATCTATGAATACTACCACAAACTGATCCAGATACTGATGGAACACCTTGTTCATAAGGTTCATAAACACTGCTGGTGCATTGGTTAGCCCAAACGGCATAACCAAAAACTCGAACTGTCCATACCGCGTCCTGAAAGTGGTCTTGGGAATATCCTCCCTCTTCCCTTCACCTGGTGATATCCCGACCTCAGATCAATCTTTGAAAATACCCGAGCTCCGCTCAACTGGTCAAATAGATCGTCGATCCGCGGCAGTGGGTATTTGTTCTTCATCGTAAGGTTGTTGAGTGCCCTATAGTCAATACACATGCGTACTAATCCATCCTTCTTCGGCATGAACAACACTGGTGCACCCCATGGTGACGAATTCGAGCGGATGAAGCCCTTGTCCTATAGCTCATCTACCTGCTTCTTCAGCTCCACCAGCTCGCTGTTGTTCACCCGATAGACATACTGAGAGATGGGTTCTGCTCCTGGAACCAAGTCTATCGAGAACTCTATATCCCTGTCCGGGGGCAGTCCCGACAACTTTTCTGGGAAACATCCATATAATCTGCTATCAAGGGGTGTGGAATCGTCTGCTCCTCGACCGAGACTCCACAGAAGACTCCGCTGCTCTGTTCTGCCTGACGTCTGGAGTACTCGAACTCTGGCTCCCCTGACACTCTGAACAGAACTCTACCCCCTCTGCAATCAATGCTGGCGTGGTGCCTGCTCAACCAATCTATGCCTAGTACTATATCGTAGTTCGGCAGTGGCATTACGAGCAGGCTCACCTCCAACTCACGGCCTCCCAAAACTACTCTCCGACCCTTACAAACATCACTCACGAGGATAATACCACCCCCGATCATGATCTTGTAACTCCTAGGCAATGATTCAGCTATGATACCATGTCTAATCGCAAAAGATACTGATATAAAGCTATGCAAAGCACCAGAATCAAACAATGCAAATGTTGGGCTGGAGTCGAGAAGAATCGAACCTGCAATCAGCTCTCCAGTCACCTCTGCCTCTTCAGCTGCCATGGCGAAGGCTCGTCCCTGCTGGCCTCCCCTGGCCTGTTGCTGGTGCTGGACGAACCTCTGCTGCTGTGCCGGCAGGGCTGGTCCCCTCTACTGGCCTGCTGGAGCTCTGACTCCTCCTCCCTGGACTGCTCGTCCCATGCGGCACTCCCTCATCTGGTGGTCTGCTGAACCACACACTATGCACAGGCCCAGCCTCTTCTGGCACTCATTGAAGACGTGCCCAGGCTTCTTGCAGTAGGCACAAGTGACTCCCTGTCTCTGACCCTGCTGGTGCTGTCTCGGCTGCTACTGCTGAACTGGCCTCTGCTGGATCGGCTGCGGCTGAAACAGCCTCAGCTGCTGATGCTGAAAGTGGGGCCTCTTGGCCTGGCCCCCGCTGCTGCTGCCTCCAACTGGGTCCCTCCCCCTCTTGAGCCTAAGCTCAAGATCATCCTCAGCCAACAGGGCCCCCGTCAAGATCTCCTCAAATGTAGCATCCCTGCTGCCCGTGGTCAGGGACTTGACCTCCTTGACCAGACCCTTCCGAAACCTCTGGGCCTTCGCCGTCTCGCTTAAGCCCTCCACGAACCTGTCGAGACGACCAAACTCTCCAGCATACTCCTCTACTGAGAGGCTCCCCTGGACCAAGCTCTCAAACTGCGACTCTAAGGCTCTGACTGCTGAATCTGGGAAGAACATCTTCTTGAAGAAGTCCCTGAACTGCTCCCAAGTCTGCCCCGGTACCCCCACCCTGGGGTCTGACTGATACCAGGTGCGAGCAAGATCTCACATCCGGCTAGCTACGGCCTCGATCTGAAGGTCTGCTGGAATCCTGGCCAAGCGGAAGATCTCCTCTATATGCTCGATCCACTCATCAGCATATAAGATCCCCTCTGTCCCCAGAAAGTCTCTGGGGTTCATCTTCTGAAACTGCTCGATCCCCGGTGTCCTCGACTGATGCACCACTGGTCGAGCTGCGGCTGTCGTGACGGCCAATTCTATGCCTCTGTTCTGCCGAGCCTGCTGTCGGTCCATGAACTGCTGGAAAAATACGAACATCTGAGCTGTGTCCACATGTCCTGGAGGCGGTGGCGGCTGGAAGGGATCCTCTGGAATGATCGGGTCCTGCCTCCCAGTCGGTGGATGCATACCCCCTGCTGCGGCTGCCGAGGTCTCAACACGAGCTGAGGTGGCAGGAGCTGCAGTCCCCTGGCCTCGCCGTGCTGGCTGAGAGGTAGCAGTCCCCTCTATAGCATCCTCATGAATGGCACGCTGCGATCTAGTCTCTACCATCCTGAAGATAGACAAACAAGAGTATCAATTTCTGAGAAAGAAGCGAAATAACAAAGGCGGACAATTACAATTCAAAGGATCAGCTGACAAAAGGATTTAGATGGCAATAAATTTTTTTTTCCTAAAGTGATTGAGTACCTTAAAATTAATGTCCTATATCCTACTGCAGGCTGTAGTAATACTCTAATTCGAATACCACTATACTTCTAGTCTAGACCTGCATGGGCCACCACTAAAAATGTGTCACGACCCGCACCCACTGTGAGGGTACGAGAACGTAACAATGCCCAGCCTACGCCGCAGTGTCGACGGTAGAGCGCTGTCCTAGGTCAACATACATCTAACAATATATATCTAAACAGTTTATACTCCCCGAATGGGGGTGACATATCAATAGTAAACTCAATCACAACTAAGGAAGAGATAGCACGATATGAAATAGAACTCAAGGAATAAAATAGATAAAAGTAGTCTAAGATAATCCCAGCAATATCCAACAGTACAAGGTCTCAAATGAAAGAATATATACAACTCTGAACTCCAAATAAGTCTAACTAAAACATGTCTCAAGACTGCATAAAGTAAGATAAGCCTAACTAATCTAGTCTAGGCAATCGGGGTGCTATCCTCAGCTAGAGCTGGGTCCTCCTGAGGGTCCAGCTCGCAGGTGTCATCTAAGGCTGTCCCGTAGTAAGTGTCCAGGCAAACCTCCTTCTCGTCCTCTGTAATATTTTTAACAGGTCTAGTCAGGACATGAGCGAGTACAGTACATCTCAACAGATCATAGTAGGTTAGAAGATATAATCATGCAGTAAAGTAAGATACAAGTACTGAAAGAAGTGCAGTATGTAAACAGAAAGAGAAAGCTGTAAGAGAAATATCTACTATAAATAGAGAACTATCATGTGACTAGTGAGTCAGAGTACAATATAGACATGTAAATGGCATAGGAGATTCTGATGCTACACTATGGAAGAGATTCTGATACTACACTACTTGGATATTATGCACATGTCCAATTCTACTCCCCCGTACCCCCAATCAATATACAAGGATCCAGTCAGGTTATGTTATATGATGCTATGTAACAGCACCCGAAGGGTAGTAGACCCCGAAGGTGATAAGCCCCCGAAGGTGATAGACCCCGAAGGTGATAGACCCCGAAGGTGATACATAGTAGTCCCATAAATGGGATAAGGATTCTAGGAAGACTCTACGATCATAAGAGTATATGTCGTAAGTGATCAAAGAACCAATGAAGCATAGTGATACGCCATGTAAGTGAAACGCACAGAACATGTAGTACCCGATGCTCCCTAAGGATAACATCTCAAGAGGGGATCCATATAGTACCAATCCGTGTGACCAACGTGACAGTACAAGTAAAGTAATCTACTGTAGGAAATAATTCTAAGCAGGATATGAAATGATTAGAGAATGTACTCGCCTGTAACTGAGTGTCTAATATGAAAAGTACCATCCGAGGAGTGGTGTCTGGCTCCTAATCAGAACAGCACAAGTCACAACAAGTCCAGAATAGTAAAATGAAGTTCTACTATACATTCTACATGATTCTAGGTCAATCTAGGCCAAAGTCAACTCTTGGTCAACTCTGGTCAACCCTAGAAGTAAAATTAGGTCAACCAAGTCTAATCAAGTCTAAACTCAACTAACTAGGTCTAACAAGTCTGTACTAACCTACCTTAGCCCAATCAAGCCTAGTTAGCACTCTACACATACACAAAGCCAACCCAAAGATCTATGCCCCCTACCTAATACAATACATGTCTATGTGATAGCCATACATCAATAGATTAAAACACCACATAATATATTTACATATATCTAGGCTAGATATAAATCCTACAACATTAGGCTAAACCTAGAAGTATATATATACATATATATATACACTCATACAATTTACACACATATATTGTATAAGGAGAGAGGCTTGTGTGTTGTGTGTGCATACATGTGTGTATTATATATACATAAAGAGGGGAACCAATGTGCAGGAATGTAATATGTGTGTTAACAGTGACTGTGTATAAGTACAAGAAAATGTGTGTGTGTGATAGAGGTGATCATGACAGATTTAGTAATAGTTGTGTAGGGTGTTTGTGTATAGGGTGAGTGATGAGTGAAATACATGAGAGTGAACTTGTGTGTGTGTTAGGGAATGATACAAAACAGTGAGTGAAGTGAACCAGTGTCCATATATATATGCAGGAAACACCCAAAACAGTGAAAGGAACAAACAGGAAAGGAAAAATCAGTAAAACATTTAAAGAGCAGTGAATGTAACATAAAGACAGGAAGACATGGACCTATTCTCAGGTTAAGAAGAAAAAGGAAAAAGAAAATCAATTCATTGTCCCCCCTTCCCTTCAATCTCAGTTTATAACTTTAGTGCAAAACTAAGTGAACATCAACCCAGGAATTTCCTGAACAAAGGTTCAGTTCAGATTTCAGTCCCTCCCCAATCATCAAACTCAGGATTCCACCTCAATACAAAACAGTTTTATACAATCTCAGGTTTACTCATGATTTTCTACAGGATATGTACATTACATTTCACAAAGCAAATACTCAAACAGTCCCCAATGAATTTCCAGGTTTCAATCATAATTGAACAACACATTATCTAAGGGAAAAAAGAAAAATCAGTTCATAACCCAAACTGAGAATGCAAACTGGTATTTCCCAGTTTCCAGTCCAAAACTCATTAATTCTACATCAACTTTTAACCATGGCAAGATAATATATAGGGGTATAGATTAGAGTTTACAAAACCTACATTAATCAGTGATTAACAGGTTAAATCATCAAACAAAACTCAACTTGGAAAAACTGGAAAAGTAACAGGATCAATATCAGTTAACATGGGTTAAATGAGAATTTGAATAGGAAAAATCAACTAATCTTGAATCTATTGCTTGGTAATTGATAACAACCCACGTGCACAACCCCACACATTCACTTCGTGTCACCCAAGGCCTGACACGGCGTGTCCACTTCAAGGAAGCTCAAAATAACACACACAGTGCACTGTCAGTGCACTGTCTCGTGCACACGTGCACTTGTATCGTGTGCACGACACAAGACACGAGGAAATCTCGTGGTCATACACATGGGTAGCCCACCTATAGGGCTACCTCATAGGCCCACTGGCCTGTGTCCACGATGTGTCAGGGTCGGACACGAGACCCGTATCAGTGGCCAAAAACTCGTGTGCACAGATACTGCAAAAATACGTGCACAGCTGATTTCTCTTTCGAGACGACACGGGGACACGTGGGACTTGACATGTGGCATATCAGCCAGTGCCCCATGGCTTGTGTCGAGTTTCGTGTCAAATAAATGTGTGTTGTGTCCGCTACAGACCCCGATAGGCAGGGGAGCACTGTAGCACGCGCACGAGCGTGTGCACGCACGTGTCCAAGTCGAGATCCCGATACAAAACGACACTGACACCAACATACAAGATTATGAATCAATAAACAAGATCTAAACTAACATTTCTATTTAAAAATATTGAACAAACAAGATCAAAATGCCCTTTGAGGCATTTCGACAAACAGTCTACAGTAGCCCTGATACGTGTCCAGAACGGACACGAAACCTCTGATACCCGACACAAAAACTATCCAGACCTTAGGGGGACCCTTAGGGCTACCTATTCATGAAGACTAAGTGAAATTTCATGGAGTATTGAGAGAGTTACCTCTTGATGAACTTCAATGAAAAATCCCTATTCAAAGCTCTCCTCTTGATGACCCAATCAATTCAAAACAACTTCAAACTGAGATGAGACCTTAGCAACAGCAAAAATAGTCATATTAGGACCTATTGGAACAATTTAGAAAGAAAAATGAAGAGGAAAGGAGTTCTAGAAATTAAAATGCAATAAAACTAACCTCCTTGAAAATAGGGCTTTTCCTAAGAAAGAGGCAATCCTAGATTTTAGGAGGGGTTTTATATGGTGAGGATCCCTATGTGGATAGGTGGCCGACCACTACTCCCTAGGGTTAGGGTTTGGTCAAAACTTTGGGCCTTGGGCCAAGTTACATAGGTCATGGTTGATCTAATTAATTAAAAGCTCTAAAAACATAAGTCATGGCTTATGGCTTTCTAGTTCCTATAGTTAAATAGGTTCTAATGACCAAACCATAGATTAGACTAGGTTAGACTAGAGTCACAAATCCTAACCAAGTCCAACTAACTAGGGTTAGCTCCTAGGTTGGTCTACATGAGTCAATACTAGTCAAAATCAAACTAGTCCAAACAATTCTAAAATAATTCCTAAAAATTCCCATAAATTCTAATTAATTCTAATAAATTTAAATTACCCCAAAAATGACAAATTTACCCTCAAACTAGAAATGTGGTAGTGACAACAACCATCCATCGGTCTCTTGGTAACTCGGCGGCCTCTAATTGCTGCTCAATATTGGTGAGCCATTCATGAACTTCGGTGGGCTCCTCCTTGCCTGAGAACTTGTCTGGCTTCAACTGGCGAAAGTTTGTGATGGTTTTCGTCGTCGTCTGGGGTACTGGTAGAGTGGCTCTCTCTAGTGCTGATACAATACGATCCTCGATGTGCTCCATCTGTCTCTGCTGGGCCTCCAACTGAACTTGTTATTGTGCTTGTATCATCACGTAGATGGTCTGGAAAAGCTGTTGGAGATCCATCGTGTGTCCAAGCTGGGGAAACATCGTCGGTGGCATCGGTGGCAGCGCTGGCATGGATGGGATGTCGTCTCTCCTGACCCTTGGTGGGTGCGAAGCTGCTGGAACGTCAGGTTGGATAGAAGAACCTCCAACTGGTGGCAGGGTCGTATCGACATGAGTCACTATAGCGCCATGTGGGGTGACGGTGGGGTTCTCGTCACTGGCTTGTGGGTCTATTTCACTGTACTCAAACGAAACTTATAAGCTTAAAGGAAAATTGATATCAAGCAGGATGCATGTCAAGGAAATAATTTCGAAGTCGAAATATAGAGTTCAAGGACGTGAAACAATATAAAGATGTGGATGAGATCCTAAGTATTTTTTCTATCCTATTCGCAGGCTCATATCGGTACAGTAATATAACCAAAGTGATTAACGTTGACCTGCATAGGCCACCACAAAAATACCTAACGCCCCAGTCCCAAAATACGTATAGGACCAGGATATGATACATGCCAGCAACACTTCACCAATAAGCCAAATCTCAAAGTAAGCCCATTTGCGAAATGCTTAAGCTATAAATCATGATAACAATCCAGCAATACAATACAAGTCACAGGTCACAGCTAATCTCATCCACACAGAAAATAGGACACAAGATATCAAGTCCAATAAATAATACTAATGAGAAGTATCTGTCCAACATGAAATAAAAATAATAACTGTACGGGTAAGACATCCCGAAACCACAGTGTAAAGAAATAAATAATCAACTGCATGTCCACTGAAAAAGGAAAAAAAAATAAAGTATCAAGTCTAAAAGAGACATGTCTCAAGAGAAGTCTTCAGCCACTGTCTCGTCCTCCTACGAAGGTACGTCACCTGCCTCGACTCCAGAACCATATACCTCCGGGTAGTCCTCGTCTCTAACCAAGCCTGGAGAGATCACCAGGTCCTCAGAGGACTAGCAAGACACATAATATACATGCCTACTATATAATAAATAACATGCGAGAAAATAGAAAATGGTACAAGGAATAATATGAGACTAAAGAATAAGTATAAATGGCATACCATCAAAGACAGTGCTATCAAGCATGACTAATAGTAAGTCGGGGTAACCGCAGCCCGATGGGAGCTCACAGTCCTATAGTCAATAGTCGATGGAGAATCTCTAACTATAGTAAGGCTTATTCGCACTCGATAGGAGATCACGAACTAGGTGGTCAGGTATAGTCACGTCTAATAACAGGTCAGGGTTAAATCAAGCGATCATGATCGGGTTAAGTCAATCAAGTACCAGAAATTATACTAAGTCAAGTCCAAGTCAAACAGGTCAAGAGATTATGGCATGGACAAACAACACTATCACTAGACATGAACAGGATAAGAAAGTAGAACAAGTAATATGGAAAAGAGTAAAAATCTACGTGTACGTAAAACTAGAAAGTAACAAGAACATGGAACAGAAGAAATATGGAACTAAGTAAGAGATGAAAAATAGTAATATGGAATAGCATGTAAGTACTGTAGGGTTTGGCAAGGTGTACCTGCCTGGTGTAGACTCAACCACGTTTAAATAACCTGTCAGATCAAATGTCCGCAAAAGCTGAACTCCTGCAACTGTCCTCGGATGCTGAAATAGAAATTGCTAATATTCTTAGAATAAGCAAAATATCTAGGATAGGCTACCCATAAGTCCAATTCTGGACACAGGGGCAAAACGGTAATTTCGGGTCAAAACGGTGTCCGCCGTTGGGCCCGCTTTTCATCGAAAAGTGTGCCAGAGTCAATGGTCTCTAAAGTCTTCAACCTATAAGTCTACAAATTTATTTTGATGAGACGAACCCAACGGTATGTCCAATTTTGGATTCCGATGAGCCTTGCACAAATTTGCCCGTTGAGTTGGATCGTGGGGCCCGCAAAACGGCGATCCGGTCAACTGTCTCAAAATTGGACCAAACTTGGCATACAGGACCAGGAAAACGATACAGTCCTGTTGGCATAATTTTTGTCTCGATTTGACGAACGCGCACAAAGTAATTGGAGAATTTTGAAAAGATCGATACGGTGAATTTCGACGGATACGCATCAAATTCGTCGCACACACGCAACCAATTTGAATTCCGTCAAAGCCCATACGTCCACGAAGTCGATACGCACCTTTCGATGCTTTCGGTTCGCGACTATGTCGCCCAAATTGGCGGGACGCACGTTGGATCGGAAGAATTTCAAAGTTTTGAAAACCGTTTTTAATGATAAAATCTCGATTTTGAAAACTGTTTTCTCTTCACATAATTAATGAAAATCAAAAATATAAATTAGGTTAGGAAGCCCTATATGTTGTCTTCAAGTTGGTTTAATTAGTTTTCTTAAACTGTCGTTGGTTCGATGATGATTCGCCTTCCAACAAGGGTGTTTGGACCGACTTATGTCCTATTTTGGACAGGTTTTTCGATGAAGTTTTCATCGATTTTCTGGATGGGGTGCTTGTATATCACAAAAACTATCTACTGGGATCGAAACTTGGTTATATTGGCTTTCCATAACAATTTACAGATTGAAAAACGAACAATTATAGACAGAGATACGTACCTACGAATTCGACTCCTCGGTGCACTGCTGCTACTGTGCATGTGAAATACGGCGGTTGCGATGGCTCTGGCGGGGTTGGGTGGCGCGCCTGGTGTCGAGGAGGGTGCGCGCAGAGGCAGGGGTAGATGGGTGGTCTGGGTTTAGCGTTCGGGTTCCTCTACTCCTTCTATCGATCTTCTTATATATACTTCTCGGTTAAAATCCTATTTTAGATTGTTTTAAACCTAAATTCGATTAGGTTTTTGATTGGATTAGTGGAGAATCTTGTTTAGATTAGGTTGGAGAAGATTTGATTTAATTTGACCAAGATTTGATCATTGTTGATCAAATTAAAGTAACAAAAAGAAAAACTTAAAGAGTTGCTCTCGGGTTTGGACACAGGCTCGGGGAGGGGAGAAGTGAACAGTGCATTGCACAGTTCACAACTTTATATATATATATATATATATATATATATATATATATATGCATATATATATATATATATATATATATATATATATATATATATATATATATATATATTTTCTTTTATTATATCCATATATAAGTATATTTATATAGATAACCATATATACACATATATTCTTAATATGTATAATACTACAGAAATCAAATCAGAAAAAAAAAATCTTAATATCATCTATTCCTAGTGTAGGCCTATTTATGGAAATATTTACATGTATAGATATGTTCCTTTAACAAGGAAAAATACAACCAATAATAATAATGATTTTATTTAAAATTAACAATAACAACAGTAATAATAATAATAATAATAATTTTAGTAACCCTAAAAATAAACCAATGGTAGTGTTTGGTGAGCATAACCTAAGCACTCCTCATTTGGCTCCAGAAAATCATACAAATATTGTCAAACACCTATTTAATAATATTAATACCAATATTGTACAGTATTTAATAATTAGAAATACACTATCAAATTCTAAAATAATTTAAGAAATATTTGCACATATAAAATATGCCTACATGGTCGTCTTTGGTCCACTACATGGCTACATGGGCTTGGAATTGGTTTGGGTCCGGTTCGGGCTGATTGGGTACAACCGGGTCATCAAAAAAAAATCAATATATTAAATAATAACTAATTAAATGATTTAAATGAGTCTTTTCACAACTTGGCTTGGTTTTCCTAATTCGGGTATCATTATGGCTAGACCTCCCCTAACATGGCTAATACACTAGTCAAGGCTCATTGCTACATCTTCTGTGCCACAATTCCTAGGCGTTTTGTGCTCCAAAACTCAACAATGGCTAAGGCCATATTTAATAATAATTTAATTTAAAAAAATACTCATAAATTCCATAAAATCCTACTTAAGGTAATTAATAATAAAAAAATATTTTCAAAAATTTAGGGGTTTTACAATGAATGCATGTATATAATGTAATGCATGAATAATGTATGTTTGTAAATATTCATGTATGTAATGTAAGCATGTATAAATGTATATATGTTTGTATATATGTATTATATGTTAGGTATAGATGCAATGTAAGAACACATGTAATATATGTATGTAAACATGTATGTATGCATGTATTTAGGTATGGTATATAGACTTGTGTGGTTCATTTTGGCTTGGTAATGTGTTTGAGTGCTAGCCTAGGCTTGGTTAGGCTTAGTGAGACTTGTTAGACTATGATTGGATCTAGTATGGCTTAGTTGACCTAGTTTGACTAGTGTAGTTGACTAGAGTTGACCAAGAGTTGACCAAGAGTTGACTTTAGTCTAGAATGACCTATAACTCATATAGTTGTGACCTGTGTTGCTCTAAATAGGACTCATCTACTCTGTCTGGACATCTACACTTACCAGATACTCAGGATATCAGGCGAGTACATTCTCTGATCATTTCATACTTGTTAGGATTTATATTCTTGCTCTAGATTACTTTACTTGATGCTGTCGCGTTGTTAACACGGATTAGTACTATACGAATCTTTACATTGAGATGTTACCCCCTCGGGAGCATCGGGTACATCATGTCATGTGCGTTTTACTTTCATTATGTACTCATGTGCTTTCACTATTTATGTACACTCTTGTGATTCATGTACTCTCATGTTCACAGAGCCCTCATGTATACCTTCATGTGCACCCATTTATGGGCCCTCATGTGAAGTATTATACAATAACATAACTTGTCTGGATCCTTGTGTATTGATTAGGGTACGAGGGAGTAGAAGCAGTCATGTGAGCAATTCTAAAGTAGTCATTGTATAAACTCTTTAGTATAATCATGTACAAATTGAAGCCGTTCACATGTCTATCTTATACTCTACATCACTTGTCACTGATAGTTCTCTACTTATAGTAGCTATTTATATTACAGTTCTCTCTCTCTTTTACTACATGTACTTTCTTTTAGCGTTTCATGTATTTTACTCTATTACATGCTTTATATTCCTGCCTTGATATAAACTGTTGAGATTTTGTGCTCGTTCCTGTCCTGACTGGACCTGTTGAAAATATTACAGAGGATGACAAGGACCTTTGCCCTACCTATTATGGAGCTGCCATAGATGACACCTGCGACTTGGACCTTCAGCAGGATCCATCAGCAGTAGAGGATGTCACCCCTGTAGTTTAGGCTAGTTAGCTTAGACTTATATCTTATTTTGATGTCTTGTCTCATTTGGTTACATTTATGTTTATATTTGGGATCCTATTATTATTCTGGATGTTTGTGGAGATGTTATCTTAGACACTTAGACTTCTTCTCCTATTTGTATCTCATTTGATGATTTTTATTATCTATCTATCTATCTATCTATCTATCTATCTATCTATCTATCTATCTTATCGTACTTCTACCTTAGTTGTGATTGAGCTGTATATTTTTGTATTGTCCTCCATTTGGTGTGTATATACTGTACATGTACCTTATAATTGTTAGATGTATGTGACCTAGGACAACGTTCTACTGCTGACACTGCGGCGTAGGCTGGACGTACCCACTTTTTCTGTCCCTACACTGGATGCGGGTCGTGACAGAAGGCTCTCTCATCAAATTGGCAATCATCAACTTTTGTAGTAAAGACATCACCAGTCATTGATTTTGAATACCTTATTATGGAAGAAGACTCAAAACTAATGTATATTCTCAAACATCATTGGGGATCCATCTTAGTTCTTTTGGGAGATGGAATCTGGGACATACTGCACATCAAACTTTCTCAAATATGAAATGTTTGGTTGTTTATCACTAACAAGTTGTATGGGTAAAAAATATGATAGACATCCAGTCTAAATTTAACTAGAGATGCAACATGTAAAACATCATGTCCCAAGCCACAATTGTCAAACTAGATTACACTAATAGAGGTCTAGCTATAAGTTGAAGATGTTAATAAATGACTCAGCTAACACATTTTGTATGTGCATATGGGGAACATGATGCTCTACCTTAATCACTAAATGTATAATAATCAACAAAAAACTTGTGAGATAAATTCTGTGGCATTATCAAGACTAAATAATTTAATCGTGTTATCATGAAACTCAGATATAATTTTAATAATTTTGGCCAAAAGACGAGAAAATGTAAGATTTCTAGTAGACTATAGACAAACATGTGACCACCTAGTAGATGCATCTATGAGTACCATGAAATATCTAAAAGGACCACTAGCAGGGTGAATAGGACCACAAATGTTATCTTGTATTCTTTGCAAGAAAGTATGAGACTCATTCTTAACTTTTAAAAAAATGGTCTAGTTATAAACTTCCCTTGTGACAAGGAACACATATGTGATTCTTCGATAAGCCAATATCGTGATTTTCTAATAAATGTCTACAAGAATTATCAATGATCCGGTTGAACGTAGTTTGTCCTAGACGACCCAAAGGGTCATGCCAAATGCTATATAAGACAGGATAATTGGCTTTATATTTTGCCACATTCATATTAGATCCAATTATACCAATGGTGGTGTAATACAAACCCACCGAAAGACAAGAGAATTCTTCTAGTGTGAGCCTTTTGCTCCCAACAATAGATATGATACATAATATCTCTTTATTGCTATCATTTCAAGTTTTCATATGGTACCCATTTTGCGTATATCCTTGAAACTTAAATTTTTTTTTTTGGAACCGCTTGAATATAACCTATTCTGCATATAAGTTTGAGTACCATTAGGTAACATGAAGTGTGCTCTTCCAAAGCCCTCAATTATATGGGCTGGCCCAGCTATTGTTGATACTTTATGCATGTCAAATACTAACTTTATGAAAAACTTTTGATTTTTTAAAATCATATATGTTGTAGCATATCTACTAAACACATATCCAAATTATTTTTTTCTTGGATTCTTTGAATCTGGCAACCTCTTGTTGAGTAGCTCGAAATTAGTTAAATCTATGTCCATTATGACAAGCATTACTACTCCATGAAGTAAAATAAAAATATTATGAACTTATATATTTTAGCTAGCATAAATATAATAAAAATAATTAAGCATTTCAAATGACAATATCATACTATAGAAATGTAACTCCAAATTCATAATAATTTTTTTTCAACAAAACAAACTCTTATGGCCTAGTCATTCCATGATAGAAACCAAAAATAAAACATGACTCAAATATAAATTGTTTATAAGTACTTGAAATAAAACATAAATTGACCGAGTGCTCATTCAATGGAAGGTGGAGTTTCAAGCATCTCCTCAAATAACTTGATTCCCTTTGTTAGATGGTGTTGTCCACTTGTTCCATTCATTCTTTTGTGAACCATTGTTTCCACCTTTGTAAGACTGATAACTATGATCATATCTCCCATAATTTTTTATGCCCTCTCTACGTCCTCCACCACTACCTCTTCTAATTCTAAAATTGTTGGCATTTGCATGAAGAATTATCATTGACCAGTTGGTATAGAGTTGTGGTTTTTCATGAGAACATTGCTATTTGTCTCTGCTACAATGAGACAATCACCAGTTCAGAGTATTTTATAAAATTTCTTTCATGGTATTATTGTTGCAAAAGCACATTACTTGTATGAAAAATGAGAGGATTTTTTCAATCATTTGAGTCTCTATTACTTTTTCTACACACAATCTAAGGCAAATATTAAACATAATAGAGTTATATTCTTTAACATTTTTTATAGTCATGGTATCTTAGATTCAACCATTCACATTGAGTAGTCAGAAGGATTCCCATCATTTGGTGGTCAAATATATCATTTAGAGATGTCCACAAATTCAATGGATCATCCTCACAAAGATATTCTGTCTTTAAATATATCATGAATATGATGTAGTAGGAAAATCAAAGACTTGACCTTGGTTTCAAAAGATTTTTTATTTTCTTTCTTAATAGTACTATCAAGCTTGTTGGACTGCAATTGCAACTTTGCATCCAATTGCCATGCTAAATAATTGTCTCTGCTCACATCAAGAGCTTTGAATTCAAGCTTGCAAGACTCGACACCTATATAGCAGAAAATAATTATATTAGATGTAAATTAATTTAAATAATAAAATTGATAAGCGCTTTCAAGATTATAAAACTTCACATATGCCACAATGTGATGAAATGCTATCAAAGAATATTATATCTCATGTGTATCACATATACAACAATGTGATAAACACTATAAAAGAATATTATGTCTTATGTGTATCACATATACAATAATGTGATCATTATATAATAATATATTTTGGGTAGTTTTTTATAATTCATAATTCGATTCACATATACAACAATGTGAAGTAGTACGTTGTATAATTCAAATAAATAAAATAATAGAAATAAAAAATTCACATAAACTAATTTATTGAAATTAACAAATTTCAAATAAGTGAAGAAAATTCAAGATATTCTAGATTAATTTTATACTCGGGTAAAGTCCGTAAGAAAAAAAATATAGAAATAGGATTTGTACATAATCTTAAATATATTATCATAAATTTTGTATTTTGAATGAAATTATGAACATGATCAATACAAATTTATATTTAAAACTAAATGAGAAAGTAGATCTAGAAAACTTACGTTCTAATCAATCTATAGACACATAAATCAAACATGTATTTAATCTACTAAAGCATGCATGTATCTAAGTATACAATATTATACTTACCTCTTCAATACCTTTCTTTTTTTAAGAGAACTGTTTCTCTCTTATATAAAATATTTCTCCCTTCTTCTATTTCCTAGAGCAATGATGCTGATAACGTATTATAAAATAAAGAGATATGGAGATAGAAAAATGGAGGTGATTGTTTCTTTATTCGCTTGTCACGATCAACGTCTCAAGCCCTTCATATAGGCTTACAATGGAGGCTTAACATCATCATGACAATTAAAGGAGAAATGCCAAAAGACATAGGTTATGGATAACCAAATGTCATGGGTTATAGATAGCCAAAAGACATAGGTTATGTAGATCAAATAATATTTTGAATTATCCATATTTACAATAAAAGATGAGTTGTTCTTTTGAATTAGTCAAATCTTTAACTGGACGTGAGAGTAGACTTCTAGGTTACTAGTTCGTGCTGTATGGACAGGAATACGATACAAAATTTTGGCTCGTATGCTATAGTGTATTTTGGAATGTGTGTTTCATACACAATACATGTCCGACAGATGCGGAACTGGCACTACAACTTTTGTGAGTCTCTATCTTTTCTTGTTATTAGTTCATTAAAGATGGTTATTTTTGTTACTTGTGAGAGGCAAAAGGCTTTTTTTAAAGCTATAATCTAAATCATGTACATTGTGACACCAGTGTCCGGGACAAGAATAAGACATTGGCGCTAACTATTTTTAATTAAGTGGTTCTTTATCATTGATGGATTTTTGTTAAGTACAAGGGGAATATAGTTCTTAAAGCCACAATTTTAATTATTTAACAAGAATATGGATTATATATTTGCAATTTTCAATTTCAAATAAATCACTTTGGACAAAATTATAGTGTGATTAAGAACTACTGAGAGGAAGGAAGACTTGCATTACTAGACACGAGGAGCTTGATCTTTAGCATGAAACCTAGTGAAGTTTTTGACTTCAATTTACTGGGGAAGATTCAGGTATATGCCTAATGAATTTATATGTTCATGCGTGATGCTCCTCTTCTTGTTAACGCTCAATGATATATTGTTTATAGCATATAATTATGAATTGCTTGGCCCTTAAATTAACAAACTTGTAATCTTTTTATTACTATGTCACTTTTTCCATTCAAATATCCTGCATGTTGTTGTAGGAAAACCAATTGTTTTCCAGAAAATTGGCAATCCCTCCATGGATGAGGAAGGGTACTAATCACCTTTATGTGGACTTAAAACCTAAACAGCGACATTATGTTACAAAATCTTCGATTATGCATGATGGGAATGAACACATAATTAACGAAATAAATACTATTCTTAAATAGAAGAAACTGTTGAGGATCAATGTAAAATGCACAATCTGAACACGATGCCAATATCCACAAACCAAAGAGCATAATACAAACACAAATGATAGTTACATGAAAAATCCAGATGGTAAAAATTACGGTACAATCAGAGTCAAATCCAGAAAAAACTTCATTACGTGAAAAAAAAAATATATTAACTCCCCTTCGATTTCTCTTATAGATCCAACACGGATCACCAAAAGTACTCAAACCCTTATGAAAATATATTATAATGAGAATAGAGAATTACCAAAGACGAGATCACGAGAATGAACCGATATGGCTCTCCTTGAAACAATCTCTATTAGAATCAACCTGCAGTCTGTGAATCCAATTTTTTTTAGTTTGAAAGTTGTAACACTTGAGAAATCTCTCATTTGGTGAATGGATGCTCTAATTAAGAGTTAGTAGATCCCTATCTACGTCACCCAAATCATCCAGCAATCTTGTTTGTTGAAATCAAACTAATAGGCTATATTAGATGCTGAAAATTGGCTCAAGCCACGACTAACGTCATGCCAATGATATGTCAACGATATGTCGTTGGTATCTTTACTAGCGCTAAAATTTTCCAAAAAAATTATGGGCCAATTTTACGTCCATAAGTATACCAACATGTCGCCCCCTCTGTACTATTCTGATACATGCAGTACCAACTCTAATGAGCTCTTTTATGTCTTCTTCCAACACACGAATGACACTCGTCACACTCTAGGGTATTCTCCATATGGGAAAGAAACCCTATCCAAAACCAACAATTCTTCCTATTCTCGACTAGCTGGAGGAGCTCACTTTTCTGATGACCCTCCTATAGTACTCGAATTCCCCTCTGGCAAAAATCATTGTGAGCAGTTTTTCTCTATTATCCTATATATGTACTTTCTCAACCTCTACATCCTGTGCCTCTAGCATATCTTGTATTCAAAGATAATGAGTTGTAATATATTTGGCCGACTATGAAAAGTAGGGTTCTTTCCAAGGTGAATTGTGCTATAGCTGTCATAAAGTAATGTGTATTACTCATGTTTTAGTCCCAATTCCTACATAAACTTCTTCCATAGTAGCTCCTTGCAAGCCTCCTTCATCGTAATAAATTATGCCTATATCGTCGACAAAGCGACGCACTTCTACAGCCGTGACTGCTACTATATTATACAATCATATAAACATCATCACGTAGCCCGAAGTAGATATCCTGGTATCCATATCTCCAGCCATATTAGCATTAGTATATCGAACCAGATTCGGCTCGTCGCTCCCAAATGAAAGCCTACAAGTAGAAGTACCCTGGAGATAGCAAAGAATCCACTAGATGCACTCTAATGAATTATTCCTAAATTAGAAAGATACATGTTAACCAATCCAACCACGTGAGCAATATTCGGCCTCGCACACACCATATAGTACATGAGACTCCCTATAGCTAAAGCATACGAAACTCACTCAATATCTTCTTTCTCTTCTTCGGTCGATGGACACTCCCCATTAGTAAGTCTAAAGTGAGCTGTTAGTGGGGGTACTCACTTTCTTTGACTCATCCATCCCGAAATACTAAGTATCCTAGAAATGTACTTCTCCTAGGATAACCATAGAAAATTGGACCCTCCCTCTAGGCTAATCTATATCCCAATAATGATCTTCGTTGCCCCCAACTCCTTCATAGAGAAGGATGTAGCCAGTTGGCTTTTCAACTCTACTGTCCTATGGTATTTTGTCCCACCAACAATACATTATCCATATTATGACTCCTCACGAACACATAGTAGTTTGACGTTGTTAGGCATAACTACGCTCCCTTATAAATGACTCAAATTTCTTATACTACTGTCACGAAGCTTGCTTCAACCTATAGAGGCTTTTCTTCAATCGACGGAATAAATATAACTTGCCCTTATCGCCAAAATCTCGGGTTGGCCCATATACAACTTTTCCTCCAAATCACCATAAAGGAACATCGTCTTGACATCCACCTGCTCGACCTTCAACTTAAGACTAGCTTCTAAGCCTAGCACCACTGAAATGGATGACATATTGGTGACTGACAAGAAAATCTCATTGAAATTTGCACCCTTTTTTATTTTAGCCCTTAACTACTAGCCTCGCTTGTATTAGAGACGAGTAGCATCACTACCAAAATAAGTGAAATTAGCAATGTTATTTGTTACTCCCCATTCCCGATATCTGTATCTATACATGTATATTTTTTTGTATCACGTATATAGTATTTCTATGTATTCGATACGATACGATATCCTACACTTGTATTACTAGTACTCGTATTCGATAATGGACCCATGTATCATGTTGTTGATTTCTTGTGTGAGTTTCGAGAGTTGTGCGGGTAGATCGCTCGTGGAATAATCGATATGTCTAAATCAATTAAATAACTTATGTAACTAGATTTGAATTTTGGGTTTTAACAAGATAATTATATCTTAGACCCCTAGATAACCGTTGGAAACATCATAGACCCGTCCTAGGATACGTATAAAGATTGGTTTACTACTAAAATGTTCAAACTCAGAATTTTCTTAAGCAGCCAGTATACTGTCGGGCTATTGTCAACACAGTCAGTAGAGCTGACTAGTTATCTTTTTACCTATTGGTCACTTGATTTTCTACCTACTAGTCGTGATTGTGTGGGGGCATGAATTGGTGATGTGTCACCCATCAAAAGGGCCTCATAATCCTCCATCTCTCATTAAAACCCATAATTTTCTCTCTTCTCCTTTTTTCTACTCTCATTTATTTCATCTTTATTTTCTTCCCTCTTCTTCTCTTTGGGTTGACCTAGGAGCTTGACCTTGAGATCAAGGGTATAATTTTTGGATCCCCTAGGAGGGGTAGAAGAATAGGCTTGGAAGTTGGACTTAGGCAAGTACATCTTGTCGTGTGAATAAAAACTAAGATTTTTCTTACATTTGATTTTTTATTTTTTATGTGCTTAGTTTTATCCAAAGCATGTGTATTTATATTTTGTATTTATCATAGTTTCATGTCAATGCGTGGTAATTGCTTGTGATTTATCCTAGGATTTGGTTATAGATTAGAATTCCAGGATAATAAGGTGTAATTTGGAGATTGGTTATGATACTTTGGTTTTTATCCTCAAACATAATCCTATATGTTCTAGGATACCTACCCCTAGTATATACTTGTTAGGATAGCAATAATGGAGATCAGAATATATTTTGGCCCCGAAAAGCTAATTTTTGAGTTGTATCTGCACAATTTTTGTGCATGAGGTATACTATCGATAAACCGCTATCAGTGTATCGCCAGTATACAGGTCTAATAGTTTTAGTCCAAGTAAGTTTTGTCTCGAAACATATTTTATTGGCATACTGTCGGTATACCTCTACCGGTGTACCTCCATTATACTACTAGCCTACCCTTATTTAGGATAACTTCTATATTTGTATACGAAATTATGGTACGGGTGTCTAGTTCTTTTCGAATCTTGTCTTAGTAACTTTCTATTGTCTCCTAGCCCCTGTACTTGATAGTTGCTTAGCTTAGTATATTTAATATCTATTGTTCTCCTATATTATTAGAGGAGTACTGATTAATTAAACTGTGTTATTCTCTGATAGATTCCATATGAACCATTAAGCCTAGAATCATATTTGTGTTACGTAGCATTGTGTCTAGTGGTCGTATCTTAGACTTGATATCCATGATGACGAGAAAACTAAGGAACTATTGATGATTGAACCTTAGACTGATTTACTGCCTGACGCCATGTTCCCGACTTGGCTACATTATATCCGTATTGTTATGATTACCAAGTTACTCTTTGAGGTACTGGCCCTGTTATCGCATCGAGGTGCTCGTGTTTATTTGTGTACTTCGGTGCTGTTTCATATTCCTATGCACAAAGTGCTATATCTTATTCATATTCTATTAGATTATGTCATTTCTTATATAGGTATCCTCGTAGTTGGTCAGTGATAAGGAGGATCTATGGGTTGAATGTTGAATTCTACACTCATGATGAATCTAGGTTGGAACCTTTGGAAACCAATACAGATTCACACCCAACGTACTCGTAGCATGGTACCACATCTAGGATAGATGACCATATGTCCATGACACAAAATTGCACATAATTTATAAGGTTAATTATATACTTAAAATATGTAGATCATTAGGAGGAAAAGAATACCGATATATCGTACATCTTACTGGTAAGCCACCAGATACTATGGTATATCATCTATATAGTTAAAGTCTAGTATTTGGCATTTATTACCGTTATTGACCTAGTATCATCTATATAGGTAGAGTTGTGCTATTTTCTAGAAATTATAGACGTTTAGTGACGCCAAATACGTCGCTAACGTGTATCTAAATGTCATCATACGTATCTGTACATTGCTAAATATTGTTATACGTCACTAAAACTAGGAAGTGTAGTGACCTTTAACATCATATACGATGCCACTAAACTGTATTTTATGTTGTCGCTTAATATCATAGATCATCTTTAATATGCTGACATGGTAGGCTTTGCCATGTCATTAAACAACGTCGCTAATCTTGTTTTCTACGTAGCTATTTTGTTGTTATTTTGGCAACAAACAACGACTAAATATATGTCGTTAATCTCGCTTCCTACTTATAGGGTACATCCACGTCAGCGAAAGAAGACAAAATGCTTCGTGAACGAGGAAACTCTTTGGACGACGTGGGAATTAAGAGTAAAGATCATGATGGCTGTTCCCTAGAAACAAGGAGTTGTGATCAACTTTTAGTGAAGTGATGGCTCAAGGTATTTAATGCCGAAGGCTAAGCGTGACGATAGCCTGTCAGTAAGCATGCTGGACATTCGCTTGCAAAGGACACATGTCTTGCTTCTGATCAAAGTATTTCGAGCTTGGCTCAAGTTCGAAACACTTTGAAGGGGGTCTTGTAGAAGCATAAAAAAAGCGTAGACATATCAAAAGTGCAGGTGGCGTTCTCACTACACATGGCTTCACAAAAAGTGTAGGTACCCTAAAAGCGTAGACAACTAAAGTCACACGACGAACAAAAGTGGTGCATAAACAGTTCTTTATTAAAATCATGTCTACAAAAGATCTATTACAGATTCTTCATGATGACTTATAAAGGACTAAAACTGTCACGACCCGTTACCCAAATTGTTGGGCCGGGCCGAGCCATGTCCAGCCTACGCTTAAGATAAAGCGCAGTAAGCTGTTCTAGAGATAACAAGATAAGACGAAATGTGCTAACAGTTCTATAAGTGAAGAAGAATCATAAATGCTCCAAACACAAAAGTCGTAGTATATAATAAAATATCCAAGTACAAGTAAACTGAAATGTAAAACTGGATACATGTCCAGTTACAAAATGATATAGTCTAATACATGTCTACACTAAGTATCCCAAGCAGCTAAGCAATCTAGACGAGTCTCCCCGCAGGAACATCCTCGTATGGCAAAACCGGGTCCTCGGTAGTGACTCCATAATACGAATCACAGAGCAACTCCTCCTCAGTAAGTATACCTACAACGTTATCCTGTCAGGACGGAAGCAAGTACTGAATCTAGCAAACTAAGTATCGAAGCATGAACAAGAATATAATAAACTGGAATCATGGCATATCATGGTTTAATTTGGTTATTTTATAGATAACCGTATGTAGTTTAAAAGTTTAAAACGGTAGCATGTACGTGAATCGGTCAATAGGTGATTCAGGATGTACTGTGGTACATATCAAGTTTTTCTGGTATGCACATACGTGCACGAACGGCATCGGTGTATATCCATACACAAACGCGATATCAGAACATACGGCAAGGGTACATATAGATGTCACCGAGCGCGGTAAGTACATACGGAGAAGGGGGTCATGTTCACGTACAATACTAATAGTTTCCCCTTAACCCGTTATTTAAACATGTGAGAGACAGTAAAAACATGTGGAAGATACGAGAACGATATAAAGCATGCGAGAGATATGAGATACTGTCCTAAACATGGTAGAGACTGAAAATAATACAACATGTAAAGTTCTAACTTGCTACCTCAAGGATCAGCATTTAACATGGTTGGTAAGTCGCAGTTTATTGTTCTAGCAGTATGTGAAGTTCGTAGAAAGTACTTGCCTCTAGCAAAGCAAAACAAGCTGCGATAAATGTGCTATGGATGTCCGGTAACTCGTCACTGTAGAAATAAATGCATAAACTTAGCTTTACACTAAGCTAAAACACTAGGACACTAATTGGCGCGACACGACTTGTGACTGGGCACCTAGCCAAAATGATGACTTGGCATAGGAGACCAATGTGGGGTGACACACTATGTTTACTAACTTTCTAAGGTCTTTACACTAGTGAGGGTTGGGGTTCAACACGACTAAAACTCCAATTAACACAAAAAGCTACAAGTCGTAATTAATCAATAAATAAATCAAAAGATCATTGTGTTCTAACAATTTTTGAGATAGGCAAAAAGCCTAGTTTTTCTTAAAGTAAAGTACTAAAGTGATCCTTGTTAATCATAGAAATTTATTATAATTTTTTTGGAATTTATTAACCAGTACAAATATTTATAAAAATCAGTTTTCCTAAGTATACAGAAAATGAGTTTTTGTTTCATATGCCAAACTAGTGGCAAAACAGTAAATTAAATACTACAAAATTTATACTAAATTAGCTAACTTAGCATAGTATCTAAAAACTATTTTCCCATAATTTTAGCAATACTTTAAGTATTTTTAGAAAATCAAAAACAGCAATGCACACAATAATTAATTATCTGCGTATTTTGTCCATGTATATAATTTGAACCAAAGTTCAAATACAGGACCCAAGGCCATGAATCAAGTCCAATATGACTTGTACAGGTCTTGAATGTGTGAAAACACATTTGAGCCCAAATACCCATGCTAGGCTTGGACACCAAATGGTTGCAGTAATTTAAATATACAGAAAATACTAGGTAATAGGACTGCAAAATAAATATTAATATTTTAATAAGGTAAAGTTTTACATAGTAACTATAAAAGTATGAACATTATTTTATATAAATAATTTACACTAAGCTAAGTAAAACACACATAGGAACTAATATATATATATATAAATATAGGGATATTTATATATATAGGAAAATGCTCAACTATATATTATATATATATATATACAAATATATGTATATATACATACATATAAGAAAATACTTATCTATATAACATATATATATATATATATATACAAAATTAATGTATACATATATATATATAATAGTATATATATAATAATATATATACATAAGGAAATATATATACATAAATATATATGTATACATAATACACATATATATATACATACATAAAATAATGAAGTATATTCATATATATATATATATATATATATAAACAGCAACTATATATACCTAAATATAGTATGTATAATAATACATATATACATATATACAAATATATGTATACATATATATATATATATATAATTATATATAAAAAACAAAAAGAAAAAGAAAAAAGAAAAGGAAAAGAAAAAAAAAGAAACAACAGCAGGGGGGGGGGGGGGCTCGAACTCGGGCTAACCGAGCGGGGGGGGGGGGGGGGGGGGGAGGGTTTTAGTTACTGCGCGCTGGCCAGTGGGCCAGTTGGCCCGATTGTTAGGAGTAGGTTTGGGTTTATTTTATTTCGTTTTAGGTTAGGTTAATAAAAAAAATATAAAATCTATTCTGTGTCCTGACAGTTAAGGACACATGGTTTTAACATGTCTGGGTCGATTTAGACACGCACGAGTCGATTCTCACGTGTCCAGTTCCACATTCGTGCTCGTCAGGACACGGCGAACAACATATGTGGACACGAGCCTCACACGACACGTTTTAATCACTGCTACTCACGTGTCCGGTCGATGTAGGGGGATCTCGAGGATGCTGGCGGGCGGAGGAGACGTCGGCGAGGCGGAGCTCGGGTGGCGCTGCCCTCAGCTCGTCGAGGCGCGTCGGAGGACGGTGGGTGCGGGCGGTGGCGCTCGTCGTGGGGCTGGACGAGCGTTCGCCGGAGTTAGGGCTTCGGCTAGGGTTTTCGCCGGAAACGAACGTCTAGGGTGGTCGGGGGTGTTCGTGGTGGTCGTGGTGGGTTAGGGCTCGGTCTGGGGAGTCGAAGGGGGGGTTTTATAGGTTGTCAAGGCGGTTGGTCGGCCGGAAAAGGCGGCGGGTCGTCGGGCCAGGTGGCCGACCGATCGTGGGGGGGGGGGGGGGTGTCTGCGGTTTTGCAAATAAACCCTAGAGTTTAGGAATTTAGGTTTAGGTCCCTAAGTCACTAAATACAAATATAAATTTGCATTCCACCATTAAAAACAATTCATTAATTACAAAATACTATTATAATAATTAAATAAATTGCATACTGACATAAAAACAATTCTAAAAATTACAGAATGATATTAAAACAATCTAATTAATTGCAAAAGTTAATTAAAATATTTTAGAAAATTGCAAATTGATATTTAAACATTTAAAACTCATTTAAATTTTATTTAAAAATTCTAGAAAAATTCCTAAAAATCATAATAAATATTTTAAGGCTAAAAATGACATTAATAATTAATTAACACTAATTTAATAATTTTTGAAAAACAGGGGCTTACAAAAACACCTAAGAAAACTCTACAAGGGGGTTAATCTTTAGCAAGCACGCAGCCCCCCCAGACGCGCAACACTGTCAGAGCGAGCCACTTCCTGAAGCAGTTATTGGTCCAAGCAAGAACTCAATCCACAGCACAGGGTGTGCCACCGCCATTGAGCAGGACAGAGCATAACCTGTGGCTCTTCAGATTGGCGATCAATCCAAACCCGGAAGCTTGGATCTCGAAGACCTCCAAGATGTTGTTCAGGTTCGAACTCCTTACCCAAACGTTCAAGTGTATCTCAAAACTCAGCAACAATTCTTCTACAAGGACACAACTTCTTTGAACGAAGGGATCCATAACCAACAGTCGACTTGTGCAAGGCCAACGGCCATTCAAAGCTATATCGGGATCGAGCATGATGGCTGAAATGTTAAGAGACAGAATAAACAATCATTCAGAAAAGCTTCCCTTTATATAGGGTGAGTGTGGTCCAACCCACATGCCACGTGACCGTCGGTCAAAGACTCCCAAATTAATGGGATGAACCTAAGATCAACACAATGATTCTCATTTAATAGGTTCTTTCGAATAAATTCTAGGCCACAGACTTCTTGAATTCCCCAAATGACGGCGGTAATTAAAGAAGAGGATGACCGACTCGTCCATCAAAAGAGCAGTCATTAATTGCTCTTATGACTTCGACAGAAACTAGATCCTTCGACTCAGAAGCGTAGCCAGTTCATTCCTTCCACTGTGCCCTCACTTCAACTCAGAAGTACAGTGCCCTCCATCCCATCCCAAAGTGCAGCCCATTCAAAGGCTCCTTCATCTGACAATTTATTGTCTGAAGCACAAGTCCACTCGTCACCCTAAAAGTGCAGTAATTCCATTACCCAAAGTACAAGTCCACTCATCGCTCTAAAAACATAGTGACTTCGTTACCTAAAGCACAAGTCCACTCATCGCTCTAAAAGCGCAGTAACTCCGTTGCATGAAGTGCTTGTCCACTCGTCGCTCTATAAGTACAGTGACTCCATTGCCTGAAGCACAAGTCCACTCATCGCCCTAAAAGCAGAGTGACTCCGTTGCCTGAAGCACTTGTCCACTCGTCGCCTAAAAGTGTAGTGACTCTGTCGCCGGAAGCACTTGTCCACTCGTCGCTCTAAAAGTGCAGTGACTCCATCGCCTGAAGCACAGTCTACTTATCGCCCAGAAGCACAGTAACCTCAAAGCCTCGCCAGAAGCGCAACTCGCATAGAAGCACAGTCCTACAGAGTAACGTGGTTCCACGTGGTCAGACGGGTGTTTATATCATTTTCAGATTTGTTTATTTAAATACCACCACTCTTAAGATAGGACAAAGTTTGATTCTGTTGATAAGAGCAATATCCTATCGGTTTGTTTAAACAACAGATAAGGACAAAATTTGTTCTTATAGATGAGGGCCATATCCAATCGGTTTTTTTTAAAGCAATGGCCCCTAAGATAAGACAAAACCCAACTTTATGGATAGGAACAGAATCTGCTCAGGTTCATTCGATCAACAATAAACACATGCTACGTGTCATTTAATCAGTCATGTTGATAATTACCCAAGATCTTAATAAAGGAGGATCCCCGCGTCCACCATATGTCAGTTCAGCAGCAGCCCTCACCGTGCAACTTTGAGGTTCTCTCATATCTCTACGTATAGCGTTCCTGTACAATCCCTATGCACATCGTATATGTACTTCCCTATAAATAGAAGGAGTTTTCCTTCGATAAAGAGGCTTCGAAATCTTCACAACTTCATGATCCTCTTGATTGGCAACCCTAGAGTTCCAATCATAAGCACCAGAAAGCCAGAGCAAGTTCAACTCGTCGTCAGATCATCAACGGAGTAAAGGAGCTACTGTAGTGCTCGATCTCCACCGTCACACTTTCCCAGAAAACTTTATACTTAGATCTCCTATTTAGGAATCGATTGTACTCTTTTATATGTCTAATATAAAAAAGTTTGTATAACCTTTTGTCATGGCAAACAAGATGGCGTCTCTGTTGGGGATTTTTTTCTCCTCCAACGAGAAGGTAGTGACGCAATATGATGACAACTTTTTGGGATCTTCTCAGAAGATGTTAGTCGTACGTTTTGACTAACAAGCTTTTGAAGATCTTCTTTCTGAGGAGAAGTCGAGTCATTCGAAGCGGTTAGTAAAACCGAAGAAGACTCGACGCACCTAGGTGCCGAAGGTGGCTGCAACGAGTAGCACGACGGAGGGGACTGCGCTCTAGAACCCCCTGAATGATGAAGCATCGAAGAAGATTTTGGCCGCTGTTGACATGTCGCCTCGCTCAGTTCCCACTTCGAGAAAATGCAGCGAGGAGTACGGCTCCCTTACGGAGGACCTAACAAAGGCACAACGTCGGAATAAGCACGCCGTGGTCCACCCATAGACGGAGGAGGTTGCGCAGGTGAGAACTTCTATCTTTGACAGAATTGCCTACCCTTCGGGTAAGGCTATGTTGGATTCTGAACGTTACGCACCTTCTAGGGATAACGTAAAGAAATCCAAGATGGCACGTGCCTTACAGAGCCAAAGTGCTATGTCAATCACTCTGTTGGACTTTGAATACTATGCACCTTCTAGGGGTAGTAGAAAGAAATCCAAGGCAGCACGTGCTTTGTGCGATAAAAATGCTATGCCAACGGTAGACCAAAGGCCCGCATTGACTGTCACGCGCACAACTAATAGAAAATTATACAAAACTGGTCCGAGTGCTTCGATGCCTAGACCGGTGAAACCTCGCTGTCATTTGAGCGCTTGTGCACACGATTCAAGCCTGGGGGTACCTACTATCGAGATAGACTCGTATGAACAGTATTCGTGTAAGCATGGAAGGAGTCTACCTCATCAACAACTCTCTAATCAGGACTAAGTGTCACTACCACATTTCTAGTGTGAGAGTATTTTTGACATTTTGGGGTAATTTAAATTTATTTGAATTTTTGGGGATTTTTAGGATTTATTTGGAATTGTTTGGACTAGATTGATCTTGGCTAGTTTGGACCCTTGTAGACCAACCTAGGAGCTAACCCTAGTTAGTATGAGTTTGGTTAGGATATATGAATCTAGTCCAACCTAGCCTAATCTTTGGTTTGGTCATTAGAACCTAATTTGTAATAGAAATTAGAAAGTCATAAGTCATGGCTTATGATTTAGAGTCCTTATTAATCAAATCAAACCATAGCCTATGTAACTTGGCCCAAAGCCCAAAAATTAACCAAACCGTAATCCCTAGGAATGATGGCCGGCCACCCTATCCTCTTGGGGATCATCACCATATAAATACCCTCCTAAAATCTAGGGTTGCCTCCTCCTTAGGAAAGCTCAAGTTAGAAAAACAAGGTTTGTTCCTATTCAATAAATTCCGAAAATTCCATTCCTCTTCCTTTTCCATTCAAATCTTTTCCTTTAGGTTCTAATCTACCTATTCTTGCTGTCATTAATGTTCCATTTCAGTTTGAGGTGATTTTAGTGGATTGGGACATCAAGAGGAGAGCCATTGAAAGATGGGTTTTCTTGAGAAGTTCAAGCTTAGGTAACTTTCTCTACACTCCATGAAATTTTGATTTGCCTTCATCATTAGGGAGTCCCCTAAGTATCAGTATAGGTTTGTGTCGGGTATCCTAGGTTTCGTGTCCGTTCTGGACACGTATCAGAGCTAGGGTTGAGTGATTGACGAAATGCCCTAAAGGGCATTTCGATCTCGTTTGTGCATTATTTTTAAATAGGAAATTAAGTTTTAATCTTGCTTATTGATTCCTGTTCTTATGTTGTTGTATTAGTGTCGGTTTGTGTCAGATTCGTGGCTTGGACACGCGTCGCACACCCGCGCGCGCTACAGTGTTCCCCTGCTACTCGGGGCCTGTAGCGGACACGACACTGGATGTTTGGACACGAGATTTTGTGGGATGCTTGGGGCACCTTCTGGCATCAAGCTCCCCAAATCTTCTTGGGTCTCGTGCCCTGGTTGGAGAGAAATTATCTTCGCATGGGGGATTGCCTGTGCAGTGCACACGAGCAATCTAGCCACTGATACGGCATTGTAGCGTCGGACACGACACGGTGGGACCTAATTCAGGCTGTCACACTTTTAGCTGGACACTAGGTATATCTACTGACATGAGCACGAGACACGAAGTGTCCTGTGTTGTGTGCACGACACAAGTGCACGTGTGTACGATACAGTGTACTGGACAGCGCACTGTGTGACTGTTTTGGGAGTTCTTTGCTTCGGACACGCCGTGTCCGGCCTTGGGTGACACAAAATAGGGTGAGGGGCTTGTGCACATGGGTTGCTTCATTTACAAACCAATAGGTTAATGTTTTAGTTTGATTTCCAAAATGATTTCTCTTTTCCCCAAATGCACTGATACATGTATTTCCTGTCTTATGTCCAGTTCTCAATATTGAAATTGCCTGATATTTTAATCCATTTAAGGCTGTTAATTTGTAGGTTTAAGTCCCTAAATTGAATCTCCTAGTTGTGATCTAACCATGGGTTGAAATTGGGACTGTTTGATGGTGTTTTGGATTTGATATGAGGGTTTGAACATAAGGGATGTATTGGTTCAGTTTTGGTTAAATACAAGGGTTCATTCCCTCAAATCTCTTAACTGCATGCAATGTTTTCCTTTCTTTCATGTTCTTCCTGAGTTTGGATTATGGGGGAAATGTTTTGTGTATTGATTTGGTTTCCTTTCCATTTTTCTTAACTATTAACTGCTAGCACCTACCCACACATGTTGAACACAGGAACATCACTGTTAACTATCTTTTTATGACTGAAATCTGAGCCTATCACTCACCCTACACACATTCACATACACAATCTGTTCCTATTCCTGTCATGTTTCAGTCCACACCATACACACACATGGCCATACATTGTTACACTCTCTACACACAAGCAAGTACACACACATACACATTGTATTGTTCACTCCATCACACACACACAAGTAATTGCATACACACATGTTTCACATTCCTTATTCACCCACTCTCACCTTCACCTACACATTACTCTCTCCCTATATATATAGTTCCTAATGTACATATATGTTTTTGATTAGTGAATATATATAATGTAATGTGTATGTAAATAATATAGTTGTGTAATTTTGGGTATCTAGTATAGACACCTACATTGGATGTATAGGTTATACAAGTATATGTATATGTCTCATATATATACACTTGTGTATTCACTATATATGTAATATATGTATACATGTGTTATGTGTAGGCCTAGATGTAAACTAGGAAGTGTGATGTTGGTTGACCCTTGTGTAGTATGGGTTGTATGGACTTAGTATACTAGCATAGCCAGATTAGCCTAGTTTAGACTGGTTTGGACTAGTTAGGCCTAGTATAGGCTAATGTGGACTAGTATAGACTAGTTTGACCTAGTCTAGACTTGGTTGACCTAGTTTGACTTCTAGGGTTGACCAGAGTTGACCAAAAGTTGACTTTGGCCTAGTTTGACCTAGAATCATGTAGAATGTATAGTAGGACTTCATTTTACCATTTTGGACTTGTTGTGACTTGTGCTGTTCTGATTAGGAGCCAGACACCACTCCTCGGACAGTACTTTTCAGTTGGACACTCAGATACCAGGCGAGTACATTCTCTGATCATTTCATATCCTGCTTAGAATTATTTTCTGCAGAAGATTACTTTACTTGTACTGTCACGTTGGTCACACGGATTGGTACTTTACCGATCCCTTCTTGAGATGTTATCCTTAGGGAGCATCGGGTACTACATGTTCTGTGCATTTCACTTACATGTCGTATCACTATGCTTCACAGGTTCTTCGATCACTTGTGACATATACTCTTATGATCACAGAGTCTCCTAGAATCTCTTATTCCATTCACTGGGTATCCTAGAATCTCCTAGAATCCCCATTTTTAGGACTTCCATGTACCACCCTTCGGGGGCTTTGCGTGGAATCATAACATAACTTGGTTGGATCCTTGTGTATTGATTGGGGGTACGGGGGAGTAGAAGTAGACATATGAATAATATCCAAGCAGTATCTTATCAGAATCTCTTCCATAGTGTCTTATCAAAATCTTCTATGCCATTTACATGTCTATATTGTACTCTGACTCACTAGCCACATGTTAGCTCTCTATTTATAGTAGATATTTCTATTGCAGCTTTCTTTCTCTGTTTACATACTGCACTTCTTTCAGTACTTGTATCTTACTTTACTGCATGATTATATCTTCTAACCTGCTATGAACTGTTGAGATGTACTGTACTCGCTCCTATCCTGACTGGACCTGTTGAAAATATTACAAAGGACGAAGAGGAGGCTGGTCTGGATACTTACTACGGGGCAGCCTTAGATGACACCTGCGAGCTGGACTCTCAGGAGGATCCAGCTCTAGCTGAGGATATCACCCCGATTGCCTAGACTAGATTAGTTAGGCCTATCATCTTTTATGTAGTCTTGTGGCATGTTTTAGCTAGACTTTATTGGAGTTCAGAGTTGTATATATTCTTTTATTCTGTATCTGAGACCATGTACTTCTGGATATTGCTGGGATTTATCTTAGACTACTTTTCATCTATTTATTTCCTTGAGTTCTATTTCATATCGTGCTATCTCTTCCTTAGTTTTGATTAAGTTATTACTGCTATGTCACCTCCATTCGGGGAGTATAAACTGTTTAGAGATATATTGCTAGATGATTGTTGACCTAGGACAGCGTTCTACCGCCGACACTGCGGTATAGGCTGGGCGTTGTTACGTTCTCGTACCCTCACAGTGGGTGCGGGTTGTGACACGTTTTTAGTGGTGGCCCATGCAGGTCTAGACTAGAAGTGTAGTGGTATTCGAACTAGAGTATCACTACAGCCTGCAGTAGGATATAGGACATTAATTTTAAGGTACTCAATCACTTTAGGAAAAATTCTTTTATTTGCCATCTAAATCCATATTGTCAGCTGATCTTTTGAATTTTAACTGTCCGCCTTTGTTATTTCGCTTCTTTCTCAGAAATTAATACTCTTGTTTGTCTATCTTCAGGATGGTAGAGACTAGATCGCAGCGTGCCATTCATGAGGATGCTATAGAGGGGACTGCTACCTTTCAGCCAGTACGGCGAGGCCAGGGGACTGCAGCTCCTGCCACCTCTGCTCGTATTGAGACCTCGGCAGTAGCAGCAGGGGGTATGCCACCACCGGCTCGGAGGCAGGACCCTGTCATTCCAGAGGATCCTTTCCAGCAGCCGTCGTCTCCAGGATACGTGGACGCAGCGCAGATATTTGCGTACTTCCAGCAGTTCATGGACCGACAACAGGCTCGACAGGACATGGGCATGGAGCTGGCCCTTACGACGGTTGCAGCTCGACCGGTGGTTCAGCAGCCGAGGACACTGGGGATCGAGCAGTTTCAGAAGATGAGTCCCAGAGACTTTCTGGGGACAGAGGGGATCCTATATGCTGATTAGTGGATCGAGCATATAGATGAGATCTTCCGCTTGGCCAGGATTCCAGCAGATCTTCAGATCGAGGCCGCAGCTAGCCGGATGCGAGATCTTGCTCGCACCTGGTATCAGTCAGACCCCAGGGTGGGGGTAGCTGGGCAGACTTGGGAGCAGTTCAAGGGCTTCTTCAAGAAGAAGTTCATCCCAGATTCAGCACTCAGAGCCTTAGAGACGCAGTTCGAGAGCCTGGTCCAGGGGAGTCTCTCAGTGGAGGAGTACGCCGGGAAGTTCGGCCGCCTTGGTAGGTTTGTGGAGGGCTTGAGCGAGACGGCGAAGGCCCAGAGGTTCCGGAAGGGTCTAGTCAAGGAGGTCAAGTCCTTGACCAAGGGCAACCGGGATGCCACGTTCGAGGAGATCTTGACAGGAGCCTTGTTGGCAGAGGATGATCTTGAGCTTAGGCTCAAGAGAGGAAGAGACCCAGTTGGAGACAGCAGCAGCAGCGAAGGCCAGGCCAAGAGGCCCCACTTTCAGCATCAGCAGCTGAGGCAGTTTCAGCCGCAGTCGATTCAGTAGAGGCCAGTCCATCAGCAGCAGCAGCCGAGACAGCACCAGCAGGGTCAGAGACAGGGTGTCACTTGTGCCTACTACAAAAAGTCGGGGCACGTCTTCAATGAGTGCCGGAAGAGGCTGGGCCAGTACTTGGTGTGCGATTCAGTATACCACCAGATGATGGAGTACCGCATAGCACGAGCAGGCCCGGAAGGAGGAGCCAGGGCTCCAGCAGACCAGCAGAGGAGACCAGCCCTGCCGATGCAGCAGCATAGGTTCGTCCAGCACCAGCAGCAGGCCAGGGGAGGCCAACATGGGCGAGCTTTCGCCATGGCAGCTGGAGATGCAGAGGTGATTGGAGAGCTGATTGCAGGTTCGATTCTTCTCGACTCCAGTCCAGCATTTGTATTATTCGATTCCAGTGCTTCGTATAGCTTCATATCAGTATCTTTTGTGATTAGACACGGTATCATAGCTGAATCGTTTCCTAGGACTTACAAGATCACGACCGGGGGTGGCATTATCCTCGTGAGTGGTGTTTGTAAGGGTCGGAGAGTAGTTTTGGGAGGCCGTGAGTTGGAGGTGAGCCTGCTCGTAATGCCATTGCCGAACTACGATATAGTACTAGGCATGGATTGGTTGAGCAGGCACCACACCAGCATTGATTGCAGAGGGGGTAGAGTTCTCTTCAGAGCGCCGGGGGAGCCAGAGTTCGAGTACTCCAGACGTCAGGCAGAGCAGAGTAGCGGAGTTTTCTGCGGAGTCTCGGTCGAGGAGCAGACGATTCCACACCCCTGATAGCAGATTATATAGATGTTTTCCCAGAGGAGTTGTCGGGATTGCCACCAGACAGAGACATAGAGTTCTCGATAGACTTGGTTCCAGGAGCGGAACCCATCTCTCAGCATGTCTATCGGGTGAACAACAGCGAGCTGGTAGAGCTGAAGAAGCAGGTGGATGAGCTACAGGACAAGGGCTTCATCCGCTCGAGTTCGTTGCCATGGAGTGCACCAGTGTTGTTCATTCCGAAGAAGGATGGGTCAGTACGCATGTGTATTGACTATAGGGCACTCAACAACCTCACGATCAAGAACAAATACCCACTGCCGCGGATCGACGATCTATTTGACCAGTTGAGCGGAGCTCGAGTATTTTCCAAGATTGATCTGAGGTCGGGATATCACCAGGTGAAGGTGAAGAGAGAGGATATTCCCAAGACCGCTTTCAGGACCGGTACGGGCAGTTCGAGTTTTTGGTTATGCCGTTTGGGCTAACCAATGCACCAGCAGTGTTTATGAACCTTATGAACAAGGTGTTCCACCAGTATCTGGATCAGTTTATGGTGGTGTTTATTGACGACATCTTGGTATATTCCAAGACTGAGGAGGAGCACGAGGAGCATTTGAGGATCGTGCTGGAGACTCTCAAGAAGGAGCAGCTTTATGGGAAGCTCTCCAAGTGTGAGTTCTTCTTGGATCGGGTGGACTTCTTGGGGCATGTGGTGACTTGAGATGGTATCTCAGTTGACCCCAAGAAGATTGTAGCAGTTGAGGCATGGACAGCGTCGACTTCAGTTGCAGAGATCAGGAGTTTCCTGGGGCTGGCAGGGTATTATTGGAGATTTGTGCAGGATTTCTCCCAGGTTGCAGAGCCGTTGACTCGGTTGACCCGGAAGGATGCTGAGTTCGTTTGGTCAGAGGAGTGTCAGGCAGCTTTTGATGAGTTGAAGAAGCGGCTTACGACAGCTCCGATTCTGACATTGTCTTCAGGATCGGGTGGTTTCACTATTTATAGTGATGCTTCAGGAAAGGGGTTGGATTGCATCTTGCAGCAACATGGGAAGGTGATTGCCTATGCTTCCAGGCAATTACGTTCCCATGAGAAGAACTACCCTACCCACGACCTGGAGCTGGCAGCAGTGATATTTGCTCTGAAGCTGTGGAAGCATTATCTGTATGGTGAGAGGGTGGAGATCTTCACAGATCACAAGAGTTTAAAGTATGTGTTCACTCAGAAGGAGTTGAACATGAGACAGCGCAGATGGCTATAGTTGATGAAGGATTTTGATATCCTACTTCAGTATCACCCAGGAAAGGCCAACGTGGTTGCCGATGCCTTGAGTAGGTATCCGACAGCCATGTGTTTGACCATGGATCGGCATTTGCTTGCCGACTTGGAGAGCCTTGGGATTGAGGTGATCATTCCCGGAGTACAGATACAGCTATGGGGGATGCAGATTCAGTCAGACTTGGTGGAGAGGATCAAGTCGGCACAGTTTGAGGACGTTGCTCTGCGGTGTCTCCGAGAGCAGGTTCGAGCAGGATTGCTGGAGGGCGAGTTTTTCCTTGCAGAGGATGGTGTCTTGCGGCACGGTTCCAGGTTATGTGTGTCCAGTGGAGATCTCAGGGAGCAGGTTATACAGGAGGCCCACAGATCGTAGTACTCTATACACCTGGGTGCCAACAAGATATACCGAGATCTGAGGGAGCATGTTTGGTGGTCAGGGATGAAGCGTGAGGTGGCTCGCTTCGTGGCTAGGTGCTTGGTCTGTCAGCAGGTCAAAGAAGAGAGGCAGAGGCCCGGTGGATTGTTGCAGCCGCTGCCCATTCTCGAGTGGAAATGGGAGCATATCACTATGGACTTCGTATCAGGATTGTTGCACACACCAGGAGGAAAAGACGCTATTTGGGTCATCGTTGACAGGTTGACCAAATCGGCCCACTTCTTGCCATTCAAGGTGGGTACGTCTATAGAGACGCTGGCGGAGATGTATATGCGGCAGATAGTCAAGATTCACGGGGTTCTAGTCAGTATCGTCTCAGATCGGGATAGCCATTTTACTTCCCATTTCTGGAGGAGTCTGCAGATCACCTTGGGCACTCAGCTCAAGTTTAGTACTTCATACCACCCCCTGACGGACGGAAAGTCAGAGCGGACTATTCAGACCCTTGAGGATATGCTGCAGACGTACGTCCTAGACTTTGGAGGTTCCTGGGAGGATCATCTTCATTTGGTGGAGTTTGCCTACAATAATAGTTTCCAGGCCAGCATTGAGATGTCACCTTTCGAGGCTCTGTACGGGCGTAGGTGTCGTACACCATTATCTTAGGATGATGTTGGTGAGCGAGCTTTACTGGGGCTAGAGATGGTTGTTGATGCGGCCGAGAAGGTGAAGCTCATCAGGGACAGACTTCACGTGGCACAGGACAGACATCGGCACTGGAACGATAGCCACCGGAGGCCCTTGGAGTTTGAGGTACAGATTAGAGTAGGATTAGATTTAGGTTTGTTTGTTTGTGATTTTTGATCATGATTGTTTATTATTTTAATTGAGACCTTGCTTGTGATTAGGTCGGAGACCAGGTTTTCTTGAGTATATCTCTGACTCGTGGTACGATACGTTTTGGTGGAGGCGGGAAGCTTAGCCCGCGCTTCATCGGCCCTTTCGTTATCAGCGGGAGAGTCGGTGACGTTGCATACAGGCTAGACTTGCCGCCTGTACTAGTGGGGGTCCATAATATATTTCATGTATCACAGCTGAGATGGTACGTAGCTGACCCTAGCCATGTGCTCGATCATTCAGAGATAGAGGTTGGGCCTTCTCTCAGCTATCCTGAGCAGCCAGTGGAGATTCTGGATCGACGGAAGAAGGTTCTGAGGAACCAGGTGATACCCTTGGTACGCGTCACATGGAGGCATCATTCTCCAGGAGAGTCTACTTGGGAGCGGGAGGATGAGATGCGCGAGCGCTACCCTTATCTTTTTGGACCGTGAGGTATACTTTCTATCCTTCTCATCAGTTGTATTTTGCCTTTCAATTTCGAGGACGAAATTCTTTTAAGGAGGGTAGATTTGTCACTACCACATTTCTAGTGTGAGGGTATTTTTGACATTTTGGGGTAATTTAAATTTATTAGAATTTATTTGAATTTTTGGGAATTTTTAGGATTTATTTGGAATTGTTTGGACTAGATTGATCTTGGCTAGTTTGGACCCTTGTAGACCAACCTAGGAGCTAACCCTAGTTAGTATGAGTTTGGTTAGGATATATGACTCTAGTCTAACCTAGCCTAATCTTTGGTTTGGTCATTAGAACCTAATTAGTAATAGAAATTAGAAAGTCATAAGTCATGGCTTATGATTTAGAGCCCTTATTAATCAAATCAAACCATAGCCTATGTAACTTGGCCCAAAGCCCAAAAATTAACCAAACCCTAATCCCTAGGAATGATGGTCGGCTACTCTATCCTCTTGGGGATCATCACCATATAAATAACCTCCTAAAATCTAGGGTTGCCGCCTCCTTAGAAAAGCTCAAGTTAGAAAAACAAGGTTTATTCCTATTCAATAAATTCCTAAAATTCCATTCCTCTTCCTTTTCCATTCAAATCTTTTCCTTTAGGTTCTAATCTACCTATTCTTGCTGTCATTAATGTTCCATTTCAGTTTGAGGAGATTTTAGTGGATTGGGACATCAAGAGGAGAGCCATTGAAAGAGGGGTTTTCTTGAGAAGTTCAAGCTTAGGTAACTTTCTCTACACTCCATGAAATTTCGATTTGTCTTCATCATTAGGGAGTCCTAGGAGACCCCTAAGTATCAGTATAGGTTTGTGTCGGGTATCCTAGGTTTTGTGTCCGTTCTGGACACGGATCAGAGCTAGGGTTGAGTGTTTGACGAAATGCCCCAAAGGGCATTTCGATCTCGTTTGTGCATTATTTTAAAATAGGAAATTAAGTTTTAATCTTGCTTATTGATTCTTATTCTTATGTGGTAGTATTAGTGTCGGTTTGTGTCGGATTCGTAGCTTGGACACACGTCGTACACCCGCACGTGCGCGCTACAGTGTTCCTCTGCTACTCGGGGCCTGTAGCGGACACGACACTGGATGTTTGGACACGAGATTTTGTAGGATGCTTGGGGCACCTTCTGGCATCAAGCTCTCCAAATCTCCTTGGGTCTCGTGCCCTGGTTGGAGAGAAATCGTCTTCGTATGGGGGATTGCCTGTGCAGTGCACACGAGCAATCTAGCTACTGGTACGGCATTGTAGCGTCGGACACGACATGGTAGGACCTAATTCAGGCTGTCACACTTTTAGCTAGACACTAGGTGTACCTACTGACACGAGCATGAGACACAAAGTGTCCTGTGTCGTGTGCACGACACAAGTATACGTGTGCACGAGACAGTGCACTGGACAGTGCACTGTGTGACTGTTTTGGGAGTTCTTTGCTTTGGACACGCCGTGTCCGGCCTTGGGTGACACGAAATAGGGTGTGGGGCTTGTGCACATGGGTTGCTTCATTTACCAACCAATAGGTTAATGTTTTAGTTTGATTTCCAAAATGATTTCTCCTTCCCCAAATGCACTGATACATATATTTCCTGTCTCATGTCCAGTTCTCAGTATTGAAATTGCCTGATATTTTAATCCATTTAAGGCTGTTAATTTGTAGGTTTAAGTCCCTAAATTGAATCTCCTAGTTGTGATCTAACCATGGGTTGAAATTGGGACTGTTTGATGGTGTTTTGGATTTGATATGAGGGTTTGAACATAAGGGATGTATAGGTTCAGTTTTGGTTAAATGTAAGGGTTCATTCCCTGAAATCTCTTAACTGTATGCAATGTTTTCCTTTCTTTCATGTTCTTCCCGAGTTTGGATTATGGGGGAAATGTTTTGTGTATTGATTTGGTTTCCTTCCCATTTTCCTTAACTATTAACTGCTAGCACCTACCCACACATGTTGAACACAGGAACATCACTGTTAACTATCTTTTTATGACTGAAATCTGAGCCTATCACTCACCCTACACACATTCACATACACAATCTGTTTCTATTCCTGTCATGTTTCAGTCCACACCATACACATACATGGCCATACATTGTTACACTCTCTACACACAAGCAAGTACACACATATACACATTGTATTGTTCACTCCATCACACACACACACACACAAGTAATTGCATACACACATGTTTCACATTCCTCATTCACCCACTCTCACCTTCACCTACACATTACTCTCTCCCTATATATATAGTTCCTAATGTACATATATGCTTTTGGGTAGTGAATATATATAATGTAATGTGTATGTAAATAATATAGTTGTGTAATTTTGGGTATCTAGTATAGACACCTACATTGGATGTATAGGTTATACAAGTATATGTATATGTCTCATATATATACACTTGTGTAATCACTATATATATATAATATATGTATACATGTGTTATGTGTAGGCCTAGATGTAAACTAGGAAGTGTGATGTTGGTTGACCCTTGTGTAGTATGGGTTGTATGGACTTAGTATACTAGCATAGCCAGATTAGCCTAGTTTAGATTGGTTTGGACTAGTTAGGCCTAGTATAGGCTAATGTGGACTAGTATAGACTAGTTTGACCTAGTCTAGACTTGGTTGACCTAGTTTGACTTCTAGGGTTAACCAGAGTTGACCAAAAGTTGACTTTGGCCTAGTTTGACCTAGAATCATGTAGAATGCATAGTAGGACTTCATGTTACCATTTTGGACTTGTTGTGACTTGTGCTGTTCTGATTAGGAGCCAGACACCACTCCTCGGACAGTACTTTTCAGTTGGACACTCAGATACCAGGCGAGTACATTCTCTGATCATTTTATATCCTGCTTAGAATTATTTCCTGCAGTATATTACTTTACTTGTACTGTCACGTTGGTCACACGGATTGGTACTATACGGATCCCTTTTGAGATGTTATCCTTAGGGAGCATCGGGTACTACATGTTCTGTGCGTTTTACTTACATGTCGTATCACTATGCTTCACAGGTTCTTCGATCACTTGTGACATATACTCTTATGATCACAGAGTCTCCTAGAATCTCTTATCCCATTCACTGGGTATCCTAGAATCTCCTAGAATCCCCATTTTTGGGACTTCTATGTACCACCCTTCGGGGGCTTTGCGTGGAATCATAACATAACTTGGTTGGATCCTTGTGTATTGATTGGGGGTACGGGGGAGTAGAAGTAGACATGTGAATAATACCCAAGTAGTATCTTATCAGAATCTCTTCCATAGTATCTTATCAGAATCTCCTATGCCATTTAAATGTCTATATTGTACTCTGACTCACTAGCCATATATTAGCTCTCTATTTATAATAGATATTTCTATTACAGCTTTCTCTCTCTGTTTACATACTTCACTTCTTTCAGTACTTGTATCTTACTTTACTGCATGATTATATCTTCTAACCTGCTATGAACTGTTGGGATGTACTGTACTCGCTCTTGTCCTGACTGGACCTGTTGAAAATATTACAGAGGACGAAGAGGAGGCTGGTCTGGATACTTACTACGGGACAGCCTTAGATGACACCTGCGAGCTGGACTCTCAGGAGGATCCAGCTCTAGCTGAAGATATCACCCCGATTGCCTAGACTAGATTAGTTAGGCTTATCATCTTTTATGTAGTCTTGTGGCATGTTTTAGCTAGACTTTATTGGAGTTCAGAGTTGTATATATTCTTTCATTCTGTATCTGAGACCATGTACTTCTGGATATTGCTGGGATTTATCTTAGACTACTTTTCAGCTATTTATTTCCTTGAGCTCTATTTTATATCGTGCTATCTCTTCCTTAGTTGTGATTGAGTTATTACTGCTATGTCACCCCCATTCGGGGAGTATGAACTGTTTAGAGATATATTGCTAGATGATTGTTGACCTAGGACAGCGTTCTACCGTCGACACTGCGGCGTAGGCTGGGCGTTGTTACGTTGTCGTACCCTCACAGTGGGTGCGGGTCGTGACACTAAGTGTGTCTCACATACAGGAACTAAGAAAAGAGAAGCTATCTCCACATCCTCACTCCTACGTGATGCTTCCTTGCATGCACGAAAGGAATACAGAAGTGGAGACCTCAACAACTCCCCACCAGCATAAAGCGAGGGAGGGGTCTGCGACATAAGGTATGTCTAAACCAAGGCATATCTGCACCCAGATCACCATCAACTGCTGCTATTGCCAACAGCCACATCACTACCAAAGAGGCAGTCCATCTTCCAAAGAAAGCAACCGATGGCATCTGGTGTAGAAGAAAATAAACTTTGTATTGCTTTATGCAATATGGCACGGGGTTCTTCATCTCTCAAGAAGCTTCCCAAGAACCCTTCCGTTTCAGCTAACAGGCCCAAGAATTGGCCTGGGGGTAGCAAGACGACAGTACCTAGTATGGGTGTATTCCAAGGCACACGTGCCAAATCTATATCCTTGGCGCAAGGAGATGACGTCGCGGATGCAACATTAGCTGGGGGTGGCCAACCCTCCACTATTTATGACAATCTTGCATTCCAATTTAATGAGGGACTATATGACATGGATTCCTCCGTAGGCGTAGGTAGCCAAAAAGTTGAGGGTAACAATTACAATAAATCTGAGGATAATTGCAACCTCCCGGTTTATCCTCAAGACAATGTGACTCTAACGTCTGAGCCAGAGAGCGAAAGATCCACCGTCCCTTCTACCTATCCACACATGATATCCGTGTTCATGGTCGAAGGCGACAACGTGGACAGTAGCAAAGGGTCCAGTCAGCAGAAGCATATAGAGGCCCTTGAGACGGGCATAAATATGTTGAACGATGCTATGCTGACCTTGGCTTCCATCGTCTTGGAGATCAAGGAGAAATTGACACCCACTGTCTCTACCCCTACAAACCAAGACCCAGGGACTAATGACAGGTCCAGTACGCCTCACATCCTGAGCCAAGCAGCGCCCCTGTCATCCACTCCATCAACAACAGGACCTGCAATGTCGAGTAAAGTACCATAGGCCCTCAAAGAGTTGTATGCTCGCTACGATGCCAAAGAAAAACGAGAATCACTCCAAGAGATGGGGATTCGGCAACCATATCCTGCCAAATGGGATAATGTGATCTATCCTCCAAATACAATCAGCAGACGCTCACGCTGTTCGATGCAAATGAGTATATCCATCGATACTTGAGGTACTTTGCCTCAGTAATAGGGCATATACCAAAAGGTGATGCTCTCCTTACCAACATATTCATAGGAGCACTGCAGGGGGTGGCCTACGAATATTTTTGTAGCCTCCCGGACAACTGTATTTCGTTGTTCGAAGACTTGAAGCGCCTATTCCTCAATCGATTCTACGAAGGGGGAATTGACATGATAATGTCGACTCTCATGGACATTGTCCAGAAGAAGAAGGAACCTGTACGTGCATACATTGAGCACTTCTGCCAGGTCACTCTGAGATTACCCCTGGTATACCAGAGCTCATGCTTATGGACTCCTGCTACAAAAACATGCTTCTCGTAATCAAATTATGGCACAATGCTCCTTGTATGGAGTGGACACCCTTCATTATAGAGGTAGACTTGGCGAAAAGGAATGCTCGAGATGCGCAGCTATTGGGACTGGGTTTCCCATTGCTCGAAGACAAAGGAATATGCTCATCTAGCAACAATCCCTCTCCCAAGGATGGTAAAGGGAAACAAGCCATGATCGTCAACATCTCCAAGGGTTCAACAATAATGAACCCTAAGCCGGCCGAAGTACAGACGTCGAAAGAGACCTACTCATTCAACGATGAAAACATACTAAAACTCTTCGATATGCTGATGAAGGGTGGAAAGTTTTAGCTATCGTCTCTTAAGCGTCCCGATGAAGTGGGAAGGGTGGACAATCCAAAATATTGCCACTACCACCAGTATGTTCACCATTCGATACGTGACTGCTATGTGTTGAAAAGATAGATCCAGCGCCTCATCGACGCCAGGGTCGTTTCACTCTAGTACGAGGAAAAGACTGTTACTGCCAACATGGTCACTCTCCAGTTTGGAAGTTTTCCGAGAACAGAGGCTCAAGACGACATAGTCCCCATCCCGAAAGAAATGATGGAAGTAGTCAATCTTCCACCGGCCCGTGACAACGCTCAAGGCCTCAACCTATTTACAACGTCATGAGGCAAAGTGATGTGGATCTATCCTGATCACGCCACAAACATGATGGTGCCTGCAGCGCACTTTGTCAAGGAGAAGAAAGTCAAGTCATGTCGTATGGTTTCTATATCAGCTGATGACACTCTAGTTACCACTCGCTCGGTTCACCAGCGAGAAGAAAATTAGGCTCCAGAAGAGGAAAAACCTTCCTCTGTTGCGGCCACTGCCCCCGATACATCGGAATCTGGTCCGTCTTAAGCCCCTGTCACAGTCAAGCAAAGGAAGAAAGAGGCTCGCTTTGACAAACCTTTGAGAAAAGACTCGGTAGTAGGACCGATCAAGCCCTATAACTTTGACATATTGGCACAGCTGGCCAATACTTTGGCTCGACTGTCACTCTTCGAGCTCCTCAGTCTTTCTAAAGGGACTTGAGATGCCCTCAGTGAAGCTTTACAGAACGCTGACTCCTTCCTCACTCAGGTGCAACCGCCCAAGGAAGACCCTGTTGCATGCCCACATTGTCACAGTATGGCCGAGGTAATTCCCAACATCACCTTCACCCAGTAGGATATGTTACTGAAGAACAACCGACACAATAGGCCCCTGTACTACACAGGGTATGTTGGTTCCATTAAGGTCGATCGCATCCACATCGACCATAGATCTTCTCTTAGAATCATCCCTCGGATTTTACTCCAAGCTTTGGGGATCCCAATGTTTCGACTGACTGCATCAAACACTACAATCAGTGGCTTTAACACTGGAAAAGTGATCCACTGGACAAGATTTGCCTGAAATGCCAAATAGGTGATCTCCAAACTGACGTAACTTGCTACGTCATTGACGCTGATATAAACTACAACATGCTATTGGGATGACCATGGATTCATGAGTACATGATTATGCCCTCCACTCTCCATCAATGCATGAAGTATGTGGCCAGCGATGGGACCATCAAAACTGAGTTTGCTGACATCGACCCATTTCAAGGACTCGAAGCATACTGTATAGATACTAAGCTGTACAAGTCAGTCCCATGGGACGATGATGCCAATTATGCCGACAATGAGGCAGATACTGTATCGTAAAGCACAACGGTTGCAAAAGAACCAATGAGGGTTCGATTGAAGGATTAATTCCCAAAACATCAGCTTCTCTCTTCATCAAGCTTCGAGTCAAGGCTCCGACTCGGTCACCCTCGACATTATTAGCAGTTAGCCAGGAGCCTATGTAAATAAGGCTTCCCCGGAAGGCTCCGAAGCCAACTATGAAGTCGCAAGAACCTCCGACTAAAACTCCTTTGGTAGTCAATTTGAATGGAAAACCGCCTCCACCTTCTCCCATGGCAGCCCTAGTGCTCGCAGATGAAGAGTTGGAAGACTACATGTGTGCAAATACTGAGGTGCACTCTTTAGATGATGTAATCCTTCGAGATAAAATTTCGTATTTCATTAATAGGAAGTTGTCTTTGAATTACTCTTGTATGCATTGAAAAACTAGGTATTTCTTAGACAATGCTCTATATATGTTACAAACACAAGTGACAACCGCTAGTCTCGCAAGCCGAGTTGTCCCCCCCTTAAGGCGCCTACTTCTTGGTTCCAGCAAAGAAGGAGGAGGAACCCATCATCTTCGGTCGATTGGTGCATCCTCAGCGGCTGGCTCCGGCAGAACCAGAACCCGATAACGCCAAGATGCAACTCTACCGTTACACTACTCAAGCCAAATATCTTATCCAGAAGATGGGCTACAACTTGAACATCAACAGGGGGCTGAACTATGGCAAAGGTGGACGCCTTCCCTTACGACTTCGTGCTCAAAAGAGAAAGTCCCAAAATTACTACCAACGCACTAGCTGGGGGTTTGGTTACGTTACACCCACATCAACTTCGGAGAGTTTAGAGCTGGAGGTCTTGATGCATTCACACTCTTCCGACTCCTCAACCTGGGACTCCGATACCAGTATCGACCAAGCCTTCAAGAAGACGTTATCTTTTAATATGGTCTCTGCAGGTCTTCCAATCGAGGAAGAAGACCAAATATTTGAATTCTTTGAAGGTGAACCCTGGGCTTAACGCCTAGGATCCCAATAGGAATGACGCTTCGAACAATGTGAACCTCCCACTGAAGATGAAGTCATCCAAGTAGAATTAGAAGATGAGGCTTCTCCAAAATCCATCTTGATCATCAGCAAAAGCTTAACGGAAGAAGACAAGGAATATCTGATACAGCTTATCTAAGAATACATCGATGTCTTTGCTTGGAGCTATGAGGACATGCCAATCTAGACCCACAAATTGCCATGTACCGTCTCAACATCTTACTTGACGCTAAGCCGGTCAAACAACAACAGCGTCGTTTCTGCCCCAACGTCATGGATGCTATTGTGAAAGAAGTCGACAAACTCATAGAGAGTGGCTTCATTCGCAAAGAGCAACACTCGGATTGGGTGGACAACATTATTCCAGTCACGAAAAAGAACGAAAAAATTTGGGTCTGCATAGTGTAAAGCCCCTAAATTTCTACTATATTTTTATTAATAAATATGGTATTGATTTTTGTACTTCGTATTTGTACGTCGCGTATGAGTTTGCATTTCGTAAATTTCTCATCAAGTGCGAATAAGTACGAAGTACATATTTTTATAAAATGTTTTAATTGTAATAGATGTAGAAAATATTTCAAAATAATAGACGATAAATATTTTATATTGCTTAACGTTGTAAATGCGTCGCGCCAAGGATTGCCAAACTTTATTTTTATTTTAAAAAAGGCTATTTTATTTTATGGTACTAGTATAACTAGTAATTTAGAAAACCCGTATTTTATGTAAGTATTATTTTTGCATGCGAGTGTATATATATTTGTATTTTTGAAATTAATTATTATCATTAATATATTATTTCGAAAAAGGTATATTAAATATGGGTTGATTTAATATGTAATTAATTATGGTGATTTAAGTTGGAAAAATAATTATTATTAAGTTATTTAAATACAGTTTAAATTAGAGGTAGAATCTATCTACATTGGATTATATTTGATTGAGTTACTTTTAAATCAATTTGAATTAAATAGTGAAAAATCTAATGGGAATTAAAACTCTTCTAAGTCCTTATCTAGATAAGACTTTTGTAAACCCCTTGAATTTTCCAAATAAATATTTATGGAATTTTTAGATTTTTAATATTAACTTATTATATAATTTGTATTATTTTACATATATTTAGTATAGTGCTCATTTGTGAATTTAGTATAAAAATATATAAAACTATTTTTCTAGTACATTAAGGATCTAAACTATATTATACAATTTTTCTCAAAATTTTAGGATTTATTTCATAACTTTTATTACTTTTTACATGTTAATTATATTGTACACTATTTACATAATATAGAATAAATGTCAATTTAGTATTAAATATTTCACCTTGTATAAATGAGATTAGATGAAGATTGTTTAAATAAATATTAACTCTATTTATTATCTATAGTAATTTTAAATAATGTTATAGATAATTTAGATAAATATGAACTATATTTTAAGTTAATCATAATCCTAAGTCTAATAGGAAAGCATCCCGATCTATATTATATCATCAAAAAGTAACTCATATCAATTTAAATCAAATCCTATCTAATTTAGGAGGTAAATATGAAATAAGTACCTATATATACCCAATACATTTCCTTCCTATCAACTATAATTCGAAATTATTTTTAGTCTAATAGGAACTCAAAAATTCGTCATCAGAATTCAGTCCCGCTTTTTAGTAGCAAGAGCAACTTGGAACGACGATATCTCCTAGCTCCGAACTCCGTTTCGTCTCTATTTTTTTTTAAAGAAGCGTATCGAGGTAAGCTTTCCAGAAACATATTTTAATAGACAAAATTTGTTATGTAGATTTTTATAAAACTATTTGAGTATCTAGTGTCCCAAAAATAAACGTGTTTCAGTATTTTTGCGATTTTGGGAGATTTCGGAAACGAAAATGCAATCCGTTTAGTTTTTCGAAAAGCTGATACGAAAACCTATACAATATCCTAATTTTAGAATCTATTAAATAAATGTAATAGGTGCAGTATTAATTATAATTAGATAATAGACTATTTTCAGCATCCGAAGTTGTTCCTACACCTTTCCCTTTGTACGTTCTTGTTGATTTTTTGCCAGGACATCATCTTACCTCACTCCGGACATCAGACAAGATATCTTGCCACCTTACTCTGTGATTTATATATTCTTATTTTCAGTTATTATTTTTAGTATTTCTCATTTGTTGTTATTACAAAACTGTGCGTCCAAGTCACACTTGGGTGCAAGCGACTCTATCGGTCGTTTTCTTGTTTTTGTTTCATTCTCTTGTATTGACATAGTCTAGTAACCACCAATTTGATGATAAGGTATTGGTATATCTCATACGGCCTTGACACCTAATTTACCATGTATTGTGAGTCACATATATGACACGTACTCGTAAAGTCGGCCGGCCATCGATACGTATGAGACGTACGACGGTTAGGAGTAACTACCAATAGAATTGCATGCTAGTAGACTTGGAAGTTACTAGAGGTTCATATTAGTCATGGATGTGACTCCACTAGGCATGGGGTGGGAAGAACAGTTCTTTGATGTATGTGCCACATATTCATTACTATTGTACCTGAAGCTCCGCTGGAGACGCAGGTTCATCTTATTATTACTGATTCCCTCGGACGTTCATGGAGCGTTATAGACGTTTTCTTAATGATTCCCTTTGACGTTCATCGAGCATTATGGACAGAGAAGACTAGTTCCCGAAGGAAGGGACGATGCCACTGCTATACAGCCCGAGCGCCTATATGTGAAGGATTATTCTTTATTACATATTTACTATAGTATGGTTAGGCATCCTATTGCATGTATCCCTTATTTTTCTATTATATATCACAGTTTATACAATATGATATTTTTTGTATCTTGTTACGTCCCTCTGAGGACCTGGTTATCTCTCTAGGTGTGTGTTATTGTCATTCACAGGTATTCGAGCCGTGGCCGTGATTATCTCTATTTCTGCGAGGATGACTGCAATTGGATCGTCTTCGCTTCACTCGCCAAAATCATTTCATTTTTCATGTATTTCTTCCTTTACTTGTTGGTAGTGGATTTGTCTCCACCTAACATATTGTACAAATTTTTTTTATAGTTGATTATATGATATCTTTTATTCTTACATTTTATGGATGAGAATAGATTACTCTTGGTTTACTGCATTTTACAGCTTATGTATTCATATGAGATTTCCATATATTGGAGTATTCTTCGTATGTATGCAGCTGACATGTCTACGTACCTAGTCCTAAGTATTTTGGGACTGGGGCATTACACATAGACTTCAGGGATCTCAACTCGGCTTATGCAAAAGATGAGTTTCCCCTCCCGATCACTGACGTGATGATCGACAACACGTGTGGCTTTGAGCGCATGTCCTTCATGGATGGTTTCTCAGGATACAACCAGATCAAAATGTTCCCCGAAGACGAGAAGCATACTTCATTCCGGACTCCAAAAGGGGTTTACTGTTACACGGTGATGCCCTTCGGGTTGAAGAATATGGAAGCAACATACCAGCGGGATATGACCACCATATTCCGTAAGCACCTCCGAAAGACGGTAGAATGTTACGTTAAAGATATTGCCGTCAAGAGCAAAAAGAAATCCAGTCATTTGGATGATGGTATTCGACTTAATGCGGACACATCGACTAAAGATGAACCCAACCAAGTCATTCCTGGTAGTCTCCAGTGGCAAGTTCCTAGGCTTTATTGTCACAGACAAGGGTATTCATATTAATCCTGAGAAGACTAAGGTGATCTTGGACATGGCTCCCTTGAAGAATCTCCGTGAGGTTCGAAGCCTACAAGGACGCCTGTCATACATCAGAAGATTCATAGCAAATCTCTCTGGTCGATGTCAACCTTTCACCAAACTGATGAAGAAAGGGGTTTCTTATGTATGGACCAAAGAATGCCAGCGCACGTTCGGTGACATCAAGAAGTACCTCACTAGTCCTCCAGTACTACTAGTACTGGTCATTGGAAGACATTTCCTGCTATACGTTCGAGCTATTGCCTATTCTCTCGGTGCCATGCTATCCCAGAAAAGCAATGAAGGCTACGAACAGGCAATCTACTATCTCAGCAGGACCATGATTGGGGCCGAGCATCGATATAATCCTATAAAGAAGGAGTGTCTTGCTCTGCTGTTCTCCATCCAGAAGATACGACATTATGTGGCCAGACAGACAATCTATGTCATTTCTCAAGTCAACCCCCTCAGGGTCCTTATGACCAAGCCCGATGCCTTAAACTCACGATTGGCCACACGAGCAATACTTTTGACTCCTTATGACATAGTATTTGTCCCACAAAAGGCAATCAAAGGCTAAGCATTGGCCGACTTCTTGGCGGCTCATCCTGTGCTAGAGACATAGAAGCTCTATGACGACATTTTCGATGAAGTCCTAGAGTCCAATGCCATCTCAGCTAACTCGGTTTGGCACATGTTCTTTGATGATGCTTCAAGAACATGACCCAAAGGCGAGATCATCGCATGGGTCAGAGCCGTTCTCATTACCCCCAATGGCCTAGTCATCTAACGTGCATATTCTCTCATGGAGTCGTGCACCAATAACGTTGCTGAGTATAATGCTCTCATTATTGGACTCTATCTCTCTAAACAGTTGGGAGTTGACTGCATTGAGGCCTATGGCAACTCAAAACTGAGCATTAACCAGGTTCGAGGATAACGTGAGGTCCGTCATGAAGATCTGATTCCTTACCACCAGGCAGCAATCGATATCATTTCCACCTTCACAGGGTTCTTTATAGAACATGTACCTCGACTGCAAAACTTGGAGGCCGACGCACTCGTTGGCCTCGCAATTTCTCTGGCAGCTCCTGTTGGAACCCAATATACCGTCATGGTAATGGGGCGAGAGCTAGTTTGCCCAAAGAACAATCTATATAAGTGTTTGAGTTACTCAGTACAAACATACACTAATGTTGACGTTCGGGACTGGCAATTCCCGTTTATAGACTACATAGTCTACAAAATCCTACATAAAGACTCGAAGGAAGCTACTTCTGTCAAGAGATGCTCTCTCCGGTTCTTTTACGACACATCTACCAAAATATTGTATCGTCGTTCATACGACGGGCTTCTCCTGCGATGTTTATCCAAGACAGAAGCATAAAAGGCACTCTAGGAGGTGTACGATGGCACCTGCGGAGCCCATCAGCCTGGTCATAAATTATAGGATCGATTGCGTCTTAGAGGTTTCTACACCCCGCAGTAGCCGTCTGGCCATTTGAAACATGGAGAATGGATATTATCGGGCCGATCAGTCCACCATCCTCCAAAGATACCGGTTTATACTGGCAATCACTGACTACTTTTCTAAGTGGACGGAAGTAGTACCTCTGGCCGAGGTAAAAACCTCAAACATGGTCAGCTTTGTCAAGCATCACGTTATATACCGCTTCGGGGTTCCCAGAAGAATTATCTACGACAACGGTCCTCAGTTCGTGAGCCACACATTTCATCGGTTCTGTGATAAGAATCGAATACAAAACATGGCATCAATGGCTTACAATCCTGCAGCGAACAGACTAGCCGAAGCATTCAACAAGACTATCGTCAAGCTGCTCAAGAAAGTTGTTTCCTCTAATAGGAGCGACTGGAATGAAAAGCTCGGAGAATGCCTGTGGGCTTACCATACAACTGTTCGGACACCCATAAACACACCATTCTCTCTGGTTTATAGAAGCGAGGTAGTGCTTCTCCTGGAGATCAAGATCCCATCTCTACGGGTAGCCATCACCAACCAGCTGACTGACGAAGACAATCAACGCCAACGGCTACAGGAGTTAGCGGCATTGGATGAAAAATGTTTGCTAGCTCAACAACGAATCGAACTTTACCAAGCTCGAATTTTCGGGGACTTCAACGAAAAGGTCTGAGAAAGGACATTTTAAGTTGAACTTGTCTTATCAGTTCGAAGACTGATGGTGATTACTCACAAGACACCTGGGAAGTTCGAACCCAAGTCGGAAGGACCATTCGTCATAGAGACGGTCTACTCCAATGGGGCCTACCGACTGGCCAAACCTAATGGCGACTTGCTAATGATGCCAATCAATGGCAAGTTCCTGAAGAAAAACTATGTCTGAACTTCAAATCAACATAGGTTCCCACATCCTCTGCGGGTTTTCTTGAATTCTATTACTGAGTTCACCTCTTTCATAACTCCCCCAGTAGAAAACCTTTCACGTCCATACTATCTCTGAATTGTTATTTTATACCCCAATAAAGTTCACTTCTACCACATACATATTACCTCTGAGTAGTCGTCCCTTCCATGATAACCTTGTGTTGTCACAACTATCTAGAAAACCTTTCACGTCCATACTACCTATGAATTATTAATCTACACCCTAGCGAAGATTGTGCCTACCATGTCCCGAACACCTCTGAGTAGACATCACTTCCATGACAATATCTCGTGATTGTCATAATTATCTATAGAACCTTTCACGTCCATACTACCTCTGAATCATTCTATACACCCATAGAGTCTATCATTGCTATGTCCATATTACCTCTGAGTAAGGAAGATCCTGTCACGCCCCGATCCCTCAGAGTTCTTTCGTACTCGCTTCGGACACTGTGAAATCGTTCATCCTCGCTTGGGCGTGATGCGGTGCAAGCCTAAGTTGTGCTTGCACAAGGCCAAGACCTGTACATTGACAAAATAGACAAGATAGACAATACACAGCGAAACATAAAATAGATAATTAAAGCAACAATAAACATTTTGCAGATATATAAATTAAACACAATGGTAATAAGAAACAATTCTCTTTATTGATATTCCATGAACAAATTACAAGCTCTCATTTATCTTTGATACAATGCCATATTTTGCTACATTCTCTCATAAACTTTACAGATTGTACAATGATCCCGTTCCATACATTACATCCCTTTATATACAAAACCAACTCTTGCAATAGATGTCCATCTTTTGGCATCTCTTCTGATTTTTGGCTCCTGAGGATGAGGTTCGGGCTATTGCTTCGGACTATCCTTCTCGATGCGTCTTGCACCTGCATGCAGACTGATGATGCGTCAGTATATCAGCATACTGGTGATTGTGAACAAAGGCCTACATTTGTCTGAAACGATCACTGTTCATTTAGTGAGAAAACGTTTCTTGTGATACAATTTTGTTACTTTTTACCTATGTTCATTTCATGCATACAGAGTCAGTTTACATCTCTTTTGAAAACACTTTTAAAAAGCCATATTTCATTTCATTTCTTTTAAGCATATAAGGGACTGTTCATTTGAAACACAGTGCATATCGTATTTCATGAGTCATAATCATTTTTTCTTGTTCAAGCAACTTTTAAGAGACATTAGCAGCATTCTAGGCATCAAAACATCATTAACAACTCTTGGAATAACAATATTTCATTTCAACAGATTATTCATAGAAGCATTTTATTATGAAAACATAAGCATTAGCGGACATCACTTATTCAGTGATTCTTACCCATAGCCGACGGTCCATCCCTGCACAAGACAAGGATTAGCATAAACATGATCTATGTATACAGTGTTCCCTGTTCGTCTCTGCATTGTTAGCTCAAAATTGGATATACAATATGTATGCCATCGATTAGCAGCTGTGACTCAAGGCTCAGCTCTGCACTAAAATATGCATAGACCAGCAGCTATGACCTAAGGTTTCAGCTCTGCACTGATAACACATATGTTAGCAGCTGCTTCTCAGGGTTCATCTCTTCACTAACCAACATCCTATCTATATGATGGTCCATGGTTTCATTTCCATGATTAGCCGCTGTGACTCTTAGGTTCAGCTCGTCGCTAATAGACACAACATCCGCGAGGTATAGCATTTACCTCACGATGCTATTACAATCTCTCCTAGGCCGATCGATCCCAGGTGCCCCCAGTATCGTGGAGAGACTATTATCTTGTTAACAAGTTGTCCGAGACCAATGCATGAACTATCCATTCTATCAAGTAAGATCATTCAATGCATAGGTTATCAATCAGCAATCATTCTGTCTTCTCTCTTCTTTCATACAACAGAGCCAATAGCTCATCTTTTTTATTTCATTCATTCAAACAACATAGTCATAGCTCTGCTTTTCTCTTTTTCGTTCATTCATTCGATCGATACAATTGCCGTCATTCATTCATTCGTTTCAACATACAATCGGACACAAGAGAATCTTTAACTAAGCATAATGGCATTTCTATAATAGTAAATATAGCAGTCTACTCTTTGCTAACATATAATCAGGGACGTAAAAGCATGCTCTGTTTTCATCTTATTACGCAGGGCAACAGTTCATTGATCGAGGCACATTCTAACTTTTGCATGGCAAGCATCATGTCATTTCTTATTAGCAGGCAACAAGTCTTCTTCTTAACATACAGATAATTTCTTTTCTTGCTCTTAGCATAGCAACATATGAAATCTCTTACAAGCATACTCAATGATTAGCATCTTGTTATTAACACTAGCATTCATTCAAAAACTCAGATTCTTATTAGGCGTAAGCGAATCATAAAATGAGTCTTTGTCCACTCATCCAGATCAATCGTCTTTTGTTGCAGAGCTAGTAATTCGATTTCTCTGTTTATCTAGTGCTTTCACGGAGCAGGGTACTACATAATTATCCACCGAAAAGAAGTTTCGTCCTTGAAACTTAAGAAAAACTTATGATATCCATAGCAGCGATAGTCCTCATCCTTCGCTATCATCAATCCATGAAATTATGATTCATTTCATATCAAAACCTCATGTTCAATAAAACATTTCAATCTCAATCAATCAAATCGATAAAACATATGCCGACATCATAAAAATATTTACGGACTTATTGTATGGAACGTTCATCTCATCGATGACATCAAATACGTAACCGAATTTTCAATCAGGAGAAAATCTTGAATTGAATTGAATCAATTTAATCAATTGGCCAGAGGATCGTATTGCTCTGATACCATTCTGTCACACCCTGATCCCGTAGAGATCTTTTGTACTCGCTTCGGACTCTGTGAGACCGTTCGTCCTCACTTGGTGTGATGCCGTGCAAGCCTAAGTTGCGCTTGTACAAGGCTAAGACCTGTGCAATGACAAAATAGACAAGATAGAAAATACGTAGTGTAACCCCCCTGAATTTTCAGGAAATTTTTAAAATTATTTTTTTATTTGAAGAATAGCTTGTTAATTTATTTTAATTAAATAATTAATTAATTATTTCTAATCAGGGTTTAATTTATATTATATATATATATATATATATATATATAGATGCAAGATGACGCTATTTTCTATCTGACAATATTGTTGGCAAGATCATCAGGGTTACTTTTATTAGTACTAGTCAAATTTTATCCTTATAAATATTGGCTCTATTATTATTTATAATCCTTAGTTATTGTCATATTATTATAATTAATAGCAAGTTTATAATTATTTATTATCTTTTATTTATGGTTTATCACTATTATTATATTTTTATTATTGCCATGGTCTATTATTATTATTTTATTAAATTGGATATCCCTATTAGGTTTTATTATTAAATTCTATTATTTGTCTTAAGAATTGCTTATAGATGTTATATTAGATTTAGATATATATTCTATATATATATATATAGCCTTCTTTAACCAAGTTCCTCTTAACCCTAACCCTGGAGCTTTGTCTCCAAGCCGCCCCCCCTGACCTCACCTTCACCTCGCCTACCTCCTCCCTCAACCCGAGACTCCTCGCCGACGTACGGAGGAGCACAAGGTCGGACGGGACTATGGTTGCCGCTGTGAGCAGCAGAGCCGGCCGATCCCGGCGACCCCCGTCGGTGCCACCGCGCCTGGAGGCCGACCCCGACCCCCTGCGACAGGCAGGTAACCCCCCCCGAGCGACCCCGTGGCTCTTCCACGTGGAAAATCTTATTTTTTACTGTAACCCTAGTTTTAGGGTTTTTAATCCAATTAATTCAGTTTTTTTAGTGTTAATTATTGCCTAATTATTGGTAATTAATTAGATCTAATTGAAAGGGATCATTAGTAATTAAGTATAGGATCTACATTAAATTTTGTGTGAATTAATATTATTTATTAGTATTTATTACTATTTACTTATAAATTTTATACGCGATTAATTAATTGTTTGTATTTACTGTTTTAATCGTTAATTAATAATTTTATTATTAATTAAATAAAACCTTGTAGAGGAAAAAGTTTGTAAAATTTATGTAGTATTTTATAACAATTTTTCCAGAAATTATAGAATTTATTTGTAATTATTTTATGTTAAAAACCGAGAACTTTAGATTTTTAAATTAATTCCAATTACTATTTTTTAATTTATATTATTTAATTGGTTGTTAATTAAATAATATATATTATATAGAAAATATTTGTAAAAATATACTTTACTGTATAAAAATATTTCCAATATTAATTATATTTATTTAGATTTTAGAAGGATAATTTTGATTACTAAGTATATTATATAATTAGTCGATATTAATTATATAATTATTTGTAAATGGGTAAATGTTAAGGTTTCTATTGTAAATAGATAATTAAACTATTTTCAAAATTATTTTAGGTATTTTATATTTATTACTAATTTTTAGGATTTAAAAGTAATTTCTAGAATTATTTTAGAATTATTTATTAAATTGTTTAATAATTATTTATTAATTTAAATAATTACTAATTATGTGTTATTATTGTGTAGAATAGTGAATTTAGATTTAATGGTTAAATTTAGGTTTTATAGTGAATTTTCAAGATTTATTTCGAATTATTATGTATTATTTAACTATTTATTTAATAAATAGTTTTAATGGTAATAAATTCATTTCTGTAAAAATATATATATAATATATATTTATTATTCTGGTATTATTTAGTTATTATTATAATAGACTAGAAATGATTTTTAAGGACTTTTACTATTTTTGTTAGTATTATTAGGAATTGTGTATGCACGTGTGTATTAAATTGAGTAGTTAATTGATTATAATTAATAATTAATTACTAAATATCATGTTGTATTATTAATTACAGAATATAAATGTATGATAATAACTATATTTACATACTTATTATTGTATAAGTATTATTCATAATTATTGGTACTAGTTAGCTAGTTTTAATAAAATACTAATGTTTGTTGGTTAATTAGCAATTAATCAATTTAGTAAATTTTTAAATAGAGATTAATTATAAATCATGCTTGTTTAGGATTGTTTGCTTCTCGGAACTCGGACTCTACATCGGACCCGGATACTCAGTTGCTGGACACAGGCAAGTACACCTTGCTTGATTGTATATTTTTGCAGTTAGTTTATGTTACCTAGTTACTTCTCAGTTGCGTGCACGCGTCTAGTAGTAGTGGACTTATCCCGTGTATTGTGAAGGTTTGTGGTACCTTCTAGCCGGACACGTATCATACATGATCACTATATGAGTGAGTTGAGAGCATGGTTTGTGTGTCGACTGATCATTGGCACGTGAGTTCGCGTCTGGTCTAGTGGTTGGTACAGGTCTACTTATATATACTATGACGTCTTGCATATTATTTGTACCACGTATACGGTACAGATATACATTGGGTGGGGAGAGTCTACTAGTGGTGTATGAGAATTCTGTTTCCAATGGACGCTGGATGCTCGTAGTCCCTCGTTTCTCAAACCGTAGAATGCTTGGTGGCAGTTTCTTCTTCTTCTCCCTCCCTCATGCACCATTAGAGATGTCTCGAGTGCATTACACATATATGGTTAGTTTACCTGTCGTATGTCACATGATATATCCTGTCCTTGTTTGGTTGGAGAGATGTTATGTTACATTTTGTTCTAGTTATTTATATACTGTCCTGTACTATCATGCATGTCGATTTCTTGTGTACTTGTTACGTCCCTCTGAGGACCTGGCACATTTTCCAGATTGGGACGAGCACAGGTACCGACGGACTACGGAGATTGGATACTTTTGCTGACGAGGACTTCAATGTTGAGCCTCGTGAGTTTCTTGAGTTCATAGGTGATTTCTGCTAGTGGCTATCTGTTTCTTTTCTGGTTCAGTTGTACTCTTTTAGTAGTTCTTTCATACATTTATTGGTGGATTATTTTCCACTAGTCATGACTTGTAGTTTGATTCAGAGTTATTTTCATTCCTTCCAGCTTTATTCTGTGATTTTTTCTGTGGATGAGATTAGTATTTACCTGCCTGTATTGTTATTTAGTTGTTACTTCAGCGTACTACGATCGAGTATAGTCCATTAAATTGGGGTTTTTCTATACTTGATCGTACAGCTGGCACGCCACGTGTTCCTGGTCCCACATATTTTGGAACCGGGGCGTGACATATTTTTAGTGGTGGCCCATGCAGGTCGAGAAAATATTGTTTGGTTACTTTACCGTACCAAGCAAGCCTGCGTATAGGATTAGGACTATTGTGTCTCATCCACAATTGATTATTTTTATCCTTTGATCTCGTTTGATTTTGACTCATTTCAAACTCCTCGAAATACTTGATCTCTTCTTTGATTTATATCTTCTGACTCTTTGACTTCCTTGCAATTATATCCTTCTCGATCTAATCTACCGTACCCTTTACTTGTCATGATTGATAGAGGTTTGGAAGATGCTATACTATATACACTCTTGAATTAACTATATGGCTAGATGGGTTACCTTGGCAGCTAATTATGCGGTTGAGTCTATAATTGAATTCTTGGAAAGTACTAAATATTGCAGGTTGATGAAAACCATATTTTTGAAAGATATAATTTTTGCATGAATGATTAGTTAATTCAAAGTTGAGTAGTAATGATATATCAATTTCGAATGATGGTGAGAAAGATTACTTATACTCATATGGGAAAGACTGTTAGAAGTTGATTAATAAAATAAACTCGATGATCGATTTGAGAGGATGATTTAAAGTTTTGATTTGAGTTTTTAAAATTTTTTTTTTCTATGATTGGTTAGAGAGGATATAAAATCAACTTGATGATTAAAAATTTAAATATTCACATTGCTACATGAGATTTAAATTGGTTGATGATTTATGTTGGTTTCCAAAATAGAAGAATAATTTTTTTTTTTTTAAATTTGAGGATAGATGATTGTAAATAGAAATAGTTAAGAGTTGCCTATGAGATTTATATTTCTTTAAAATTGAATATTTTGACCTTGATGAAAAAAAGGGTTTATTTAAGAAGAATTTAGAAATTTGATGCATTTCATAAAGTGATTTAAAATTTAGAGTTGGGTAATTTTAATCTAAAAATTTTGAGGAGAAAAGAAAAGGGTGTTTGTACTATAATAAAGTTTATTTCGAGGATCGATTTAAAAATTTGAGGTATTTTTTTGTGATTGAATTTTGTTTGATGGAACAAATTTTGATTGAAATTTTTTTTGAGATTTAAATCTTTTTTTTTAGATTGATAAATTTTTATTGAAGTTTCTTTTGGAAAAAAAAAGAAGAATTTAGTATTATGATAATATTTATCTCGGTGATTGATTTAAGTATTTTCATAAGAGAGTTATAATATTTTATATTAGGTAAACTGAATTAAAGTTGAGGAAAAAAAAATGGGAAAATAAAAGGGAGTTGGTGTGATGATAAAAGGATTGGTTGGGTATTTTAAAGTTATAATTATGATTATATGCGACGATCTTAAAGAGATTAAGGAAATTGGTGGATGATTGTTTTGATTTAAAGATTTTATACTGAAGGAATTTATGAAGAAATTTTATTTACAGGAATTTGATTTTTTTTTATCTTGATGAGGAAATAAACATAGAGGATGTTACTCTAATGAGATAGAAGTGTCACACCTTAGTTGCCATATTTTTTATAGCCATGATAGTGATTATATGCAGTTATAGTTAAGTCATCGACCCATGTGACTATGTCTTCTTCTTAAAATATTATCATCCTTGTTCTCGACCCTAAACTAGTATCATGATTCCCTAATTGTTTAGAGCTATAGATGTCTATAAATTTTTCTTGACCATACCCCAAATCCGTCAACCAGTATATCTTCTCCTATATTTTAGTATTATATTATTAGTATTAATATTAGGAATATCTATTTAGTTGTTTGTTACTTTACCTGTAGACAATATTGGTTGATATTTTCTGTAATAAAAATTTTCCTTCACCTTTAGCTCATGCCACGGTTGCCGAGTTAAATGCTGTAAGGATTTTTTTATTATCTAATTAGTTTATTTTCTTTCCTGATTTACTATTTATCGTGCTGCATAATTCTAGTACTATCGATCCAAAATTTTGTTTTCTTAAGCAATAATGGAAAGCAGATCATTACGTCTTATCCTTTTGAATAGACCAAAGGACTTTTTTTTCTCATGTTAGGATTATTATTGCTTCTCTAGAAAATTCTATGTTGTTGCTACAATTTGGTAGGATGAACTTGCTTCCCTAAAGAGACAGTTAGAGGTACTAGTTCAATTCTTATAAGTTGGGTAGTATACCTTGTAGTCTAGCATCATACCTTTCTCAGGACCATTAAGAAATTATAGTTGGATAACACTGACTATATGTTGGTATAAGTATTTAGATTACCTAGACATAACTTTGTGGGTTCCTATCTCCTAGCTCAACTAAGGTTAGAGATTCATAGGGCAACTAGAAAGGTCAAATCATTATTTGTGTTTTGGACTTGAACTATCTTGTACTTTCTTTTCTTCTGTACGTTTATTTTTATCGTCTTGACTAATACTGCTGTTATAGCCTAGTTTTTACAAGCTTCTTGTTTTCTCAAGCTTGTTCTTGACACATATATTATTGGGTGCACCCACTAAAATGTTGTCTAATCAGAATCGGTGCATGATGGTCTGGCCAACCTAGTGCATGTTGATTCGCTTTCCCTATGATTATTTTATGCAGATGAAGATATAGTAAACTTGTCCTAGGATCTCATTTGCGACCGTTTGACAATTTTTTTTTCTTGAAACATTTATTCGCATTGGACCTTCAAATTTGTAATCGACCCCATCCCCTTGAACTCTTCTTTATTCTGCGTCTTAGTATAGAATTTCTCTTTATAACCCTTTATTAGCTATGATTTATAGTAGAACCATCTTTCTACTAAGTCAGTTAAGTATACCTTGTATGATATCTTATTTTAGTAATACCCTTAGCACCCTAGTAGCCATCTTAGACTGATTTTAGTCGGACATTTAGCAAATAAAAGTTTTTCTATTATCCTTTCCTTGGTTCATATCATTTGATCCCTTACCATGACTTGGGTAATTGAAGCACAATATTAGGATTTTTCTTCCAATAATTGCACCATTATGATCTAGACAAATCGCACCATACACATGACATTTATGCCCCCCATAAACACACCTTTATGTGCTCTATTTTAATAACTCTACTTGTTTGACAAATCTTTTCCTTAGAATAGACTATTTGTGTCCTCTCCTTATCCTATTAGATTTGACCATGCAATATCGATCTATTCCCTGATCACTTGGAAATCCTATGACCTATGCCGGACCTAGAACATATTCTTGTAGGATATGATGCCAGTTTTGACCCCTCTATAAACCCCCAAGTATCGTTGTAAATTGTCTTGTTGAGTAAGTTACAATTTACATATTTACTTTTCATTGATTTTCTTATTATTTCTTCGGTATTAGAATTATTTTAAATTTCGAGGACGAAATTCTTATAAGTTGGGTAGATTGTAACCCCCCTGAATTTTCAGAAAATTTTTAAAATTATTTTTTTATTTGAAGAATAGCTTGTTAATTTATTTTAATTAAATAATTAATTAATTATTTCTAATTAGGGTTTAATTTATATTGTATATATATAGATGCAAGATGATGCTATTTTCTATCTGACAATATTGTTGGCAAGATCATCAGGGTTACTTTTATTAGTGCTAGCCAAATTTTATCCTTATAAATATTGGCTCTATTATTATTTATAATCCTTAGTTATTGTCATATTATTATAATTAATAGCAAGTTTATAATTATTTATTACCTTTTATTTATGGTTTATCACTATTATTATATTTTTATTATTGCCATGGTCTAATATTATTATTTTACTAAATTGGATATCCCTATTAGGTTTTATTATTAAATTCTATTTTTCTTAAGAATTGCTTATAGATGTTTTATTAGATTTAGATATATTCTATATATATATATATATATATATATATATAATATATATATATAGCCTTCTTAACCAAGTTCCTCTTAACCCTAACCCTAGAGCTTTGTCTCCAAGCCGCCCCCCCTGACCTCACCTTCACCTCGCCTACCTCCTCCCTCAACCCGAGACTCCTCGCCGACGTACGGAGGAGCACAAGGCCGGACGGAACTGCGGTTGCCGCTGTGAGCAGCAGAGCCGGCCGATCCCGGCGACCCCCGGCGACGCCACTGCGCCTGGAGGCCGACCCCGACCCCCTGCGGCGGGCAGGTAACCCCCCCGAGCGACCCCGTGGCTCTTCCACGTGGAAAATCTTATTTTTACTGTAACCCTAGTTTTAGGGTTTTTAATCCAATTAATTCAGTTTTTTTAGTGTTAATTATTGTCTA
>JANAVB010030219.1:18626675-18936079 GCA_029216955.1 Iris pallida
AAGTGGACCTTCAACCCTCTCATACTAAAAGTAAATGGATCCTCGATAGCGGATGTTCGCGACAAATGGCAGGTGATGCATCCTTATTCGCTACGCTATTGATGAAGAGAGAAGGATATGTTTCCTTTAGTAATAATTTTAGAGGTAATATTATAGGTAATGGTACAGTTGGTATATCTCCCTACCCAAAAATAAAAGACATTTGTCTAGTCATAGAAATGAACATAACTGTTCGATATCACAAAAGGTTGAACGAACTTTTTGTTTATTGAACGTAAAAAGACCTGTGTACAAAGAAGGAAGTCCTAAACATGATATTCTAAGTACAAGGGGAAGACCTGTGTACAGAGAAGGAAGTCCTAAATAGGATATTCTAAGTGCAAGGAAGAGTTTCCGAGAAGTGTGATGATGGAGATCGAGCACTAGAACGGCTACTTTACTCCATTGACGATCTGACGACGGGTTGAACTTGCTCTGACTTTCTGATGCCTTCGATGGAACTCTAGGGTTGCCAATCAAGAGGATGCCTGGAGCTGGAGATTTGATATTCGGTGGTCTCTCCTCTATTGATGGAAAACTCCGTCTATTTATAGGAAAAGAGAGCACATAAGTGATGTGCATTAGGTGAGACGACTTTCTTGAGCAGCTTGACGATAGTTTGTTAGAAGAGATGACTTTCTTGAGCAACTTCTCATTCCAGTCGTAGATATTCGTCTAATTCTCATTCCAGTCGCGTTTGTTAGAAGAGACAACTTTCTTGAGCAGCTTGATGATGGTTTTGTTGAATGTCTCAGCTAGTCCATTAGCCGCAGGGTTGTAAGCCGTTGATGCCATATTCTGAATTCGGCTCTTGTCACAAAACTGATGGAATGCATGGCTTACGAACTGGGGGCATTATCATGGACAATCCTCCTAGGAACTCCGAAGCGGTAAATGACGTGGTGCTTGATAAAGCTGATCACGTTGGAGGTCTTCACTTCTATCAACGGTATTGCTTTTGCCTATTTTGAGAAATAGTTCGTGATGGCGAGGACAAACCGGTGTCCTTTGGAGGAGGACGGGCTGATCGGCCCAACGATGTCCATTCCCATGCCTCGAATGGCCAAGAGGCCACCGTAGGGTACAGATATTCCGAAGGTTGGTAAATGAAGTCAGCATAAAACTGACACCCCACATGTCTTTGTATATTCTACAACGTCTGTCATCATGGTGGGCCAATAATAGCCCTTGCGGCGTAGTCGATCTTGTAGCTTGAGACCAGGCGGATGGGCCCACAGGTCCCATCATGCGCCTCTCGGAGTGCCTTTTGTGCCTCTATATAAGATAAACACCGTAGGAGTAATCAGTTGTATGAATGACGATACAATATTTTGGTGGTTGTGTCATAGAAGAATCAGAGTGAGCGTCTTCTGACGAAGCTGCTTCCTTTGGGTCTTCAGGCAGGATCCCGTAGATTGTGTAGCTATGAATGGGAATCGCCATTCTTGAGTGTCAGTATCTATTTGTAGCAAGTAGCTTTGACATATACGCAGAGCGTTCTTTGGACACACTAGCTCCCATCCCATCACCGTAATGGCATATTAGGACCCAACGGTGGCAGCCAGCGAAGTAGCAAGACTAGCTGGTGCGTCGGCCTCCAATTTTGCAGGCGTGACACATGTTCTATAAAGAACCCTGTCAAGTGGGATGATATCGATCCCGCCTGGTGGTATGGGATCAGGTCTTCATGTCGAACCTCGTACTGCCTTCGAACCTGGCTGATGATTCACTTTGAGTCTACATAGGCCTCGATATAGTCAACCCCCAACTGTTTAGCGAGTTGGAGTCAATGATGAGAGCGTTATACTCTACAATATTGTGGTGCACGACTCCATGAGGGAATATACGCGATTGATAACCAGACCATCGGGAGTGATGAGGACGATTCCGACCCCTGTGACAATATCACCCTTTGGTTCCGTTCTCAAGACTCCGTCGAAGAATATGCGCCAAACCGAGTTGTCTGAGACTGTATTGGACTCCAGAACTTCGTCGGGGATCTCTTCGTAGAGTCTTGACATCTCTAGCAGAGGATGTGCTGCCATGAAATCTGCTAGCACTTGGCCTTTAACTGCCTTCTGTGGGACAAACACCATATCATAAGGAGTCAGAAGGATTGCCCACGTGGCTAATCGTGAGTTTAATGCCCCTGGCTTGGTCATGAGGACTCTGAGGGTATTAATCCTAGACACGATATGGATTTTCTGTCCAGTCACATAGTGTCGCATCTTCTGGATGGCAAAGTGGAGGGCGAGGCACTCTTTCTCAACAAGATTATACCGATGTTCGGCTCCAATCATGGTTCGGCTGAGATAGTATATTGCCTGCTCGTAGCCTTCACTATTCTTTTGGGCCAGTAAGGCCCAAGAGAGTGTTCCATAGCTCGAACATATAGCAGAAAGGGCTTTCCCATGACTGGTGCTACTAGTACGGAAGGACTGGTGAGGTACTTTTTGATGTCGTCGAACGCGTGTTAGTATTCTTCGGTCCATACAAAGGAGACCCCTTTCTTCATTAACTTGGTGAAGGGTTGACATTTACCAGAAAGATTCGCTATGAATCTTCTGATATATGCTAAGCGCTTTGCAACCCTCGAAGATCTCGGAGATTACTTGGAGGAGTCATGTCTAGAATTGCCCTAGTCTTCTCTGGATCGATATGTATCCCTTTGCTGTGATGATGAAGCCCAAGAACTTGCCGCTAGAAACGCCTAGGAAGGACTTGGTCATATTCATCTTCTGTTGATGCGTTCGTATTAGATCGAACACCGTCCGTAGGTCGTCCAAGTGGTTGGACTTGTCTTCGCTCTTAACGGCAATGTCATCGACATAACACTCCACCGTCTTCGGAGGTGCTTGCAGAATATCGTACTCATAGCCCTCTGGTATGTTGCTCTCGCATTCTTCATTCCAAATGACATTAACGTGTAACAGTATACCCCTTTTGGAGTCTGGAATGCTGTACGCTTCTCGTCTTCGAGGAGCATCTTGATCTGGTTATAGCCGAAGAAACATCCATAAAGGACATACGCTCGAAGCCATAAGTGTTATCAATCATCACATCAGTAATTGGGAGGGAAAATTCGTCCTTAGGACAAGCTGAATTGAGATCCCTGAAGTCTATGCAAATTCGTATCTTCCCATTCTTCTTGGTGACCGGGACGTTTGCAACCCAATCTGGATGTTGCTCTTCACGGATGAAGCCACTCTCGATGAGTTTGTCGACTTCTTCCTTGATGGCATCTATATATTCGGGTGAAACCGATATTGTTGTTGCTTAACAGGCTTGACGTCGGACAAGATGTTGAGATGATGCATGGCAACCTGCGGGTCTAAACCCGGCTTGTCCTCGTAGCTCCAGGAGAAGACGTCGATGTATTCTCGGATAAGCTGTATTAGAGATTGCTTGTCTTCTTCTGTCAGACTCTTGTTGATAAAGATGGGCTTAGAGGATGCCTCGTTTCCAATTCGACCTGATGACTTCATCTACTATGGGTGGTTCACGCAGCTCGAAACACTATTCCCATTGAGACCCCAGGCGTTGAGCCTAAGGTTCATCTTCGAAGTACTCGACGGCCTGGTCTTCGTCTTCGATTGGAGGGCTTGCAGAGGCCATGTTAGCTGAGAACATCCTTTTGAATACTTGGCCGGTAATGGTATCGGAGTCCCAGGTTGAGGAGTCAGAAGAGTATGGGTGCATCATGACTTCTATCTCCGAGCCTTCTGAAGTGGAAGTGGGCGTAATATAACTGTACCGCTCCAGTCCTAAAATACTTAGGACTAAGTACGTAGACATGTCAGCTGCATATATACGAAGTATATGGAACCCTCGTATGTATACATAAGCTGTAAAATGTTGTTAACCATGACACACTATATCTCATCCATAATATAGGAGAATAATATAAATCAACTATAGATTTTTATTTGGTACAAGACGTTGGGCAGAGACAAATCTACTACCAACTATTGAAAGAGAAGAAATACATAATAAAGGAATTTGTTGAGCGGTGCAAGTCGATCCAAGTGCAATCATCTCGAAGGAAGAGAGTAAAGCATGGCCTTGGCTAGAACACCTGCAAAAAGTCACAAAAGCACACCTGGAGAGTTCACCAGGTCCTCAGAAGGACGTAACAAGATACAAAACAACATGCCATAATAAACTGAATATATAATTTGTCACAAGTCACAAAGTAAAAGTAAAGTGTCCCAACCATAGCACGGTCCAATATTCCATCATCGAAAGAGTGAGCTACCCCTACAACCAAACAAGGACAAGGTGTAGCACACTATTCTGATGTGACATTGTTCCATGCCATGACTAGGACGAAATGTGACATGATATTGACTAAGGTCTCCTAACCATTCTAGTATACAATTTATAAGACATCTCGATGTATGGGCAGGTAAAGGCTGACTCCCTCACAACTCACAATACACACACGTCAAGTACCAATGCTATCAGCCGACATAACTCGAGGCTAGCGCCCATATGATCCATCAGTTCATATAGCTCGAGGCTAGTGACCACCGTGACACAACTACCGTAGTACGCAGTTACTACGGCTTTTGGGTATTTGGGTAGCCCATACATCTACTGTCATCTCCCTCCCGAATGTCGCTGACCAAGTCGTATTCACTCCTTTTCCAGTTTATAATTATATGAGTCTCTAACACCCTAGTCATAATAGTTACGTTCTAACCGTCACATGTCTTATGTGTAGCGATGGTAAATCGACTACGCGAGACCATGTCCTATATGATACTCCTAATGTTGGTGCACATGCAACCTAGAAGGTAGTCCGCTAAGACTAGGTCCATATGTATATTAAAAAGACAAGGAGAAAAATATAACTAGCAGTTGCATTATAAAAATTGAAAACATGGTAAGTAAATCATGAGTAATGTCACGCCCCAGATCCAGAATACTGGAGAGCGGGGGCAGACACAGCCAGCTACGTATATAGAAGTGTATTCCACCTCCATATACGGTCACGGCTGTCTAGATGCATGAGGGTTTATCTACAAGCTGTCAGTCTCTTATGGTCAGGAACAAGCCTAGTGTCTCAATCTCAAGCAAGCAAGTAAATGTAACAAGATGGTAGATCATCAAATATACAAAGTAAGGCATCCCAAACATTACATATTCAGATGATCATGAAGCTAGTCATACAAAATGCGAATACTAGCAAGAGTTTAAGTCATACATGATCAACCCTAGGATTTGTCAATCATGTTACAGCCCTTAGGCAGACAAGAAATATAAGTATTCAACACGAGCTAACACTTGCTCGGCGGCTAAACGCCTCAAAAGAATAATTTTACCATAGAGCGAGAGAGCAAAATAAAACCTACTCGTTGCCAGGGTTTCTTCTAGTGGTCACCATTTGGCTGGAATGTAGGTAGAACCTCGGGTGCTGCTCCAAAAACTGGCCATACAAAACCAGCTGGGTCAGACCCCAGAAAGAGCAAGTGCCACAATAGAGGCTTCACTTAGGGACTAAAACTAGCATATTAGCACATAAAAGCACATAAATAAAATAACAAAAGACATGAGTTAGAGAAAACAGGATGATAAACGATAAGATAACTAAAGGACTATTCTGGTAACCAAGTTACAACCCGTAAACCAAATAAGGACTGGGGTCGTAACCCTTCACCTGAACAGAACTTAGTCTCTAACCAATTATGGATAAGTAAGCATGAACAAGTGTGTCATGAGATAGCCATGTACTGGATCTAGGCAAGACTAGACAAGATAGGACTCCATCCAACATTCACGGCCAAGCAAAGAGTACGGTTTGATACTTTAACTAAATAGGGTTATCACAAGCCTAGTTACAAGCAAGATGCAATGAGATATTCCTACGGCCACAAGCCCTACAGACTATCCAGGTTATCCAGACGCAAGGTTCATGCCAAAAGTTATCATAACTTGTTAGGTGACTGTGCAACACATGACATTGTGCATAGCAATCATTCCATGAAGTGCCCCACATGACAGTGAGCTAGAAATGTGCCCTACTCGTCGGCAGGCTACAAGTCCATCAGAGAAGGCACCCAGATAACGGGATTGCCTGTAGCCAAAATATCTCTCTATATGAACTACTTGATCAATCTAGTCATTAACCTAGTCCGATTCAGTATGAATCCCTGACCGTGGTAACCAGGGACACAAGTCCTAGACATGATGCGAGACAAGACTGGTAGCTTATAGAAGCACATTCAATACGATCACCCACGGTGTCATGATGAGAATTTACTTAGCATGTCGAGATAGCCATCGCAACAGCATTCAAGATTACATGTTAGACTTACTTATCAAGATTACTTGTCAAGAGTGCGCCACGACGGGCCACTGTCAAGATTACTTATCATGCCAAGTGTGCATCACGACGGACCACCATTCAAGAATTATCATGTCAAGGTTGCTTGTCAAGAGTGCCCCACGACGGATCACTATTTAAGAGTTATCATGTCAAGTTACTTATCAAGAGTGTGCCTTAACAGGCCACTATCAAGATTAAAAGAAACATGTATAAAAATAGCTAGTAACATATTCTTAAAGCCAAGAAAAAGATCTACAACTTCTATATTGGAAGTTGGAAGAGATTCTGACCACAAATCAGCCAAATAGGGCAAAAAAACAACCAAACAGGCACTATGCGGCAAAGGGTGAATGGGGGCTCATGCGGCAGTGGATGGGTACCTATCCATGTGGTGGGATCGATGGGGACCCATCCATGCGGCATGGTCGATGGGGAGCCATCCATGCGGCAGGGTCGATGGGGAGTCATCTATGTGGCTGGGTCGATGGGGACCCATCCATGCGGCAGGGTCGATGGGGTGCCATCTATGCGGCAGGTCGATGGGGTACCATCCATGCGGCATGGTCGATGGAGACCCATCCATGCGGCAGGGTCGATGGGGTGCCAACTATGCGGCAGGGTCGATGGGGTGCCATCCATGCGGCTGGGTCGATGGGGAACCATCCATGCGGCAGGGTCCATGCGGCAGGATTGATGGGGTGCCATCTATGCGGCTGGGTCGATGGGGACCCATCCATGCGGCAGGGTCGATAGGGTGCCATCTATGCGGCTGGGTCGATGGGGACCCATCCATGTGACAGTTTCGATAGGGACCCATCCATACGGCTGGATCGATGGGGACCCATCCATCTCTGAAAATCTGAGAAGGATGGCCATGGAATCCATAACTTCCAAGCTCCATAAAACCTTCACCGTAAGTCCAAATTTGGACTTCCATAGGTCAAAATGGGGTAGAATAAATTCTCTACAACATGGAACAATCATAACTTGAAAATAATAAAGTTTGATAGATCAAAACCCAAAAAATTCAAAAATGCAACAAACTTAGATCTACAAAAAATAAACTATGGAAATTGAAAATACTAAGTACTAAAGTGTCTTAGAATCTCATGAGGAAGACAATGGAACAATAAAAATGGAGTTCCTCCATGAAGCAAGTTGCACTTGCCTAAGCTCTTGGTAGGTGGAGAGAATTATGAGGAAGAAGAAGGAGTAAATAAAAATGTAAGAAAGTAATAAAGAGAGAGAAAGGTTGGTAGGTTTATAAAGGGGGAGGGTTCTCTCATAATGAACCAAAAGCCCAATCAAACCAAGCCAAACCAAAATAAACCAAACCAAGTCACCAACCTAGACTAGGCAAGCAAGTCAAGTCCAACTACGGGTCACCTGACAAACGTCAGAGATCTCGTATACGTATAAGAAAATACGTATAACAGGAAACGAAAGTGACAACTCTACCCACCTCAAAAAAATTTCGTCCTCGAAATTTAATAAAGAGGCTAGAGATGTAGGGGAAAGCTATACTAAGGCACAAGAAATCTATGACTAGCAACCAATCATGCAAGCAAGGAATTTTAAAAACGTGAGGCAGAAGGAAGACATCCTGCTATAAACCGCTCTGCCGATTCTGCATCTAGGCTTGGACCTGGGCATACTGCTGGGGCCTCTGCTGCTGGAATACTTGTTCCTGAGGTGGCAATGGCCTCTGAGACTGATACTGCTATTGTACTGGTGCTGGTGCCCTAACCGATGGACTGGTTAAGTTCGCTGACGAGGTACTGGCACTAGTCGGGCAGGACCCTATCTTGTGATCCGGTGCCCCACAAGCCAAACACAATCCCTGTGCTCTATGACACTCCGAAACAATGTGTCATGGCTTCCCCACAATGAGTGCAGCCTATTGCGAAAGACTGCTTCTACTTCGGCAGCTGAGGGTATGTCGGTGTCGAGTGCTGAACCGACGAAACTGTGGTCGTCCTCCTAGGGGCTCCAATTGTCACGGCCCTAGCTGCCGGGGCTGGTGCTGAGGACATAATTATCTTCCCATAGGACCTCTTTGTGCTTTCGGTTTGGTCCACGATCCTCTGCGAGGTTTACTCATGCTTACTGGCTTCCCTCAAGACAACATCAAAAGTCTGATGTTCGAACTGCTCTACTGCTAGAATAATCTCTAGATGAAGTCTCTGCTAAATTTGCTGTGCCCTATCCAACTTGGTTGCCACTAAGGTGGAAGCAAATTGACTCAGTCTAGAAAACTTGGCCGCATATCCATCGACCGTCCTGCTCATCTTCCTGAGATTGGTGAACATCGTCTGTAGGTCGTGGCTGTAGAAGCATGGAATTTTAAGACCAGAAATCCTATGCACTAAATATTACATGCGCCAGGGAGCTCAGAGGAAGTACTTGGCACAGCAAAGCAAAAAACATAGACATTAAAAGAAGATTTTTATTTTCATATAAAAGTCTATTACATGTCTTAAAAAGCTGTACAAAGGAAGATTTCTACAAAGAAAAGACCCTAAGTCTACTTCTAGGCGCAATAACCACCATGCGCTCTCAAACAGGCGCATCTCGCCATGCGCTCTCAGCCAGGCGCATCCCTTCAGCAGCTCAGTTATGTGCATCCTCAGTTATGTGCATCCTTTCAACAGCTCAGTTATGTGCCGTCCTTCAGCGTCCCAGACAGGCGCATCATGAAGTGTCAGCATATGTGCCATCAAATGCTTCGACTAATAAAGCATTTATTGATCAGAACGAGGGTAGCAATCAACCCTCTAGTTGGAGGAAGAGCTCCCCAAACCAAGGAAGAGGAGAGCACCGCAAATCAACCTGCGGCTAAAGGAGCAGCTTTCGACCCAACTAGAATAGGCAACACCCACTCTAGCAGAAGGAGGAGCTCTCGCAAAGCCCAAGAAAGATGATCGGGGCACCGAAATTCCGATCTGTGGCTCTTCCAGCATAACGGAGACGAGGCTCGAGCATCCCGATCTTTGGATGCAACAGGCACCTTCCACCTGCCTCAGAAGCCCTCGACTCCGACTTTTGGATGTAACAGTCACCTTTAAGTACATCAATAAAGATCATACGTCGCATCTTCACCCTCGGGAGCATCTCATTAACATAATGTGCTCGAGTAAACAAATTTATTTCGGGAGGACGTGAGAGAACGAGAAGCAAACCCTCTCCATGCCACTATTTATAGGCCGGGCAAATCAAACCCATGCGCCAAGTAGCTGGCTCTCCGAATCTCGTGCAATAAATTTGCATTAAATGGTGATGAACCTGACGCTTCGAATTCAGCCAAGTCAAGAACGGCTATTTAAAGCACTCGAAGAACGTAACAGTCGGACCCATAAAGACCTGTCATGCAATAAAAATGTGCCGGCCAGACCGCGCATCGTACTGACGCGCCCAGCTCCCATCAACCTCATAAGGATGCTCCCCCATGCGTTCCCATGCACCTAACGGAATGCCGATCGATGCGCCCACTCAACAAATCCATCATCTGTCAAAATAACATTAAATGCTGAAGTCTGACAGAGTTGGCAGCACGTCCCCCGAGGACTGAACAGTTGACAGCTTTTTAGTAAACGAAGCGTCGCCAACGTCAGCACCATCATTACTCCCCTCCGACGGTTACAAGCTACGTGGTCGCCCAACCATTTCGCATGCGCCTCCGCGGCCATGCGCCTAAATCTTTGCATGTGTCTCAAAAGCCATGCGCCTCAGACTTTTCTCTGATCCCTAAAGACAGAAGTAAAGTCACTACTGAAGCCCTGCATGTGCCTCAAAAGCCATGTGCCCCGACTGGTTCGTGACTCCTGAAGGTTAGAGCAAAAGCCTCCTCATGCGCCCAATCTCAGGTGCATCCTATCAGATCACTCCCCACCAAATCCGAGATCTTCAAGCCATGGACCGACGACATGCGTCCTTTGACTTGATTCAGCCTATGAAGGGGTGCTAATCACCCAAGATCTCAGCAACTGAAAGATCTTCCCCATTGCTACGTGCCAGCTCTGCCGCAGCCTACGATAATAACGAGAAGAGTTCAACTCCTTAATCAGGGAGCATCGTCTATGCGCCTCCATCAGCAACTACCACGTGGCATCTCCACGTACAGGCGCATCCTACATGCGCGTATGAGCAGCCAGCCTGCAAAGCTATAAATAGAGGGATCATTTCCTTCTTTCACACACAGACAGACAGAGACGTCATGTAATCATCAGCAACATATAAAGAAAGGCAGATACAGACACTGAATGTCTTCTTCCTCTCTGCAAGCTTCTGTACCTAGAGCAACCCAGATCTTCAGAGAACCGAGAACCGTCGTCAGATCGTCAACGGAGTCAACGCATTACCACTCGCTCCATCGACACAAGGGACCCAGATTAAACAAAAGTGTACTGTGAAACCCATATTCTCATAATTAATTATTAAATAGTGTTTTAGTGCTATAATTAGTATTTCTAAATAATAATAATAATTATTATTATTAATATTTTGAGTGCAAATGATATTGAAATTTATTAACAACATGGCTTTTGAGTTCAGACCCAGACCCGAGCCGGACCCGATTCCCGAACCCAGACCCAGTCCTGACCCAATCCTCTCTTTTGAATTATGGCTTCTATCTTTATTCTAAAAAAATAATAATAATAAAAGAAAGAAGAAAGGATTTTATTAAAAATATATATATAAGTATGAGTTCCATACTGTTAAAAACTCATTAATCTCTAAAACTTTCACTTAAACTACCATTTATAATTTCTCTTTCTCTCTCCTGGAAAGAAACACTTTCCGCACACTAAGCGGATGTCGGCCGACCCTTCGTTCCCGAAACCGCCGCCGCCGTCATCACTCCGGCGACCGCCGGCCTCCCCGAACGGTCGTCCCTCCAACTTCAGTTACTCCTCGCACCTCTTCCTATAAATTCCCCTCTTCAACCAACTCTCTCCACTCCATTAATCCCTTCTTCAACTCAAAACCCCAAACCCAAGCCCTAATCCCGAGCTCGTGCCGCCCCCTTTCCGCGCGCGTGCGACCCGAGGCCGACGACCGCGCCTCCGCGCGTGCCCCCACTCCCGAGCCCCCTTCTCCGGCGAGACACTGCCAGCCGCCCCCGACCGAGCTCACCCCGCCGTCCAGCGCGTTTCCCGCGAGCCACCCCGGCCGACAGCGCCCCCGCGCCGTCGGTGCTTCCGCCGCATCCAGCGTCCGCCGCCTGCAGCCGCGACCCGAGCCGCTGACTCCCGAGCTCCTCCCGAGCAAACCCCCTCCCCGAGCCGCTATTTGCCGCCCTCCAGCTCCCCGGCGGAGCTTCCCCGCTGATTTCCGCGGACTTCCCCGCGGCCGACCCTCTGTCCCGGCGAGGCGTGCCCTAGCGCAGCCGACCGATCTCTCTCCCGTGCGCGCCTCTCTTCTGTGCGTGGTTGAGCCAGATCTGCTCATGAGCCCTCTCCCGCTGTTCGGGATCTTCGACCTGCTGCCGAACTTAGTTTCGGATTTTTCCCGAGATTTTTCCCGCGGCTCCCCGCCAACGGAATTTGGTAATTTCTAGATAATCACAGTAGTTCGTCCCTCCCCGTAGAGTCGATGATGAAATCGGTCCCCGGATTCCCTTCGAGAAATTCGATTAGCAACGTTATATTTTCGATTAGCTGCGTTAGATTATTTTTCCTGTGTTTTACCTGCCGGTTTGGTGTGAATTGGTTGATTATGGGAATCCCGGACATTTCGGGAAGTTCGGTGGATTGAGAATTATTTTCTGTGGCTTGGGATTATTTTGGTGGATATTCTGTGGATTATTTTGGGTTGGAAATATTTGCAGGTTTTCCGTGGCGCATTTCCCAGTTTTGGGTTTGTCCCGAAATAGAGGAAATGCTGCCCAAATTTCTACAAAAACTATATTTTTATTGATTTCAAAAGTGGCTTTCAGAAATGAATTTCTAAACTGATTTTCGGGCGACGACCGTACCGGTCTGTGGGCCCCGGCGAAATGCAAACGCACCGGTCCGACCGAACGTTGTGGTATTAGCCGAATTTTGAGAAATGGACCGAGTCTGAGACTCTTAGTTTCATTTTAATTATTTTTAATATTTAGGCTATTTATATTAGATATTTAATTCCTGCAATTTAATTATTTAATTTCAGTCATTTTCTCTTATTTAATGTAAAAGAAAATTGTACCGGGCATAAGCCCACCCTAGGACCATTAGCTGTGCCACTGTATTGTGTAGCGTAGTTTATTTTATTTTTCTTTTTCTGGTGGATGTGAATTTGGGTGGTTTTGATTAGTCGCGCAATCGTAGATTAGAGCGCGATTTACTGATTAGTTACGAATCTAGTTAAAATGGATAAAATATTAGTAAATAACTAGTTCATGATTTTTCACTAAAAGAAAACTATATTTTTATAAATATATTACAAAAACACAAAGTTTTCCAAAGTTAATTGATTCTCGTGTTATTTCCAAATAATCCAATTAATCGGTTTAATCAACGCACATAGTTGCGACGTAATCGTTAGCTGTAAATTAATACAACTTAAAACCTGACTAGGACTTACTACTAGAGATTGCAACTAGTACACTTAGCCTGGTTATACAAAGGATCTAAGTCGAGTTCTCAACTGTAGGAACTCGAAGTTACAACTGACGTTCCTCCTCGGTACCGACTCGTCTATCCAGTCACAATAACAAAGGCAAGTGCAGTTATGTCTATTTGGTAATTTATCTAGTAATTGTTTTATTGCAATTTTAAACCACATTGCTACACGGAACTCTCTCCTAGAGTTCGAATATTGACTCATTGATTGAATCTGATTGACTCGGGATATTGGGGGAGTAGTGCAGCGTCTATGACCAATACCCCTATATTGCATCATTGATTGTGCGAGCTGATTCCTCCTATACACGAGGATAGGCCGGACCGTATCATTAGGATATAATTGAATCATCCCAAGCCGGTCATAGTTCGTTACCTACTCAAATCACATTATTTTCAATTGTAGAATTGTGAAAAATATTGTTAAAGTATTTCAAATTGTTTAGCATTGCAAATGTCAAATTATTATTTGAATTATTGGATATTCGTACTTGTACTTTGCTCTCTCCTGACTGGAGACAACATTTTAGGTAACACTGAGGATGACGAGCTATACTATAATAGCTACTACGACCCGGTTCTCTACCCTGCGATGTACCGGAGCCGTCTCTGGAGGACGCTGATCCTGGGACTGCTGAACCTGATGTTTAGATAGTTCTTCCTTTATGCATTTTCTTCTTTATTTGGAGTTTGTAGTTTTATTTCGGTATTTCCTTTCAAAGTTGTACTTCTGAATATTTTATTAAACAAAGTTTCAAATTCCGAATAGAACAGTTGTGACAAATGTACTTGTGTTGTTGTGAATACCTACAATGGAACAGCTTACTGCCGCCGTCTCAACAACGGTGCAGGCTGGGCATGATCCGGTTCGACCCAATTAGTTGGGATCGGGTTGTGACATGTACTCTTAGGACTACGTCTAAGTCCTACAATGTAACACTGTTCTGTTTGTATTAAAGTTACATCAAAAGATTTAATGGCAAACAAGCTGGCGACTCTGCTGGAGACCTCTTTCTCCTCCACCGAGAAAGCTATGTCGTAATCCGACGACGTAAAGGTGGGCTCCTCCCACAAGATGCTGGTCGTATGCCTCAATCACAGGTGTATGAGGAGTTCATCTCTGAAGGCAGCGCGAGTCCTTCGAATCGGCTGCCAAAGCCGAAGAAGACTCGCCAAGTCTGGGTGCGCAAGGTCGACGCCTCTGGCACCACCACCGAAGGGGATGCACCAATACAGACATCCCTTCCTGCTGACATCCTCAGCAACCAAGATGCGCCCACTGGTGCAGCACATCTCTCGGCGAAACGTGCGGCTGACCACATTCCCCAGCCATCTCCCTCTCAGGCGAGGAAGATGCGTCGACGGAGCAGGGGCGCAGCTAATGCCCCGCGTATCACCTCTGATGCGCCGCAGAAGGTCTCTGTCTTTGGCAGACTCACTCGCTGTAGTGGCGAGGAGAATTTGGACTCTGAGTACTATGCGTCCCAGCGGACTAGTACGAAGAAGTCCAAGGCAGCACGGGCCATGCGCCTCAAATGTGCTATGCCGGCAGCAAACCAGAAGCATGCGCTCATAATTATGCGTGTTGCAGATGGTAAGCTGTACAAGGTCGACTCGGGTGCTTCTGTGCCGGAAAAGAGTCGACCTTCAAAGTCCTTGTCTCACTTGGACGCATCTGTTGCGTTCGCAACCCAATCGAGCAAGGCAAACCCTGTGGTCTTGAACTCTTGCGCCTCCTCTGGTTGTGCGTTTGAGGTTCGTTCAAGTCACTGTAAATGTTGTTCCCCCACTACTGATCTGAGCACCTGTGTGGTGTTGGATCAGGGGACACAGCATTCACTTGACCACCCCGGCGCTTGGCCTTACCAAGCGCCTGATGGGGGTACGAAGGTGACACTTTTCTCCAATGATCTGCGTAACGTGATCACTCACAAATGCTGGTCTGGAGAGTCGACTGACAAGCACAATGTGCCCCTCACAGGACACACTTGTGCTGTAGTCACCATCAACTGTTGTTGTAAAATAGCAGTCCCGCCACCAAGGCAGTCGGTGTTCCAGCGGCTGCAATCACCAACACCTCTCCGACGTCGCCTCGGAAAGAAAGTGTCAATTAAAGAGGAACCAGAGGTTGCTTCATGCAATGTGATCTCTAATTCCTCGTCAATCCGAAAGGCGACCGACCATTCCTCATCCTCGTCCAAGAGTCAGCCGAGGAGAACCAAGACAACTGTTCCATCCTCTGGAGTGTTCGAAGGCACTCGGAGGAGAAAGAAGATCCTGGAGAAAGCTGGGGGTAGTCAAACCCTTGTTGATCCTCCTTCTGAAGACGAAGATGCCCTACAGAGCACAACTGGGATGGAAGTCAACCTCCCGGATGTTGCTGGGGGTAGTCTAGCCCCTGTGGACCTGCGTCTCAAAGACGAAGAAGTCCTCCAAGACAGAACTGGGGGTAATCAGGCCCTTGCGGATACTTCTTCCGAAGACGAGGGTGTCCTCCAAAACACAGCTTGGGGTAGCCAGGCCGAAACTCCAGGAGAGGCAACTCCCCTACAAGAGAGCGAGGCCGAGAGTGAAGCCTCAACTGATCCATCCGAATCCAGCCGTGTCATAACGGTATACATGACTGGGGGTGATACCGAGCCTGATGCGCCGCCAGCAGACCTTGTCCAGCACAAGGATACCCTGGAGGGAGGACTCAAAACCCTCTCCGCCTCCATGCAAACACTGACTCAAGCGGTGTTTGAGATATGGTTAGCTTTGGCCAGGGCACCGTCTACTGGTCCTGAGCCAGGGGCTAATAAAGAATCAAGTGTACCCCTTCAACGGGTATCCTTGGATACGGATCGCCGCAAAGCACCTCGGACGTCGGAGCCATCAAATGCTCAACTCCAGGCTGTACCACCTTTCCCGACTCCCAGCTCCACGGAAGACGTGGTGGAGATGATCAGGGACTTATGCGAATACTTTGAGTCCAAGAACAGGCAAGAGGAGCGCCAGAAGATGGGGATCCCCCAACCCTATCCCCTCGAATGGAACAAAGTAGTTTATCCTCCTAAATATAAGCCATAAACTATGACATCGTACGATGGAAATGACTCTCCGCGTTGCTATCTGACGTACTTCCACTCCCAAACAGGACATCTCCCGAAGGAGGACGCACTGCTTACCAGCATATTTGTCGGGGCACTAAAAGGAGTGGCGTACGATTGGTACTGCAGCCTCCCCGACAACTCTATATCTTCCTTCAACGATTTGACACGTCTCTTCCTCGACCGTTTCTACGACGGCGGGAAGGACATGACAATGGCGTCCCTTATAGAGATACGCCAAAAGAAGAAGGAAACAGTTCGAGTATTCATCGAACGCTTCCGACAGGCCTACTTCAGACTACCCCCGGGCATGCCAGAACATGCACTCCTCTCCTCCTGCAGCATGAACATGCTGCCTACAGTCAAACTCTGGCTGAACTCCATTCCTCCTCCCGACTGGAGTTCCTTGATCATCGAAGCCGAAGCAGCAGAAAAGAAGGCGTCCAATGCTCGCCTTCTGGGAGTTAGTTTCCCTGCCTTTGAGGACAAGGGGAAATGGCCTGCAGCCAACAACCCCGGATGAGAGACGAAGGGGAAACAGGTGCTGACTGTCAATGCCTCCAAAGGTGCATCAGCACCCACTCAAAAGCCTCCACTCGCACCAAAGCCAAAGAAGGTTTATTCTTTCAACGATGAAGACACCCTGCAACTCTTTGAGATACTGAAGTAGGGTGACAAGATCAAATTGTCGGACCCGAAGCGTCCCGACGAGGTTGGAAAAGTGGACAATCTGAGGTACTGTCACTACCATCGGTTTGTTGGATATCCAACCAAGGACTGCTATGTCCTCAAAAACTATATCGGCGCATGATCAATACGGATGTTATCTCCGTCGACTACGAGGAGAAAATGGTCTCGGCTAATCTGGTGTCACTCCAATTTGTCACCTTGCCGCCGACCACAACACAAGATGGCATCGTCCCCATCCCGAAGGCGACAATGGAGGTGGTTAACTTACCTCCTACTCGTGACAACGTAAGTGGACTCACACCGCTCACCACATCTCGGGGAGAGATCTTATGGGTTCACCCTGATCTCGTCTCCGAGGTTACTCAACCGGAGGTACGGTCTGCCTCCAAAACCAAAGGCAGGAAGATCAAGTCTTGCCCCATGGTCTCTTCCTTCGCAGAAGAGGCTCTTCTTGTACAAACCCGTTCGCAGTTGAACGTCCAACCCGATGAAGCTGCCGTCGAGGTGGTGCCTCCCTGCACTACCCCTGCTGCCAAAGAAGGGGGTCCATCCAAGCCTCCAGCAGCCAATAAGCAGAAGCATGTAGAGGTCCATTTCGACAAACCTCTGCTAAAGAAGAATGCTTCGGAGCTAGCCAAGCCCCACAACTTCGACATACTGGCATAACTTGCCAGTACTCCTGCCCGCCTATCTCTGTTTGAGCTTCTTCGCTTTTCCAAGGATACTCGTGAAGCTCTCTGTGAAGCCCTGAAGGATGCTGAGTCCTTCATCAGTCAGGTCAAGCAGCCTGAAGATCTTCCGACTACATGTGTGTATTGTCATTGTGCAGATGAAGTTATCCCCAACATAACCTTCACCCAACAAGACATGCTGCTCAAGCACAACCGACACAATAGTCCTCTGTATTATACAGGGTATATCGGTTCTGTCAAGGTGAAGCGGATTCAGATTGATCCGGGGTCTTCCCTCAGCATCATCCCGAAGATGTTATTCTCAATACTGGGGATCCCAATGTACCATCTGGCGCCCTTCAACACCACAATCAGTGGCTTCAATGCCAACAAGAGTGAGTCGCTGGGCTAAATACGGCTAAAGTGTCATATTGGTAACCTCAGAACTGAGGTCACTTGCTATGTCGTGGACGCCGATGTCAACTACAACCTCCTACTGGGTCGTCCGTGGCTGCATGAGTACATGGTGGTACCTTTTACACTCCACCAATGTATGAAATATGTGTCCACCAATGACATCATCCGGACGGAGTTCGTAGACATCGACCCTTTTAAGGGGGTTGAAGCCTACTTTACTGATTCCAACTTGTACAAATCACCTGACGAGGAGGAAGCCAATGATGCTGACGATGAAGCAGAAACGACAGCAGAGCCCGACATGGAGCCAGAGACGATTCCAGACGCTCCTCTAAAAATTTGACTCAAAGAGAAGCCGCCTCAGACGTTGCCTCCCATGAGCGTCAAGCTACCTGGAAAAGCACCAACTGCTCCAGGTAGAACAACTACTGAAGCTCCCTTGAAGATACGGCTCAAGGGAAAGCCGCCTCAAATATCGGCTCCCCTTGTGGCAAAACTACAGGGGAAGGCACCTATCACTGAAGGCGCAGTTGAGGCACCTCTGAAGGTGCGTCTTAAGGGCAAGCCGCCGCAATCATCTGTCTCATCCAAGCTGCCGAAGAAGGCCCACATAGCCTCTCGGACCCCAAGATCAAAGCTGTGGTGGACTCTTCTGATCCAATCCCAGTACTCACAGATGAAGAGCTAGGGGAATATATCTCTGCTGATGTAGATGCACCCTCTCTAGACAATATAATTCTGCGGGATAAAATCTCGTGTTTCATCAATAATAGAGTATCTTTTAATTATTCTAGTCTTCCACATTGGAATGCCATGTATACATTAGATAACGCTCTATGATCGTTGCAAACACAAATAACGACCGTCCATCATGTAAATCGAGTAGTCCCGTCCCAAAGAGTCTTTTTTGTAGTCCCACCGCGGAATCGAGACGAAGAATCCATCATCTTCGGCAAAGTCGAGCGTCATCAAGACCTCCCGCCACTCGAGCAAGAACCAGATGCCGGCAGAATACAAGTCTATCGGTACACGGACAAGGCAAAGTACCTCATCCAAAAGATGGATTACGACCTAAAAAGCAACAAAGGCCTGAACTACGACAAGGGTCGACGTCTTCCTCTCCGACTTCTAACACCTAAAGGAAAGTCGTAGGACTACTATCATCGAACTCGACGGGGGGTGGACTATGTCACACCGCCTTCAACTCCAGAGAATTCGGAGACAGAAGAAGTAGAACATTCTCACTCGTCCGAAGCATCAACTTGGGATTCCGATACCAGTATCGGCTCAGTCTTCAAGAGAGTGCTATCAGCCAACATGATAACTGCACAATCTCAAGAAGATGAAGGCGAAGACCAAATGCCAGAATTCTTCGAAGAAGAACCTTGGGCTCAACGCCTAGGAGAACAGTGGAAGCCTCGTTTTGAATTACGTGAACCCCCTACCGAAGACGAAGTCAAGCAGATCGACCTTGGGGATTGTCACTCCCACTTTTCTAGCTCGAGGGTATTTTGGTCATTTTCAAAATTTTGGGAATTATTTGGAATTATTATGTATTATTTAGATTTATTAGAATTAATATGATTTTTAGTATAATTGATTTTGGGCCTTTAGTTGAATTTGACTAGTGTTGACTAGGAGACTAACCTAGAGTCTAACCTAGGTCATGACCATTTGGTTAGGTTAAGTAACCCTAGCTTGACCTAAGTTAGTGGCTTTTAATTCATTAGAATTTATTAGGAGGAATTAGGAATTTATTTGATTAAGGAATGGCTTGTGATTTCACAAGTCATTATATGACTTAAAGCCTTAAAAGCCCACAGGCCCACACCATGAACCAAACCCTAACCCAATCAGCCCATGGCTGGTCACATTGATCCCTCTCCCCTATTTAATCCCCTCCTAGAAATTAAGGCTAGCCTCTATTGGGATTTTTGCAAGTTTGGAAAGAGGTGAGTCTCCATCTTCTCTAATCCATAGAAAATCCATTTTAATTCATTTTTCCCCCAAACTAATTGCAATAGGACCTAATTTTAGTCTACTTGTTGTTGGTATTGAGTATTTACAGGGAAAAATAATTTGGGGAAGTTTTGGTGGCTTGAGGAACCATTTTCATTTGGAGATTTTGAGCCTTTGCTCATCAATAGGTATATTCCATCCCTCACCATAAATTTACTGTTTTATTACAATACTAGGATGCCCTAGCCCTAACTTAATAGTAGGATTAGCTAACCCTAGAATTGAGCCTATTACGTATCCGTATCAGACACGTATCAGCATGTATAGGAATGTGTTCGACGAAATACCTCAAAGGGCATTTCGATCTAATTTCTAGATTATAATTGAATAAGAAAATAGGATTAGACCTCGCTTATGCATTTCTATTGCACTGATCACAATTTAGCGTCGTGTCGAGTCTCACGGACATGCGGACACGCGGTCGTACACGCGCGCGCTGGCAGGAATATGCCCTGTTACTCGGGCTTGATTTCGAGCTGGACACAACGTTTTGGCCCACGAAATTTGACACACGTGTCGTGTCCATAACTGACATGGGGTTCCCCAAGTGGTTTGACCCCTCGTGTCGTGTCGGACACGCATTTGCGTATGGACGTGCAATGCACTGTGCGTGCACTGTGTGTACTAGTGTTCTGAGTTTGGGTTTCCTGTTTCATTCAGTTTTAATTTGTTTAAATTCATGTTTTAGTTGATAATTATATCTAAATATGATGTATTATCTATGGTTAATTAGCTTTACATGTTGGTTTAAGTTTTGATGTGAATATTGGATTCGAATGGGTTAAAGTTCAAATAGCTGATACATTCTGATATATTGTGTTTCTCAGTAAATTCCTAACTAATTAATCTCAGTTTTAGTAATGTTTCACTGCTAATCACTCCCACACATTGTTGTTTATATTTTAGCTCAATGTTTACATTCGATCGGTTTATGGTATTGGAAATGGGATTTTTGGATAGGGCGTGGTTTTCAAAATCTCAAACTGAGTTATGTTTCTTTTAACCTGAGATTGTTTTCCTTCTTTTTGTAACTGAACTGAATGAGTGATTTAATCATGTTTACCTGTCAACTGATTCCATTCTTTGCACAATGTTTCCTTAACTGTCGAAACCTGAGAAATGATTTATCATAACTGAATTCCTAAAACTGAGATGTATATTCATCTAGGTAGCCTATATTATGTGTGTTACCATATAATTGTAATATGTGTATCCTATATATATGAGTATTTCTTTTATATATATTAGATATATATATGTATGTGATATATATATATATATATAGGTAGCCTACATGTTAGGTATAATCCTATATTAGATTATATATATATATCTTTGTGTGTATTATAGTTAGGCTTATAGATTGACTTGTGTATATGTGTTATGGGTTGGCTTATGGCATGGTATGCCTAGTATGGACTCTAGAATAGACTGTTAGCCTTGATAGGACCTAGAATGGCTTGTTTGACCTAGTGAGACTTGGTTAGACCTAGTTGACCATAGTTTGACTTAGGTTTGACTTTAGGGTTGACCAGAGTTGACCAAGAGTTGACTTTGGTCTAGATTGACCTAGATTCATGTAGAATGCATTGATTTGTATTTTATTATCATTGTAGACTCATAGTGACTTGTACTGTTCTATAGGAGACAGACACCACTCCTCGGACAGTATATATTCTCCAGATTCACCGGATACAGGCGAGTACATTCTCTGATCATTTCATATCCTGTATTAGGAGTATATTTCCTTCTTTAGACTATTTTACATGATGCTGACACGTTGGAAACACGGATTAGTACTATATAGATCTTATTATGTGATGTTATCCCCTCAGCGGATACATCGGGTATTTGTGTTCGTGTACTTTATCGTGAACATCGTGTACTCCTTGTATTTGTTACATTCGTGTATGAAATGTGTGAAATCGTATATAATCATGTATTCACATGACCGTCGTGTACAATAACATAACTTAACTAGATCCTTGTGTATTGATTGGGGTAGGGGAGTAGAAGTGGTTATGTATTCTATCCAGTAGATTACTCGTGTACAACCTCTGTAGATTACTCGTGTACAACATCGTGCCGTCTACATAACCATCTTGTGCTCTGAATCACTAGCATTGTTAGTTCTCTATATACTGTAGCTATTTATTTACAGTCTCTCTCTTCTTATCATGTATTTCTTTCAGTTTCTTGTATCTTACTTTATAGCATGATTATATATCCTGACCTGCTATGATTTGATGTGATGTAATGTGCTCGCTCCTGTCCTGACTGGACCTGTTAAAAATTTTACATAGGACGAGGCTGAGGCGTTCTGCCCTACCTACTACGGTGCTACTTTAGATGAGTGTCTGGACTTGGACCAGCAGCAGGATCCACTAGCAGTAGATGACACTCCCTTAGATTAGGATTGTCTTTACTTTACTTGGATTACTGTACATAGATTCTGAGATTTGGGACATGTATTTATTTATAGACACTTAGAATTCTGGATTTGTATCTCTGTGATTTCTTCTGTTCTGGATATTATCTTTTATATCATTCTATCTTATAATGTTCTACCTTAGCTGTTATTGAGATATATTTCTGTTATGTCACTCCCATTCGGGGAGTATAACTGTTATTACCTTCAACTGTTAGATGTTGTGACCTAGGACAGCGTTCTACCGCCGACACTGCGGCGTAGGCTGGATGTACCCACGTCTCGTGCCCTTACTCTGTGGTGCGGATCGTGACACATTTTTAGTGGTGGCCCATGCAGGTCCTAGGTTAGAAGTGTAGTGATATTCGAACTAGAATATCACTGCAGCCTACAGTAGGAATTAGTATGTTTTTGAAGGTACTCAATCACACTAGGAAAACTCCTTATCAGATTTCGTATATCTACATTGCTGCTTATTGTCTTCCCTAGAATTTTAAACTGTCCTCCTTTGATATTCGATTCATTCTCATTAATTATTTCTTGTTTGATCTGTGTCTCCAGGATGATTGAGACGCGATCGCATCGCCCTGGATTGGAAGATGCTGGAGAGGGGTCTAGCTCCTCTCGACCTCAGCAGCAGCCAGCTCCCGGTGCCACAGGGCCAGTGCAGCCCTCAGGAGTCGATGTTTCTGCCACTTTTGGAGGGACACCTCCACCAGTCAGGAGGTCGGTTGTGATTCCTGAGATCCTTCTACCGCAGCAGCCTCCGCCTGCGGGGATGGTAGATGCCGCACATCTCTTCTTCTTTGTGGAGAGGATTCTTGAGTCCTACCAGCAGCAGACGAGACAGACTGCAGATTTCAGGTAGGGGATCGATGAGGCACACCAGCTGGTTCGCACTACAGTCGAGATGATTACAGCTCAGGGGACCCAGCTGCAGCCCCGTCGGAGGGAGAAGGACATACATGACTTCCAGAAGATACACCTTCGGGAGTTCTTCGGCACGGAGGGCATCCACTATGCAGACGACTGGATAGAGCATATCGAGGAGATCTTCCGACTGGCGGAGATACCAGATCGACTCCAGATCGAGGCGACGGGCAGTCAGATGCATTACTTAGCCCGTACGTGGTATCAGACAGATCCCAGGGTGGGAGTTGAGGGCCAGACTTGGGCCCAGTTCAAGGAGCTATTTAAGGAGCAGTTCTTTCCTGATATGGCCTTGGGAGGTATCGAGGCACAGTTCAAGGGTCTGGTTCAGGGGAACCAGACGGTAGCTGCGTATGCTGTAGAGTTTTGTAGACTGGCCCGTTTCATAGATGACTTGACAGAGAAGACGAAGGCGAAGAAGTTTCGCCGAGGTCTGATTAGAGAGGTTCGGTCGCTGACTAAGAGCGACCGGAACACTACATTTGTTGAGATATTTTTTGGGGCTATGGCGACGGAAGATGACCTAGGGCTGAAGCAGAAGAGGGGGCATGACTTCCAGGGTGGTAGCAGCAGTCAGGGGCAGGCCAAGAGGCCTCACTTCCAGCATCAGCAGCCACAGAGGCCAGTTCAGTAGTATCAGCAACAGCACCAGCATCAGGGTCGTGCACCTTTTCAGCAGGTGCAGTACCAGCAGCAGATAGGGCAGCAGGCACCCAGGCAGCAGGCTGTTAGTTGTACATTCTGCAAGAAGCCTGGGCACAAGTGGGACGAGTGCAGGAAGAGACTCGGTAGATGCTTGAGGTGTGGATCAGCGGATCACTAGATGCGAGAGTGTCCATTTGCGTCGATACGTCCGATACCAGGAGGAGCGGGGGCAGCCAAGCCTCCAGCAGGTCAGCCGAGGGGACCAGTCCTGCAGACCCAACAGCAGAGGTTCCAGCAGCACCAGCAGCAGGCACGAGGTGGACAGCAGGGGCAAGCTTTCGCCATGGCAGCTGAGGATGTCGAGGCCATCGGAGAGCAGATAGCAGGTTCGGTTCTCCTAGATTCCCTTCCAGCATTTGCACTCTTTGATTCCGAGGCTTCCCACAGCTTTGTGTCAGTATCGTATGCTATTAGACACAATTTGGTTTCTGAACCATTGCCTAGGACCTGCAAGATCATGACGGGGGGTTGGGTCAACCTCGTGAGTGATGTTTGCAGAGGGCGGAGCGTCTTATTGGGAGGTCGAGAGTTGGGAGTGAGTTTACTCGTCATGCCATTACCAAACTACAATATAGTATTAGGTATGGACTGGCTGAGTAGACACCACGCCCGCATTGATTGTCGAGGGGGTAGAGTTTTGTTCAGGGTGCCAGGAGAGCCAGAGTTTGAGTACACCCGGCGGCAGGCAGAGCAGGACGGCAAAGTCTTCTGTGGAGCTTCAGTTGAGGAGCAGGTGGCTCCGCATCCCTTGATTACAGAGTTTATGGACGTATTTCCAGAGGAATTGCCAGGACTTCCATCAGACAGAGATGTAGAGTTCTCGATAGACTTGGTTCCCGGCATGGAACCGATATCCCTGTATGTCTATCGAGTGAACAACAGCGAGTTGGTGGAGCTGAAGAAGCAGGTGGATGAGCTGCAGGACAAGGGCTTCATCCGATCTAGTTCTTCACCTTGGGGTGCACCGGTACTCTTCGTACCCAAGAAGGATGGGTCAGTACGGATGTGTATCGACTACAGGACACTTAACAACCTGACAATCAAGAATAGATACCCACTGCCGCGGATCGATGATCTCTTTGATCAGTTGAGCGGAGCTCGGGTGTTCTCTAAGATTGATTTGAGGTCAGGTTTTCACCAGGTGAAGGTGAAGAGGGAAGATATTCCCAAGACAGCTTTCAGGACGCGGTACGGGCAGTTTGAGTTTTTGGTTATGCCGTTTGGGCTAACCAATGCACCAGCAGTGTTTATGAACCTAATGAAGAAGGTGTTCCACCAGTACTTTGACAAGTTCGTGGTGGTGTTCATTGATGATATCCTGGTGTATTCCAAGATATATGGGGAGCACGAGGAGCATCTGCAGATAGTGCTGGAGACTCTCAGGAGGGAGCAGCTTTATGGAAAACTCTCCAAGTGTGAGTTTTTCTTAGACCGGGTTGACTTCTTGGGGCATGTGGTGACTGGAGATGGTATCTCAGTTGACCCCAAGAAGATTGTAGCAGTTGAGGCATGGGCAGCGCCGACTTCAGTGGCAGAGATCAGGAGTTTCCTGAGGCTGGCAGGATACAATAGGAGATTTGTGCAGGATTTCTCCCGGGTTGCAGAGCCGTTGACACGGTTGACCCGGAAGGATACTGAGTTTGTTTGGTCAGAGGAGTGTCAGGAAGCTTTTGATGAGTTGAAGAAGCGGCTTACGACAGCTCCGATTCTGACATTGCCTTCAGGATCGGGTGGATTCACTATTTATAGTGATGCTTTAGGAAAGGGGCTGGGTTGTGTCTTGCAGCAGCATGGAAAGGTGATTGCCTATGCTTCCAGGAAATTACGTCCCCATGAGAAGAACTATCCTACCCATGACCTGGAGCTGGCAGCGGTGATTTTTGCTTTAAAGTTGTGGAAGCACTATCTGTATGGCGAGAGGGTGGAGATTTTCACAGATCACAAGAGCTTGAAGTATGTGTTTACACAGAAAAAGCTCAACATGAGGCAGCGCAGATGGCTAGAGTTGATGAAGGACTTTGACATCTCACTTCAGTATCACCCAGGGAAGGCCAACGTGGTTGTCGATGCCTTGAGTAGGCTGTAGGAGCATAAAAAGTGCTTCAAAGAAAGAGTCATCTCATTCATAAGTGATCTGCTTTACGCCTAGCAGAGCGGGTAATCTCTTTACGCCCAAGACTAGGCTAATCGCTTTACACCTAAGCAGGCTGATCATTTTACGCTCGGGTTTACACCCATGATTTTACGCCAAGGACAGAGCAGCCTCTTTTATGCTGGACAAAGCTGTCAAATCTCGTATTTAATGCAAACTCTGATATGGAGATATTAATGATGGCATATATCACAAAGGGATTTGTTTTTACACAGAGACCAATGTTGTCGTTTAGTGTGTGGATTGAGCTACTTTACGCTCACACTACGGCTTCTTTTACGCACGAAGACTATACCAGCTTTTACGCTCAACAGCTGACATGTGCGTAAAGTCTATTTGAGCTACTTTACGCTCAAGGTTATTTAACAACCACTTTACGTGAAAAGTCTATGTCAAGGCTATTTTACGCCTAATCTACTGCTTTACGCTCAGAGTATATTAGGGCTATTTTTACGCCCTATTCTCCTCCACCAGCTTGGAACGTGGTCTGCCTACGTGGCTTTCATGCCATTCTTCTCGAAGAACGTGTGTACATGCATCCTATTCTTACTGAAATGATGGAACACATGTCAATATATGCAGAGGTTGGCTTCGATCGTGGATGGCAGTTGTTAGCGTAAAGATGGAACTTTTGCTCAGTTTTTACGCACAAGAACCCAAGTCTATAAATAGACTTATTTTTCTCATAACACAAGGACAGAGACAGGAGAGAATACAGGGATCAGAACTTAGAGATTTTGATTCTCTAGAGCATTCTTCTTCAACCTTTCTTTCAGAACAGAGTGAAGCAAAGCAGGAAAGCATTCGGCCTCGCCATCAGTGCCCAAGTACGTCGATAACTTTCTGGTGACTTAGTTCTTCCTGTTGTTCTACTTCAAGCAGTGATCTTTATCATCATCATATGGTCCAAGGAATAAAGTGATCATTTACGAATCAGACTTCTACAGTAATACTTCCCCAGAATCAAATTTGTACTTCTTGTACTTTTTTTCGTTTTATTTTCAAAAGCCAATTCCTCCAAGGCATTTTGTGAAGTGAAACAAAAATGGCGACTCTGCTGGGGATCGAACCCAGAATCTCTGGTTTCGTAGACCAGACTGCCTACGAAGAAATGCTCCGAACTGGGGGTGGTTTTCGCTGCTCCAATGTTCAAAAGTCCCGCAAAGCACAAAAAGTTTGGATTCCAAAATCCAAAATAGCTTCTGATCTCTCTGTTGCTGTTGATAACAAGGGAATTTTTCCCTCTCCAGTCGTAGGGGCTCCCGTTCATAATGAGGCAGTCCTTACTTCGGCGTCGCTCTCTAAGTGTGACAATTTGTCTCCCATCTGTGACGGTGTAGATGATTGGGTTCCACGCCCACTGCGTAAGAACCAGGTTTTACGCCCACTGGGTAAAAACCAAGTTTTACGCTCAAGGCATAAGAATGAGTCTCCCATTTGTAATGTGGCAGATTCTAATGCTTCTGAGTGTAAAAATAAGTCTTCTGTCTGTGACGTGGTAAACACACACAAATTACGCTCCTCGCGTAAAACAAAATCTTCCGTCTGTGACGTGATAGATAATCAATTTTTACGTTTTAGGCGTAAAGGTAAGTCTCATGTCTATGACAGTGTAGATAAAATTCACAACGATGTTTGCACATCTAATATGAATGTACCTAAACGTATACAGCGTAAACATGTTGTTGGTAAAACTTCTGTCCTACACCAACAACCTTCTTATACTGCTTTAAGCAAAGTACCAAACTTGCAAATCACGCGCCATGAAGATGGAGTCCTTCGTGCTCAAAAATCTCAAGATTTACGCACACAACTCCAAACACGTAGAAATACACAATTTGGTTCTACGAATGCTGCTAGTAATTTTCTTTACACACAAGGTACTAAACGTTTTTCTATCCCTAATGTGATAAAGAAGAATACTCCCTCCATTCCTTCTGACTTAAGAAAGGGAAGACAAAATCCTGTAATATGGTACTTCCTTCTCCTGAGTCTGAAGAAGAATCTTTTGCTAGTACAAGATCTGGAAAAGAGTACCATAAAGACCATGAGGGATCCTCTAAAGAAGCTGAAGATGTAGTGGAGACACTACCAACTCAATCCTCTTCTGTTCCTGCTAAACCTTCTGTGGTTGAAAAAGGGAAACAGAAAGCAGTACACTTTGACGTCCCATTGAAGTCTGCTTCCAGTCAGGGGGTAGTAATAAAGCCTTACAAATTCGATATTCTAGCTCAGTTAGCCAATACTCTGGCTAGATTATCTATATTTGAGTTGCTTCGCCTTTCCAGAGAAAGCAGAGAGACTTTGAGTGAAGCTTTACTTCAAGCAGATTCATGCTTGGCTCAACTCAAGACTCCTGATAATATATCAGTATTATGTCCACAATGTCATAGTGTGATGGAAGCAATTCCAAACATCACCTTTACACAAGAAGATATGCTGTTGAAGCATAACAAGCATGCCATGCCTTTGTGCTACACCGGGTATATTAGATCCAATGAAATTGACAGGATTTACAATGATCCCGGATCCTCAATTAGCATAATTCTTCAGAGTATGCTAAGACCCCTGAGGATCCCTACTAGTGATTTGACTTACACTAGTACTACGATAGTCGATTTTAACTCTGGTAAGAGCAAGCCATTGGGGAAGATTCGTCTGCAGATTCAGATTGGTAATCTTCGAACCATGGTAACTTTCTATGTTATCAACTCAGACGTCTCCTATAATATCCTTTTAGGGAGACCGTGGATACATGAGCATAATATTGTACCTTCAACTCTCCACCAATGCTTTAAGTATGTGGATTCCCAAGGAGTTATGAAAACTGAGTTTGCTGATATCAATCCCTTCAAAGGTGTCGAAGCCTATTTTTCTGATTCAAGGCTTTATAAACAAGAGCATGTTAAAGAGATATCAGATATGGCTGAAGATCAATCACCTACCGAGGATCAATCTATTAATGAAGATCCGCCAGAGGAGCAACCTTTGAAGATCATAGTCAAGGGACGAATCCAATCCCAATCTGTCAATGATCAACCTCTGATAATCAAGGTTAAAGGAAGAACTCAAACTTCATTTGAGGAATCAACAAATATTCCTGCTAAGAGCCAAGTTCAACCTTTCATGATCAAGGTCAAAGGACGTACTTCTTGTACGAATGATCCAGAACCACCATTGATTGTCAATATTGGCAAATCTATGCAGAAGACGGATAATGGTCCACTGATGATTAATCCGAGGCATAGCAGTCAAATCGTAAATGATGTAAATATTGATCATTTTGTACTTTTTGATATTAATAAAGATTTCCTTTTCGAGTATATCGTTGTCAAGTTTAGCGAAATAATGACTTTATCTTCTGATAATCAAAATCATCGATATAAAGACGACATCGAGCCAAAAGAAACTTTATACATCGATCATAAGGAAAATTCTTTCCCTTCTCATATAGATGTTGGACCTTATGCTCAAAGGTTCCTAATATCTTCTCATTATCTTCTACCTGTGGCCGCTTTATCACAAGCTTGCGTAACTTTTAGACGTCACGAAGAATCTTACTTCGTGGTTCCGTCTGATAAGAAAAATAAGCGCTAAATTGTGTTTGGCCTGGCTAGAAATATCCCTGTTGCTCAGGCAGATGAGCTGAAGGATAAAGACAATGGAAGAATCTGAATTGACAAGTATAGTCAACAATCTATCAAGATTATCCAGAACATGGGATATGACTTGAAGACTATGCAAGGTCTCAAACAAGGCAAGGGTAGACGACTACCATTATATGGCGATCCGTTTTACCAAAAGACTCGTCATGGGTTGGGATATGATCCGTCCCACATGTTTTATGACGATATATAAGAAGAATTCTCTTCTAGCTCTTCGCAATCATCGGATTCAGAAGAAGTCCAATCCATTGAAACTGATATGTCTCGTTCCTCATATGATGAATCTGGACAAGTATTTTTAGTCAATATGGTTCAAACTGATAATGAATTAGAACCATTTGAGAATGATCCTTGGGCACAACAGATGGATACTCAGTGGGAACTCCGTTTTGAACAGCGACAGCCACCTACAGAAGACGAGGTCATCCAGATTGATGTTGGGGATGGAGCTACGTCCAAACCAATATTTATCAGTAAAAATCTTGCTGAAGATGAAAAGGAAGAGTTGATAAAACTTATCAAAGAATATATTAACATCTTTGTATGGAGTTATGAGGATATGCCAGGGTTAGATCCTAAAGTTGCCACTTATAAACTCAATATTCTGCCCAAAGTCAAGCCTGTAAAACAACAACAACGACGTTTTAGACCAGACATGATGGATGCAATTGAAGCAGAAGTCAAAAAGTTGATCACATGTGGATTTGTTCGTGAAGAGAAACACCCGAATTGGGTTGCCAATATTGTTCCTGTCATGAAGAAGAACAGAAAAGTTCGAGTTTGTATAGATTATCGAGATCTTAATACAGCTTGTCCAAAGGATGAATTTCCACTTCCAATTACTGATGTCATGATAGACAATACATGTGGTTTTGAACGCATATCTTTCATGGACGGATTCTTAGGATACAATCAGATCAAGATGCATCCAGAAGATGAGAAGCACACCGCTTTTCGTACACCTCTTGGGGTCTACTGCTATACAGTTATGCCGTTTGGTCTTAAAAATGCCAGTGCCACGTATCAACGGGCTATGAGCAACATCTTTCAAGAACATCTACGGAAGATAGTTGAATGCTATGTAGATGACATAGCTGTTAAAAGTCGATCAAAGGATGATCACATTCAGGACTTGAGGACAGTATTTGAATTGATGCGCCAACATCAATTGAAAATGAACCCTACTAAGTCTTTCTTAGGGGTTTCAAGTGGCAAATTTTTAGGATTTGTCATTACTTCTCAGGGTATCCACGTTGATCCTGATAAGGTTAAGGCAATTCATGAAATGCGTCCTCCTCGTAATCTGAAAGAACTCCATGGCTTTCAGGGTCGTATTGCTTATATCAGAAGATTTATATCTAATCTTTCTGGAAGATGTCAACCTTTCTCCCGTTTATTAAAGAAAGGTGTATCTTTTGTTTGGGATGAAGCATGTCAGAAAGCCTTCAATGACATTAAGCAATACCTGACGAACCCTCCTGTCCTGGTACCCCCGCTGGTAGGAAGGCCATTTTTGCTATATGTTCGAGCCTTGGATCATTCACTTGGCGCTCTTCTTGCACAGAAAAGTGATGTGGGTCATGAGCAAACAATTTATTATCTGAGCAGAATGATGGTCGGAGCTGAACACAGGTATACTCCTGTGGAAAAAGAATGTCTAGCTTTAGTTTTTGCCGTCCAAAAGACAAGATATTATGTGACAGGGGAGACTATTCATGTCATCTCCAGAATAAATCCCATTCGGGTATTGATGCGAAAACCTAGCATTCTTAACTCCAGATTGGCCACTTGGGCGATGTTGCTTACTCCTTATGACATGGTTTATGTACCTCAGAAATCAATAAAGGGTCAAGCATTAGCCGATTTCTTGGCTGCTCACCCTATACCTGAAACATCAAAATTATATGAGGACATTCCAGATGAAGTCATAGATTGTAACCTGACTTTGAAGAATAACATATGGCAATTATATTTTGATGGAGCATCACGAGTAGGACCTAAAGGCAATATTATCTCTGGGGTAGGAATCGTCTTGGTTTCTCCTGACAAAATGGTCATATACCGTGCCTATTCTCTCAATGAACTATTCTCCAACAATGTAACAGAATATAATGCTCTATTGATCGGTCTCCAAGTAGCAAAACAACTGGATATTGAGTTCCTAGAAGCTTATGGAGATTCCCAATTGATCGTTAATCAAGTTAGAGGGACTTATGATGTCAGAAATCCTGATCTCATCCCTTATCATCATGTGGTAGTCGAGTTGGTCCTTTCATTCAAAGGATTCTTCATTGAATTTGTACCACACTCTCAGAATGTGGAAGCTGATGCTCTTTCTAGTTTAGCGGCAGACCTGGCTATTCCAATCCGAAGACAAAATACAATTACTTTGTTGGATCGAGACTTGTTCTGTGTTAAAAATAATTTGTATATTGAACAAAGTTATACTACAGAGTCAAGTTCCCAGCAGAAAAATTGGAGAACTCCATTCATTGATTATGCAGTCCATAGGATTTTGCCTGAAGATCCGAAAGAAGCTACAACAATCAAAAGACGATCGTTTCAATTTTATTATGATTCGTCTTTACATATGCTATACCGTCGTTCTTATGATAGACTCTTGCTGCGTTGTCTCTCAGAAAGTGAAGCTAAACAAACACTACGAGAAGCTCATGATGGTATTTGTGGTGCTCATCAACCAGGTCCTAAATTACAAGATCGCATTCGAAGAATGGGGTATTATTGGCCTTCTATGATAGCAGATGTTGTAGACTATGCCAGAAGATGTAAAGCATGTCAGATTCATGCTGATTTTATTCATCAACCGTCTGAATTTCTTCATCCTACAGCAGCCTCTTGGCCCTTTGAAGCTTGGGGTATGGATGTCATTGGTCCTATTAATCTACCTTCTGTCAAGGGACATCGGTTTATATTAGCTATAACCGATTACTTTTCTAAGTGGGCAGAAGCAATTCCCCTTGCTGAAGTGAAAACATCTAACATGATCAGCTTCATCAAACACCATATCATTTATCGCTTCGGGATCCCTCGACGAATAATTCATGACAATGGTCCACAATTTGCCAGTCAGACATTTTATCGATTCTGTAATCAGAATCGAATTCAGAATTTGGCTTCTACGGCTTATAATCCAGCTACTAATGGTTTAGCCGAAGCTTTCAATAAGACGATCATTAAACTTCTCAAAAAGTTTGTCTCTTCTAATAAACGTGATTGGAATGAGAAACTTGGAGAGTGTTTATGGGCTTATCGAACAACAGTCCGGACTCCTACTGGTTTTACACCATTCTCATTGGTTTATGGATGTGAAGCTATCCTCCCATTGGAAATCCAGATCCCATCTCTACGAATAGCCATTACTAATAAGCTAACTACAGAGAATAATGACCGCTTACGACTCCAAGAACTTGAAGGATCGGATAAGAAGCGTCTTCAAGCACAACAGCACATTGAACTATATCAAGCCCGCATATCTCGAACTTTCAATCGTAAAGTTAAAGAGAGGGTATTCAAAGTTGGTGAACTTGTATTAGCCGTTCGGAGACCGATGGTGATGACTCATAAAAGCAAAGGAAAATTCCAAGCAAAATGGGAAGGCCCTTATGTAATTGAGTCCGTATTTTCCAATGGCGCCTATCGGTTATCAAAGCCCAATAGAGATCTACTCAAGATGCCAATCAATGGCAAGTTTCTTAAGAAATACTATGTATAAAAAAAAGGAGACAGAATGAAAATAAAGCTCCTTTTATTATTTTTGTTCAAGACAAAAGATTAAGGACGAGGGCCACTCCCTCCCTTATGGAATACATAGTCAGTTAATGTCTCGAAGGCATCGTTGCCTGAGTTCATGAAAAATTTGCAGATGGCCATCCTCAGTGCTTCTTCTTCAGGAGTTTTTCCTGGCTCTACTAAGAACGCAAAGATATCTTGTGGTGGCTTGGGCATAGAAGAGCTGTTGCCTACTTGAGTCGGGCCCGCCACTGTTGGCTCAAGGGGACACATCTCAGTGACGTCCTCAATTTTCCTGGAAACTTCATTCTTTTGCTGTGCATCCTCGGAAGACATTTCCAATAGAGGAGAGGAAATAAGAATGAAATGTTACAGAGAGTTCTCGCCTATTTATAGAAGAGGACTGTTGATGAACCGGTCTTTGAGATTGAGAACAACTTTTTATTCCCGAAAAGACCTGTCCATTCGTTCTATCGGGTTCGTTCATTTAATTATGGAATCGAATCAATGCTTTCTTTTCCCGAAAATTATGATTCATTCATACATTAAGATGGACTTATATGTTCATGACATCTGTCTCCTTAGTCCCCAGCTACCAAGGTTTGGTTAAGCTGATTTCTTGTCTCCTGGGAAAGGAATTTTATATCTTCTATTTTATCAATTGATTAGAAAGTGGGATTCGCTATTTATCATATTTCCATGACCTCTGAATAAATATTAAATCTACTTACTTTTCCTATCTATCACTTCTATTTGACCTCTGCATAGATATTAATCTAATTTTCTTTTGAGTTCACATATACTATTATGTCCATATTACCTCTAATAGTATTGTATACTCTAAAAACAGAAAACAAGATGTCATTATCTATCATGTCCATATCACATCCAGATAGATACAAATCATTGAGCATATAAGACTTATCATTTCCATTCCCATATCATCAAAAAAGTCTATTACATTTCTTAGACTTTCTTACAAGTTATAATGGAAATCTATTACATTTTTGGATTTTCATTCTATACACACAACGATAGCCTAATAGAGATCTATTTCTTCTTTGGATCTTCTTTGATGGATTCGTTGTTGGTGTCAATTCCTTGCTGTCCAAGCCCTTTTGGCGATCAGAACAGAAGAAATCAAACTCTGGTCTTCTCTCTCAGACGAGAGAAGAATTCCAGAGTATGGCAGCCCGAAGACGTGTTGCTGCCAATACAACTGGTGGATCAGGGGCGGCCTTCCAGAGGAGATAGAAACGTATCCAGCATTGGGATACGATTCCTAGTTCTGCTGTGAAAGGAACTCTACTACCCGATTTCTCGGGGTAGAGTTGACTCCACCATCCAACTCTCCGTGTATAAAGGCTCTTCCTACCAATAGAGGAAGGCCCTTCTATCTCACGAAGAGTTCTGAGTTGTCTGATTTGTGCGTCAAAAGCACATGAGCTCCCTAATGTTGATGTCAGAAGAACACTCCTCACAGCGTCAATATCACCAATGCCGGTTCTGGAAAAGCTGCTCAGCCAAACTTCTGCATAAAACAACAAAGAAGAAGTATTTTTAAAACAGAAGTATTATCAGATGCGTATTAAACGCTAACTAAAAATAGATCACAAGGCTTTTTTACGCCAGTGCTTCAGCAAGGCTTTGACGCCAGTGATTCAGCAAGGCTTTGACGCCTTTGATTCAGCAAGGCTTTTACGCCAGTACTTCAGCAAGGCTTTTAAACCAGTGATTAAGCAAGACTTTTATGCCAGTGATTCAGCAAGGCTTTGACGCCTTTGATTCAGCAAGGCTTTTACGTCAGTGCTTCAGTAAGGCTTTTACGCCAGTTATTAAGCAAGGCTTTTACGCCAGTGATTCAGCAAGGCTTTTACGCCAGAGCTTCGGCAAGGCTTTTACGCCAGTGCTTCAGCAAGGAATTTTTTTTTACACTCGTCAAGAATTTACGCTCATGAATACCTGTTCCCAACAGAAAATTTGAAGACAGATATTTGCTTACAGTCGGACTTACCATTTAAGCAAATGGTTTGGCTCTAATGATGGTTGAATCTACGTTTACTGACCGGGCGTACAAAGGAACACCATTGGACAGCTTAGCCATTGTCACTTGTTGGAGAACGACATTGCAGAAAGTTATCTTCAGAGGAACAAGAATGAGAATATATGAAACATTCTCGGTTATTTATAAAGGCTGAAGAAACTGATTGGTATGAGTCTATTTCGGGAGAAGATCCTATTTAAAGGCTCTCGTAACCACAAGACAGATGCCACGTGTTGGTTTATTTCTTGGAAATTAACAACCATAGAAGCAGTCAAAATAAGTGTTGAACAGTTCTATATACCAACAGACGAGATTAACATCAGACTTTATTTATAAAAAAAGGGGGGGAGTGGCCCCCTACAGATAAAAGATTCACAAAAACATTATTTTTTCTCTCCCTCGTCGGGCTGACGAAGGGAAGTACCTAGTTCGTGCATATTGCGAATCCCGGAGCGACGCATCAGATTAAGAAATGCTTCTGCATCTTCTGGCCCTTCGTACGCAGTTGGGAGACCACCATCGATGCAACTAAAGACTGCAGGAGTCAGTCCAAAGCACTCTAAAAGGTTGCATGCTCGCTCAAAATCAAGCTTGGAGCTCGAAGCCTCTTTGTTAGTAATCTCGTTCTTTGGCGCCATGTCACTATGAGGATGAATGACAAGAGTGAAGAATTTCTTCTTATTTATACAATTAAACCAACTCTTCATATTCCTCTTTGGAAATTGCTCATTATTAATGTAGAACTCGGGAAAACGAAAAGGCAATCGAAAGTCTCAAGAAAAGAAATTCATTGTGACGGTTGAGTGTTGACCGAAACTATTGAAAATTATGCTGACTGTTGGACATCCCCGCTTTTACGCGGATGACGGTTGTGTATCCCAAATTTTACGCTGGCAGATCAAATCTCAACTTTTACGCTTCTGTTCAAAGTGTTTCAAATTTTGGAGATATTTGAAAACTTTGAAGGGGGTCTTGTAGGAGCATAAAAAGTGCTTCAAAGAAAGAGTCATCTCATTCATAAGTGATCTGCTTTATGCCTAGCAGAGCGGGTAATCTCTTTACGCCCAAGACTAGGCTAATCGCTTTACGCCTAAGCAGGCTGATCATTTTACGCTCGGGTTTACACCCATGATTTTACGCCAAGGACAGAGCAGCCTCTTTTACGCTGGACAAAGCTGTCAAATCTCGCATTTAATGCAAACTCTGACATGGAGATATTAATGATGGCATATATCACAAAGGGATTTATTTTTACACAGAGACCAATGTTGTCGTTTAGTGTGTGGATTGAGCTACTTTACGCTCACACTACGGCTTCTTTTATGCACGAAGACTATACGAGCTTTTACGCTCAACAACTGACGTGTGCGTAAAGTCTATTTGAGCTACTTTACGCTCAAGGTTATTTAACAACCACTTTACGAGGGAAGTCTATGTCAAGGCTATTTTACGCCTAATCTACTGCTTTACGCTCAGAGTACATTGGGGCTATTTTTACGCCCTATTCTCCTCCACCAGCTTGGAACGTGGTCTGCCTACGTGGTGTTAGCACCCTGAAATTTGGGTTGATTTTTTTTTTTTTATTTATTTTCTGATTGTTTGGTTTCATTAAATATTTCATTTTATTTATTTATCTGTTAGTGTACTTTTTCATGCCATTGATATTTGGAGTATCAGGGATGTTCAACTCTGGAAATCTTCTTCACGAGTTTTGGAGTGGACACGATTACCTTCATGACGGTATATAGTGTCACATCCAAACTTGTTCTCTTGTGCTCTTTCTGCTTCGCTGAACTTTGGGTCGGTTTAGACCATTTGATTGATATTTATTTTTTCCACTTTTTTTCCTTGATCATTTTCAGCGCGTTACCATGACATTTAAATTGGGAGCGCCAGACCAGTCATTTCCTTGAAACCAACTCCTCATTGATGATCTACTCGAGACGCTCGTCACCCATGACCTTCGTTTCCCACTCATTCATGTCATTTCGGGCTCCATTTGATTCGCACAACTTTCCCGACACGTGACCCGATTTTATTTCGCGCCACGGCGTCACATTCATTTTCCAACTTGATTTGTGGGTCCCCTGTCGACCAAAATCTGTCCGCCCCAACTATGGACATGGCCCACTTTGAGCCTACTATCCGTCCGTCACTTGTGTCCCATTATTTGGAATCCCTATGTGCTACTTATTTACACATGATCATCAACGTCTAATTATAATTCTATTTTTGCACGATGTCCAGTTTTGACCCAATCCGGCTCCACCGAGTCCAGTCCAGCTCCATGTTATTCTCCATCATGACACCCTCATATTTTTCTTGTCCAAAAATATTAAATGTTCTCCTACATATTTTTCTCTATTTATCAGAATTTTTCTGGAATTAAATCCTATAGAAATTACCTATTTTCTCTATTTTCCATCGTAGCCATTGATTTTTCCTTAAGTTAATCATCACCATTCAATCCCAACACCCACACAACAATTACACAGCTCACTCCCATGCCGGCCCTAATTTCTAGGGTGGACAAACTTTTTTCCTCTCTCTTCCTCTCTCTCACTTTATTAATTGTTCTTCTCTCTCTCTATTCTTTCTTTTCCACAATTACTACAAAACTCACCAACAGTAACAAAGCCATGCATCACCACTACCACTCCATGGCCCGACCCCGCCGAGCTCCTGGCCAAGCCGAGCACCACCTCCGGCCTTGGCCGTCGGCCACCCCGGCCTACTCCACCTCCTCCTTATTCCTCCTCCTTATTCCTCCTCCTCCAACACTTCATCATCACCATCGCCACCTCCACTTTTCCGTCCATAGCCGCGAGCCACCACTTCACCACCTCCATCCGCGTCGAGGCCCGCCGCCGCCGACCCTCGTCGAGCGTGCAGCCCCCGTGCCGTCGTCGGCCTGACAGCAGCGCCGCAGCGCAAAGCAGCGTGCTTGAGCGGGCGCGCGAGTGTTTGCGCCGCCGCCGTGGCCGGCCACGCGCTGCCGTGGCCCAGCGAACCTCCCCCGTGGGCGCACAAACTCTAGCGACCCTCCCTGGCTCCGCCGCTCCCCTTCCAGCGCGACGTATAGGCGATTCGTGCATTTCGCACGAAATTCCGTCGTGACGCGCGCGAAACGAAGTTCATTTTGGCGCCCCGTCGCAGCAACTTCGTGCGCGTTTTCCCGGAGATCCGACCGTTGGATCGGCGATTTCTTCGCTCCGTCGCAATTTTGGTATATCCACCTTCATCCCTGTCAATTTTTGTCCGTTAATTTTATCGTTTGATACATGAAAACCGGCCACCAAGTTGACCGTTTAAATTATATTAAATTTGGACAGTTTCGCGGGACCAACTTCGTCAGCTTGTATCTCCTCCACCGTAGATCCGTTTGGCGTGCCACTAGTTCCGGTGTGAAGCTGGTATAACCCTCTTGCTACCCCTTTAGTTTCGTGTTGTGAGCTTGTTTGATTGGTTGAATTCGACGCCAAAGTTTGCCGTCCGAATTTGTAATTTTCAACTTGTAAAATTCTATTTTTGAACACGGGACTCCAGATTTCATTTCTGACACCACCATTAGACTTGTGGCATCATTCTGGCATATTTTCATATAAAATTTGTTAGATTTGGAGAACGTGGGCCCGGGCACGTTTTTCGGTGCAAAGCGGGTCCCACATTCTGGGTCAACGGAACTTTTTGACGTCGGCTCATCGAAATTCAATTCCGGATATACCGATGAGTTCGTATCGTCATTCTGGACTCGTTGACATATAATTTGCTAGGTTTTGGTGGACATTGGATCGGGCACGCATTTCGGTGTAAGTCGAATACCAATGTCCAGGCCAACGGATCGTTTTGAGATCGGCTCATCGGAATCCAATTTCGGAGATACCGTTGAGTTCGTATCATCATTCTGGACTCGTTGACAGGTAGTTTGCTAAGTTTTGAGAACTTTGGCTCCGGCACGCATTTCCGTGCAAATCGAAATTCCAAGTTCTGGTCAACGGGCCAAATTGAGATCGAGTCAACGGAATCCAATTCTGGGGATACCGTTGGGTTCGTATCGACATTCTGGTTGTGTGGACATATAATTTGTTATATTTTATAGACTTATTTTCTTGTACGTTTTTCGGTGCAAAACGTCTCCGACACGGACACCGTTTTGACCCGAAATTACCTTTTTGCCCTTGTGTCCAAATTGGACCGTTGGGTAGGCTATCCTAGCTAATTTGACCATTCTGGACACGTTAGCGATGTTCATTTCATCGTCCGACAATGTTTGTTGATAATTTCTCTAAGTTTAACCTTTTTATAATTAATTAATAATTAATTCATATAATGTTCGTATTTCGGGATTAGTACAACGAAACTGAGATCAACCAATTCTAGTGATCTCACATCGCTGAAATTGACAAGTTGGATACGTGGATCACTATAATAAGATTATCAACCTTACCGATAATCTTCTTATCTCGATTTGCGTGCCGTAAGTTTCGACGTACAAATAACGAAGTACACTTTATATTAGACTAGAATTGACCCAGTTTGACCAGAGTTGACCAGTTGACCCAAAGTCAACTGTAAGTCAACACTTGACCTAGTTTGACTAGATTATTGACCGGAGTTGACCTAGAGTTGTTTTGACTTAGAAGAACCTAGAATAATGTAGATTGATTATAGAGATTCATTTATTTTCAACTTGAACACCTTATAACCTGTGTTGCTTTAAATAGGACTCTGTGGCTTCAGTGGGACCTTCCTATACTTATCAGCTGTTCAGGTTATCGAGGCGAGTACATTCCATGATCATTTCATATCCTGCTTAGAATTATTTCCTGCAGTAGATTACTTTACTTGTACTATCACGTTGGTCACACGGATTGGTACTATATGGATCTCTACATGCGATGTTATCCCCCTCGGGAGCATCGGGTACATTGTGCTTGTGCGTTTCACTTACATCGTGTACTCCTGTGCTTTTATTACATGTGCACTCCTGTAAATCTTGTACTCTCATGTTCACGGAGCCCCCATGTATACTATCATGTGCACCCTATATGGGCCCCCATGTGATATCCTGTGCAATAACATAACCTGTTTAGATCCTTGTGTATTGATTGGGGATACGGGGGAGTGCTAGTAGTCGTGTGAATAATTCCTTGTAGTATAGATTCCTGTGCACCTCGACATCCTGTGCAAATCTGTCCTTTTCACATGTGCTATCTCGTACTCTGATTCACTAGTCTGCTAGTTCTCTATGTATAGTAGATATTTACATTACAGTTCTTTTTCTGTTTACATACAGCATTTCCTTAGTACCTGTATCTTACTTTACTGCATGTTTTTACTTTCTAACCTGCTATGATCTGTTGAGATGTACTGTACTCGCTCCAGTCCTGACTGGACCTGTTGATAAATTTTATAGATAGCTTGGGGATTGCCTGCTAGCCTAGAAGAGACACATTAGAGGTTGTTTAGGTAGTTATTTCATTTTGTCTGGAGTTGTATTTACTTTGTGGATTACTGTATCTTTATTTGAGTTTTGAGATGTACTTCTGGGATCATGTATCTTAGACACTTAGACTTCTATCTCCTGTATTTATTTTGGATTTCATGTTTTATCTATCCTTATCATGATCTACCTTAGATGTGATTGAGTCTGTATCTTCTATGTCACCCCCATTCGGGGAGTATAAACTGTTTAGTCTTATACTGTTAGATGCATTGAGACCTAGGACAGCGTTCTACCGCCGACACTGCGGCGTAGGCTGGGCGTTGTTACGTTCTCGTGCCCTAACTCTAGGGTGCGGGTCGTGACACGTTTTTAGTGGTGGCCCATGCAGGTCGAGACTAAAGTGTAGTGGTATTCGAACTTGAGTACCACTACAGCCTGCACTAGGAATAGGATATACTTTTGAAGGTACTCAATCACAATTAGGACCCCTTGAGAGATTCCGGGACGACCCTGGAGAATCTTATTTAACTTCGATTTGAAAACTCTCTTTTTTTCCTTGATTTAATTTATTTTACTTTTGTTGTTAAATTTGATTTTTACGGATTATTGTTGAATTTGAGTTTGTATTTATTTTGATGGAAGATTTTCGAATTTTGAATTTTGATGATAGCTGTTGCATTCGAGTTTACATTTTGATGGATTGTGTTCACTTTTGAATTTTGATGTTCGTTAATAAATTTTGATTTGATTTTTCAGTATTCATCGTTGATTTAATTTGATTTTTGGCAAGATGAAATTATATGGGCTAGGTCATCTATGTTATGGAATCTAGTCTTCTATAGTCACATTAGCCAGCATGGTGAGGACATATAGTCTGACTCTGGATGTATTTCTCGGGTGTGGAAATTTAAGGTTTTCGCAGCCAAGTATGCGGCACCACGAAAATGTTAAATACCATGATTCTAGAGATATGTGCATAAGTCAAGGGCTCTGTGATTATCGTAGCCTTGCTTACTAGTATGACGAGGATTTAGAGTACCATGATTTTGGATAGACGCATATGATTATCAGATTGTGCTTAAAATATTTTGAACATGTTTTTTCTACTTTTTCTCAGTCTTTCAAAAAAAAAAGGATTTATTGTTTGTTGTTTTGCCTAGTTTCTTCTCATTTAACTTAAGAGTATGTTTAGTTGTTTCCATAAACCTTTGTGTAACTTCTTGCTATGAGTTTTCTTAATACAATGAATCGATGATTTTACTAGATTTTATCTTGAATTTGATATTTAAGTCTGGATTTCAAAACGGTTCCTTCTTTAAACTGATAAGCAGAACAGATTTTCTCGTTATTTCTTTCTTGCTATTATTCTTGTATTAAATAATAATAATAATAAAACTGTCTTGATTTCGTCAATCACCTGCTTGCAATCTTGGTAGAAATCTAAATGTTAGTCTTAACGTAGGATTAATTTTTATTGGGACATGAGAATATGTATGTGAATATATATATCAGACACTTGCCTAACACGTATGCATGCTACACTTGATTCGCACATATCTAGATACTATTAATATGTTGTTGATGCTAAATTTTCAAAACCACAATATTTATGGTTTCCTGCTTTTCCAGTTAAAGTCATAATTTAAATATAAATTTCATGTTATTATTTAGGTTTACATCACTGCACATGTAAGTTATACGTAGGGTTTCAATTCAAAAGAATTTTGGTTGAAAATTTGTGTTTAAATTTGTCAATTTAAGACTGTGTACATATTAACCCTTAATACTGAATTCCAAATGTTTAGTTTAAATTACTGTTTTATTTTCTTAATATAATATTTAGAGCTGCGTACATTGTTGTAAGTAGGAATATAAATTTAAGTTTCATATTCTCGCATGCTAGTTGTGATAAACATTGAGTTGGGTTTTAATGTTCAAGTTCTCCAAAATTCTGAAAACTAGTTACATGTTAACATTTTTTTTTACATTGATTTCCATGTTTAGTTAAATTTTAGATTTAATATGTAATATTGAACTGTATGCGTAGATAAATGTATTGGTAATATGATTAAGGTTCATTTCTATCATGATAGGATGTATTGGGAGCATTGAGATAGTTGTGATGTTCAAACTCCTAAATTTTGAATTTGTATTATGTTAATATTACACTTGTTAAAATGTTAGCTCATTTCAGATTTTATATGTAAATGTTGAACTAAAACTGGATTTAACCTTTCAATACTAAGCTATAACCCTGTACAAGGACACACACACACTCTAACTTAGTATACCCTGTCATGTAACCTAATCTTTCCTCTCTATGTTATGATTATGTATCTATATAGATATATATAGCGTTTATACATCCATGTTATAATTTGTATAGGTACATAACTAAGTCTCTACCTTTTATATATATAAATGGTTAACCATGCATGTTATGATTAAATAGGTTGTATATTGTAGATTGTTAAACCATATGCCATGAGTAATGTAACTGGATAGCAATTGTTTGAAACCCAAATCCTCGTATACACTTTCATGTATATTCACGTACACACACGCCTACTATCTAACCATATGAACCTGTACACATACACCCATACACATAATGTTAGCTTTTCCTCTCTAGTGCTCTCTATATTATATATTGTGATTGGATTTCAATGTAATCGACTTTCGATTCTTTAACTTGTGATTTTGATTTTCTTGGGATAGTATATATATATTTTTTTCAAATGATTGGTAGTTACCTTCCTTTATTTTTATTTTTTTTATGAGTACCAGTTTTCATATGGGGTGGTAGACAACCTTATAGTTTTGATGGTTGTTGTTTCTGTATCTTTCTATTTTAGCACCCTGGGTTGCTTGTGTGTTGATACCCTATGACCGTTGGTTAGCATGACTAGTAAACCAAGATGAGACTTCACTGTCACCGTATGCCATGACCCTGGATATTGTCTTTTATTTGATGGTATGATTTGTTTAAGTTCTGGGACTTTGATTTTGGGGGTTTGACCTAGAGGGAGTAGGGACATTTTAATTTCGAGGAAGAAATTTTTATAAGGTGGGTAGGATGTTAGCACCCTGAAATTCGGGTTGATTTTTTTTCATTTTATTTATTTTCTGATTGTTTGGTTTCATTAAATATTTCATTCTATTTATTTATCTGTTAGTGTACTTTTTCATGCCATTGATATTTGGAGTATCAGGGATGTTCAACTCTGGAAATCTTCTTCACGAGTTTTGGAGTGGACACGATTACCTTCATGACGGTATATAGTGTCCCATCCAAACTTGTTCTCTTGTGCTCTTTCTGCTTCGCTGAACTTCGGGTCGGTTTAGACCATTTTATTGATATTTATTTTTCCCACTTTTTTTCCTTGATCATTTTCAGCGCGTTACCATGACATTTAAATTGGGAGCGCCAGACCAGTCATTTCCTTGAAACCAACTCCTCATTGATGATCTACTCGAGACGCTCGTCACCCATGACCTTCGTTTCCCACTCATTCATGTCATTTCGGGCTCCATTTGATTCGCACAACTTTCCCGACACGTGATCCGATTTTATTTTGCGCCACGGTGTCACATTCATTTTCTAACTTGATTTGTGGGTCCCCTGTCGACCAAAATCTGTCCGCCCCAACTATGGACATGGCCCACTTTGAGCCTACTATCCGTCCGTCACTTGTGTCCCATTATTTGGAATTCCCATGTGCTACTTATTTACACATGATCATCAACGTCTAATTATATTTCTATTTTTGCACGATGTCCAGTTTTGACCCAATCTGGCTCCACCGAGTCCAGTCCAGCTCCATGTTATTCTCCATCATGACACCCTCATATTTTTCTTGTCCAAAAATATTAAATGTTCTCCTACATATTTTTCTCTATTTATCAGAATTTTTCTGGAATTAAATCCTATAGAAATTACCTATTTTCTCTATTTTCCATCGTAGCCATTGATTTTTCCTTAAGTTAATCATCACCATTCAATCCCAACACCCACACAACAATTACACAGCTCACTCCCATGCCGGCCCTAATTTCTAGGGTGGACAAACTTTTCTTCTCTCTCTTCCTCTCTCTCACTTCATTAATTGTTCTTCTCTCTCTCTATTCTTTCTTTTCCACAATTACTACAAAACTCACCAACAGTAACAAAGCCATGCATCACCACCACCACTCCATGGCCCGACCCCCCCGAGCTCCTGGCCAAGCCGAGCACCACCTCCGGCCTTGGCCGTCGGCCACCCCGGCCTACTCTACCACCTCGGCCTCCTCCTTATTCCTCCTCCTCCAACACTTCATCATCACCATCGCCACCTCCACTTTTTCGTCCATAGCCGCGAGCCACCACTTCACCACCTCCATCCGCGTTGAGGCCCACCGCCGCCGACCCTCGTCGAGCGTGCAGCCCCCGCGCCGTCGTCGGCCTGACAGCAGCGCCGCAGCGCAAAGCAGCGTGCTTGAGCGCGCGCGCGCGAGCGTTTGCGCCGCCGCCGTGGCCGGCCACGCGCTGCCGTGGCCCGGCGAACCTCCTCCGTGGGCGCACAAACTCCGACGACCCTCCCTGGCTCCGCCGCTCCCCTTCCAGCGCGACGTATAGGCGATTCGTGCATTTCGCACGAAATTCCGTCGTGACGTGCGCGAAACGAAGTTCATTTTGGCACCCCGTCGCAGCAACTTCACGCGCGTTTTCCCGGAGATCCGACCGTTGGATCGGCGATTTCTTCACTCCGTCGCAATTTCGGTATATCCACCTTCATCTCTGTCAATTTTCGTCTGTTAATTTTATCGTTTGATACATGAAAACCGGCCACAAAGTTGACCGTTTAAATTGTATTAAATTTGGACAGTTTCGCGGGACCAACTTCGTCAGCTTGTATCTCCTCCACCGCAGCTCCGTTTGGCGTGCTAACAGTTCCGGTGTGAAGCTGGTATAACCCTCTTGCTACCCCTTTAGTTTCGTTTCGTTGTGAGCTTGTTTGATTGGTTGAATTCGACGCCAAAGTTTGCCGTCCGAATTCGTAATTTTCAACTTGTAAAATTCTATTTTTGAACACGGGACTCCAGATTTCATTTCTGACACCACCATTAGACTTGTGGCGTCGTTCTGGCATGTTTTCATATAAAATTTGTTAGATTTGGAGAACGTGGGCCCGGGCACGTTTTTCGGTGCAAAGCGGGTCCCACATTCTGGGTCAACGGGACTTTTTGACGTCGGCTCATCGGAATTCAATTCCGGATATACCGATGAGTTCGTATCGTCATTCTGGACTCGTTGACATATAATTTGCTAGGTTTTGGTGGACATTGGATCGGGCACGCATTTCGGTGTAAGTCGAATACCAATGTCCAGGCCAACGGATCATTTTGAGATCGGCTCATCGGAATCCAATTCCGGAGATACCGTTGAGTTCGTATCATCATTCTGGACTCTTCGACAGTTAGTTTGCTAAGTTTTGAGAACTTTGGCTCCGGCACGCATTTCCGTGCAAATCGGAATTCTAAGTTCTGGTCAACGGGCCAAATTGAGATCGAGTCAACGGAATCCAATTCTGGGGATACCGTTGGGTTCGTATCGACATTCTGGTTGCGTGGACATATAATTTGTTATATTTTATAGACTTGTTTTCTTGCACATTTTTCGGTGCAAAACGGCTCCGACACGGACACCGTTTTGACCCGAAATTACCTTTTTGCCCTTGTGTCCAAATTGGACCGTTGGGTAGGCTATCCTAGCTAATTTGACCATTCTGGACACGTTGGCGATGTTCATTTCATCGTCCGACAATGTTTGTTGATAATTTCTCTAAGTTTAACCTTTTTATAATTAATTAATAATTAATTCATATAATGTTCGTATTTCGGGATTAGTACAACGAAACTGAGATCAACCAATTCTAGTGATCTCACATCACTGAAATTGACAAGTTGGATACGTGGATCACTATAATAAGATTATCAACCTTACCGATAATCTTCTTATCTCGATTTGCGTGCCGTAAGTTTTGACGTACAAATAACGAAGTACACTTTATATTAGACTAGAATTGACCCAGTTTGACCAGAGTTGACCAGTTGACCCAAAGTCAACTGTAAGTCAACACTTGACCTAGTTTGACTAGATTATTGACCGGAGTCGACCTAGAGTTGTTTTGACTTAGAAGAACCTAGAATAATGTAGATTGATTATAGAGATTCATTTATTTTCAACTTGAACACCTTGTAACCTGTGTTGCTTTAAATAGGACTCTGTGGCTTCAGTGGGACCTTCCTATACTTATCAGCTGTTCAGGTTATCGAGGCGAGTACATTCTCTGATTATTTCATATCCTGCTTAGAATTATTTCCTGCAGTAGATTACTTTACTTGTATTATCACGTTGGTCACACGGATTGGTACTATATGGATCTCTACATGCGATGTTATTCCCCTCGGGAGCGTCGGGTACATTGTGCTTGTGCGTTTCACTTACATCGTGTACTCCTGTGCTTTTATTACATGTACACTCCTGTGAATCTTGTACTCTCATGTTCACGGAGCCCCCATGTATACTATCATGTGCACCCTATATGGGCCCCCATGTGATATCCTGTGCAATAACATAACCTGTTTAGATCCTTGTGTATTGATTGGGGATACGGGAGAGTGCTAGTAGTCGTGTGAACAATTCCTTGTAGTGTAGATTCCTGTGCACCTCGACATCCTGTGCAAATCTGTCCTGTTCACATGTGCTATCTCGTACTCTGATTCACTAGTCACTGCTAGTTCTCTATGTATAGTAGATATTTACATTACAGTTCTCTTCCTGTTTACATACCGCATTTCCTTAGTACCTGTATCTTACTTTACTGCATGTTTTTACTTTCTAACCTGCTTTGATCTGTTGAGATGTACTGTACTCGCTCCAGTCCTGACTGGACCTGTTGATAAATTTTACAGATAGCTTGGGGATTGCCTGCTAGCCTAGAGGAGACACATTAAAGGTTGTTTAGGTAGTTATTTCATTTTGTCTGGAGTTGTATTTACTTTGTGGATTACTGTATCTTTATTTGAGTTTTGAGATGTACTTCTGGGATCATGTATCTTAGACACTTAGACTTCTATCTCCTGTATTTATTTTGGATTTCATGTTTTATCTATCCTTATCATGATCTACCTTAGATGTGATTGAGTCTGTATCTGCTATGTCACCCCCATTCGGAGAGTATAAATTGTTTAGTCTTATACTGTTAGATGCATTGAGACCTAGGACAGCGTTCTACCGCACACTGCGGCGTAGGCTGGGCGATGTTACGTTCTCGTGCCCTAACTCTAGGGTGCGGGTCGTGACACGTGGCTTTTATGCCATTCTTCTCGAAGAACGTGTGTACATGCATCCTATTCTTACTGAAATAATGGGACACATGTCAATATATGTAGAGGTTGGCTTCGATCGTGGATGGCAGTTGTTAGCGTAAAGATGGAACTTTTGCTAAGTTTTTACGCACAAGAGCCCAAGTCTATAAATAGACTTATTTTTCTCATAACACAAGGACAGAGACAGGAGAGAATACAGAGATCAGAACTTAGAGATTTTGATTCTCCAGAGCATTCTTCTTCAACCTTTCTTTCAGAACAGAGTGAAGCAAAGCAGGAAAGCATTCGGCCTCGCCATCAGTGCCCAAGTGCGTCGATACCTTTCTGGTGACATAGTTCTTCCAGTTGTTCTACTTCAAGCAGTGATCTTCATCATCATCATATGGTCCAAGGAACAAAGTGATCATTTACGAATCAGACTTCTACAGCAATACTTTCCCAGAATCAAATTTGTACTTCTTGTACTTTTTCTCGTTTTATTTTCAAAAGCCAATTCCTCCAAGGCATTTTGTTAAGTAAAACATAGGTATCCGACAGCCATGTGTTTGACTATGGATCGGCACTTGCTTGTAGACTTGGAGTGCCTTGGGATAGAGGTGATTGTGTCCGAAGTGCAGATGCAGTTATAGGGCCTTCAGATACAGTCGGATTTGATAGACAGGATCAAGGCGACACAGTTCGAGGATGTGGCTCTGCGGTGTATCCGAGAGCAGATCAATATAGGATTGGAGGATGGCTAGTTTTTACTTACAGAGGATGGTGCCATGAGGCACGGTTCTAGGTTATGTGTGCCTAGCGGGAAGCTCAGAGAGCAGATCATGCAAGAGGCTTACAGATCGCAGTACTCTATACATCCTGGTGCCAACAAGATGTACATGGATCTGTGAGAGCATGTCTGGTGGTACGGGATAAAGTGGGAGGTATCCCACTTCGTAGCTAGATGCTTGGTCTGTCAGCAGGTCAAGGCAGAGAGACAGAGGCCCGGAGGATTATTGCAGCCGTTGCCCATTCTAGAGTGGATGTGGGAACACATCACCATGGATTTTGTATCTGGGTTGCCGCGTACACCAGGTGGAAAAAACACGATTTGGGTCATCGTTGACAGGTTGATCAAATCGGCCCACTTCTTGCCATTCAAGGTGGGTACGTCTACAGAGAGGCTTGCGGAGTTGTATATGAGGCAGATAGTCAGGATTCACGGAGTTCCCGTCAGCATAGTCTCAGATCGGGATAGTCACTTTACTTCCCATTTCTGGAGGAGTCTGCAGACTAGTTTGGGCACTCAGCTCAAGTTTAGTACTGCATACCACCCCCAGACGGACGGACAGTTAGAGAAGACTATTTAGACACTTGATGATATGCTGCGGACGTACGACCTAGATTTTGGAGGTTCCTGGGAGGATCATCTATATTTGGTGGAGTTTGCTTACAACAACAGTTATCAGGCCAGCATTGAGATTTCATCGTTTGAGGCTCTGTACGGTCGTAGGTGTCGTACACCCTTATCTTGGGTTGATGTTGGAGAGCGAGCTTTACTGGGACCAGAGATGGTTGTTGACGCAGCCGAAAAGGTGAAGCTCATCTGGGACAGACTTCACGTGGCGCATGATAGACATCGGCACTGGGCCGATAGCCACCGGAGGCCGCTGGAGTTTGAGGTACAGTTTTAGAGATAGGATTAGAAGTAGGTTGTATTTTATTTTGTATGATTGATCGTGTTCGATTTTTAGTAACTTGAGACCTTGCTTGTGATTAGGTTGGGGACATGGTTTTTCTGCGGATATCTTCGACTCGTGGTATGATACATTTTGGTGGAGGTGGGAAGCTTAGCCCGTGCTTCATCGGCCCTTTCATTATTAGCGGAAGAGTCGGTGATGTGGCATACAGGCTAGACTTGCCACCTGCACTAGTGGGAGTTCACAACGTATTCCACGTATCACAGTTGAGACAGTACGTGTCTGACCCTAGACATGTGCTCGATTATTCGGAGATTGAGGTTGGACCTACTCTCAGTTATCCAGAGCAGCCTGTGGAGATTCTGGATCACCGAGAGAAGGTATTGAGGAACCATGTGATACCATTGGTACGCGTCACATGGAGGCATCATTCTCCAGGAGAGTCTACCTGGGAGCGGGAAGATGAGATGCGCGAGCGGTACCCCTATCTTTTTGGACCTTGAGGTATACTTTCTATCCTTCTCAGCAATTTAGTTTCGCCTTTAATTTCGAGGACGAAATTATTTTAAGGAGGGTAGATTTGTCACTACCACTTTTCTAGCTCGAGGGTATTTTGGTCATTTTCAAAATTTTGGGAATTATTTGGAATTATTATGTATTATTTAGATTTATTAGAATTAATGTGATTTTTAGTGATTTTTAGTATAATTGATTTTGGGCCTATAGTTGACTTTGACTAGTGTTGACTAGGAGACTAACCTAGAGACTAACCTAGGTCATGACCACTTGGTTAGGTTAAGTAACCCTAGCTTGACCTAAGTTAGTGGCTTTTAATGCATCAGAATTTATTAGGAGGAATTAGCAATTTATTTGATTAAGGAATGGCTTGTGATTTCACAAGTCATTATATGACTTAAAGCCTTAAAAGCCCATAGGCCCACACCATGAACCAAACCCTAACCCAATCAGCCCATGGCTGGTCACATTGATCCCTCTCCCCTATTTAATCCCCTCCTAGAAATTAGGGCTAGCCTCCATTGGGATTTTTGCAAGTTTGGAAAGAGGTAAGTCTCCATCTTCCCTAATCCATAGAAAATCCATTTTAATTCATTTCTCCCCTAAACCAATTGCAATAGGATCTAATTTTAGTCTACTTGCTGTTGGTATTGAGTATTTGCAGGGAAAAAAACAATTTGGGGAAGTTTTGGTGGCTTGAGGAACCATTTGCATTTGGGGATTTTGAGCCTTTGCTCATCAATAGGTATATTCCATTCCTCACCATGAATTTACTATTTTATTGCATTACTAGGATGCCCTAGCCCTAACCTAATAGTAGGATTAGCTAACCCTAGAATTGAGCCCATTACGTGTCCGTATCGGACATGTATCAGCATGTAAAGGAATGTGTTCGACGAAATGACTCAAAGGGCATTTTGACCTAATTTTTGGATTGTGATTGAATAGGAAAATAGGATTAGACCTCGCTTATGCATTTCTATTGCACTGAGCATGATTTAGCGTCGTATCGAGTCTCACGGACACGCGGACACGCGGTCGCACACACGCGCGCGCTGACAGGAATTATGCCCTGCTACTCGGGCTTAATTTCGAGCTGGACACAACGTTTTGGCCCACAAAATTTGACACACGTGTCGTGTCCATGACTGACACGGGGTTCCCCAAGTGGTTCGACCCCTCGTGTCGTGTCGGACACGCATTTGCGTGTGCACGTGCTATGCACTGTGCATGCACTGTGCGTGCACTGTGTGTACCAGTGTTCTGAGTTTGGGTTTCCTGTTTCATTCAATTTTAATTTGTTTTTATTCATGTTTTAGTTGATAATTAGATCTAAATATGATGTATTATCTATGGTTAATTAGTTTTACATGTTGGTTTAAGTTTTGATGTGAATGTTGGATTCGAATGGGTTAAAGTTCAAATAGCTGATACATTCTGATACATTGTGTTTCTCAGTAAATTCCTATAACTAATTAATCTCAGTTTTAGTAATGTTTCACTGCTAATCACTCCCACACATTGCTGTTTATATTTTAGCTCAATGTTTACATTCGATTGGTTTATGGTATTGGAAATGGGATTTTTGGATAGGGTATGGTTTTCGAAATCTTAAACTGAGTTATGTTTCTTTTAACCTGAGATTGTTTTCCTTCTTTTTGTAACTGAATTAAATGAGTGATTTAATCATGTTTACCTGTCAACTGATTCCATTCTTTGCACAATATTTCCTTAACTGTCGAAACCTGAGAAATGATTTATCATTACTGAATTCCTAAAACTGAGATGTATATTCATCTAGGTAGCCTATATTATGTGTGTTACCATATAATTGTAATATGTGTATCCTATATATATGAGTATTTCTTTTATATATATTAGATATATATATGTATGTGATATATATATATATATAATAGGTAGCCTACATGTTAGGTATAATCCTATATTAGATTATATATATATATCTTTGTGTGTATTATAGTTAGGCTTATAGATTGACTTGTGTAGATGTGTTATGGGTTGGCTTATGGCATGGTATGCCTAGTATGGACTCTAGAATAGACTGTTAGCCTTGATAGGACCTAGAATGTCTTGTTTGACCTAGTGAGACTTGGTTAGACCTAGTTGACCATAGTTTGACTTAGGTTTGACTTTAGGGTTGACCAGAGTTGACGAAGAGTTGACTTTGGTCTAGATTGACCTAGATTCATGTAGAATGCATTGATTTGCATCTTATTATCATTGTAGACTCATAGTGACTTGTACTGTTCTATAGGAGACAGACACCACTCCTCGGACAGTATATATTCTTCAGATTCATCGGATACAGGCGAGTACATTCTCTGATCATTTCATATCCTGCATTAGGTGTATATTTCCTGCTTTAGACTATTTTACATGATGCTGACACGTTGGAAACACGGATTAGTACTATATGGATCTTATTGTGCGATGTTATCCCCTTAGCGGATACATCGGGTATTCGTGTTCGTGTACTTTATCGTGAACATCGTGTATTCCTTTATTTGTTACATTCGTGTACGAAATGTGTGAAATCGTATATAATCATGTATTCACATGACCTTCGTGTACAATAACATAACTTAACTAGATCCTTGTGTATTGATTGGGGCGGGGGAGTAGAAGTGGTTATGTATTCAATCCAGTAGATTACTCGTGTACAACCTCTGTAGATTACTCGTATACAATATCGTGCCGTCTACATAACCATCTTGTGCTCTAAATCACTAGCACTGCTAGTTCTCTATATACTGTAGCTATTTATTTACAGTCTCTCTCTTCTTATCATGTATTTCTTTCAGTTTCTTGTATCTTACTCTATAGCATGATTATATATCCTGACCTGCTATGATTTGATGAGATGTACTGTGCTCGCTCCTGTCCTGACTCGACCTGTTGAAAATTTTACAAAGGACGAGCCTGAGGCGTTCTGCCCTACCTACTATGGTACTACTTTAGATGAGTGCCTGGACTTGGACCAGCAGCAGGATCCACTAGCAGTAGATGACACTCCCTTAGATTAGGATTGTCTTTACTTTACTTGGATTACTGTACATAGATTCTGAGATTTGGGACATGTATTTATTTATAGACACTTAGAATTTTGGATTTGTATCTCTGTGATTTCTTCTGTTCTGGATATTATCTTTTATATCATTCTATCTTATCCTGTTCTACCTTAGCTGTGATTGAGATATATTTATGTTGTCACCCCCATTTGGGGAGTATAACTGTTATTACCTTCAACTGTTAGATGTTGTGACCTAGGACAGCGTTCTACCCCCGACACTGCGGCGTAGGCTGGACGTACCCAAGTCTCGTGCCCTTATTCTATGGTACGGGTCGTGACAGGGATAGATCTTCTTCTAAACCCATATTCATCAGCAAAAGCCTAATAGGAGAAGATCGAGAATCTTTAATCCAGCTGGCTAAAGAATATATCGATGTCTTCGCCTGGAGCTACGAAGATATATCGGGACTTGATCCCCAAATTGTGATGCATAGGCTTAACATCTTACCTGATGCCAAGCCTATAAAGCAACAACAGCGACGTTTTCATCTCGACATCATGAACGCTATCGATCAGAAAGTAGACAAACTCCTGACCAGCGAATTTATTCGTAAAAAACAACACCCAGATTGGGTGGCCAACATCGTCCCTGTCACCAAGAAGAATGGGAAGATACGAGTCTGTATCGACTTCAGGGATCTCAACACTGCTTGCCCGAAGGACGAATTCCCACTACAAATCACCGACGTGATGATCGACAACACATGTGGCTTCGAACGCATGTCTTTCATGGACGGGTATTCGGGCTACAACCAGATCAAGATATTCTCCGATGACGTAAAACACACGTCATTCAGGACACCGAAGAGGGTCTTCTGCTACACAGTGATGCCTTTCGGCTTGAAGAATGCTGGTGCAACATACCATCAAGCTATGAGCACCATCTTCCGTCAACATCTTCGCAGTTAAGAGCCGGTCTTCGATCTCATGCGAGCGCATCAACTCAAGATGAACCCCGCTAAATCCTTCCTTGGGGTTTCTAGCGGAAAGTTCTTAGGCTTCATTATCACGAAGAAAGGCATTCATGTCGATCCCGAGAAGACCAAAGCAATCCTTGACATGGACCCTCCGAAGAACCTCCTAGAATTTCGAGGCTTGTAGGGGCGTCTGGCATACATCCGGAGGTTTATAGCAAAACTTTCTGAAAAATATCAACCCTTCACCCAGCTCATGAAGAAGGGAGTCTCTTATGTCTGGACAGAGGAATGCCAAAAAGCTTTTGACGACATCAAGGCTTACTTGACAAGCCCGCCAGTCCTGGTGGCACCCGTCGCCAGCAAACAATTTCTCTTCTATGTCTGTGCCATGGATCATTCCCTCGGCGCTCTGCTTGCTCAGAACAGCGACACAGGCTATGAGGAAGCTATCTACTACCTCAGTAGAACACTGATCGGGGCCGAACACCGGTACAACCCCGTTGAAAAAGAGTGTTTGGTCTTGGTATTTGCTATCTAGAAGACTCGCCATTATGTCTCGGGCCAGACAATTCATGTCATCTTCTGAGTCAATCCACTCAGAGTTCTCATGATGAAGCCAGGGTCATTAAACTCCCGGCTAGCTACGTGGGCGATCCTGCTAACACCATACAACATGGTGTTCGTTCCACAAAAAGCCGTCAAGGGTCAAGCTCTGGCCGACTTTTTAGCTGCACACCCCATCACAAAATCCTCAAGACTCTATAAAGACATCCCGGATGAGGTCCAAGAATCTAATGTCACCGAAGAAAGCTCCGTCTAGCGGATGTTTTTCGATGGCGCTTCAAGAACAGGCCCCAAATGCTAAATCATCGTAGGAGCGGAGGTAGTCCTAGTCTCCCCCGATCAGCTGGTCATACAGTGTGCCTACTCCCTTTCAAAGTCGTGCTCCAACAATGTTGCCAAGTACAACGTGCTGATCATGGGGCTCCAACTGGCGCAACAGCTGGGGCTGGATCATCTGGAAGCCTACGGCGACTCAAAACTCGTCGTTAATCAGCTCAGAGGGTAATACGAAGTTTGCCATGAAGATCTGATTCCTTACCATGAGGTTGCGTTGAACATCATTTCAACCTTCACCAAGTTTTTCATCGAACATGTACCTCATCTACAAAATCTGGAAGCTGATGCTCTAGCTGCCCTCGCAGCCTCATTGGCAGCACCCCTAGGGACTCGATACTACGTAACGGTAGTTGGTCGAGACTTGGTCTGTCCTAAGAACAACCTATCCTCACAAATTGCCCATGCCGCGTCAACGAGTGCTGGTATTAATGTCTGAGACTAGAGATTCTCGTTCATCGACTTCGCTGTCTACGAAATTCTCCCGGGAGACCCAAAAAAAGCCATCTCAGTCAGGAGGTGCTCCCTTCGATTCTACTATGATACAGCTACTAAAATGCTGTACCGACGCTTCTACGATGGACTTCTCCTTCGATGCTTATCCAAGGAAGAAGCAGCCAAAGCCCTTCGAGAAGCTCAAGATGGAAACTGCGGGGCTCATCAACCTGGCCCTAAGTTGCAGGATCGTCTGCGACGCATGGGCTACTACTGGCCAACCATGGCAGCCAACGCTGTTGACTACGCTAAAAAGTGCCATACGTGCCAGCTTCAGGCTGACTTTATCCATACACCGTAAGAATCACTACATCCTACGGTCGTCTACTGGTCCTTCGAAGCCTGGGGCATGGACATTATAGGACCGATCACCCCTCCTTCATCAAGGGGATACCGCTTCATCCTAGCCATCACAGTCTACTTCTCCAAATGGATAGAAGCAGTTCCACTAGCGGAAGTGAAGCGCTCTACGGTGATCAGCTTCATCAAGCACCATGTCATCTACCGTTTCGGGGTACCTCGGAGGATTATCCACGATAATGGTCCTCAGTTCATCAGCCATGTTTTCAGCAGATTCTGTGACAAGAATCACATTCAAAACGTGGCATCAACCGCCTACAATCCGGTAGTAAACGGATTGGCCGAGGCGTTTAACAAGGCTATCGTCAGGCTACTCAAAAAGGTCGTGTCATCCAACAAACGCGACTGGGATGAAAAGCTCGGCGAATGCCTTTGGGCCTACTGCACAATGGTACGGATCCCGACGGGCAATACACCATTCTTTCTGGTCTACGAAAGCGAAGCGGTACTGCCTCTCGAAATCCAGATACCCTCACTCCTTGTAGAAATCACAAATCAACTCACAGAAGATGACAATCAACGTCGCCGTCTGTAAGAATTAGAGGCACTTGACGAAAAGCGTCTCCTAGCTCAACAACGCATCGAACTCTATCAAGCCTGTATATCACAGGCTTTCAACAAAAAGGTCAAGCAGAGGACTTTCCAAGTAGGCGACCTGGTTCTGGCAGTTAGAAGGCCGATGGTGTTGACTCACAAGACACCAGGAAAGTTCGAACCCAAGTGGGAAGGACCGTTCATCATAGAGATGGTATACTCAAACGGTGCCTACCGTCTCGCCAAATCCAATGGGGACTTGTTCATGATGCCCATCATCGGCAAGTTCCTAAAGAAGTACTACTCTTGACATCCTTCAGACTTGTACTTCTGTCTCCACCCAACAAGGGAGTCTATGGACCCAATCATCAGGGCTCACGTACACCTCCCGCTAAATCTTACGCTTCTGTAACCCAGCTGTTCCGTAGCGTTCTATCTTCCAGTAGAGGGATAACCACGTCCACATTACCTCTGAGTTGTTCCCCCTACACCCTACAAAGAGGAATCTTACACCCCGTAAGACGATGCTACCCATCATGTTTACCACGTCCACATTACCTCTGAATAAAAATCCCGTACAGACAACCCCTGCGTTGTCGTACATTGATCGCAGAACTTCCACGCCCACATTACCTCTGAGTAGTTCTGCGTATTCTCCCAGAGTGTAACACCCAGTTTTCCAGATGAGGGTATTTTTGAAATTTTGTAATTATAATTATTATTCATTGATATTTATTTCAGATTATGATTTTTGGTAATTTTTAATAATTTTTAAACTATTTAAAACTGTTCTAAGCCATGACTTGTGATTTTGATGTGCTGCTAGTGAAACCTGAGGGACTGCATGACCTAGAGCCTAACCACGTCATTAGGATGATTTCATTGTTATTTTTAGCCTAGGGGTATTTTTGGTCATTTTGACTTATTTGATTTATTTGGTGATTTGTTGAATTGGTGAATTTCTGGTTGACTTGACTTGTTGAGACCTAGTGAGCTAGCCTAGAAGCTAATCCTAGTCATGGTGACCCTAGTCTAACTTAGGTTAACCTAGTTTTAGTCATTAGAAACTAATTTTAGAATGAGGGGATTTGGTTTAGTGCATTTAAGTCATGGTTCATGGTTTCATGAAATGACTTATGGCTAAATGATTTATTTTGATCATGACTTGGCCCATGGCCCATAACTAGAAGCCCTAACCCTAACTAAACCCTAAATGACCAGCCATAGGGATCCCCACCCTATATAAACACTTATTCTCTAGGGCTTGCCTCCTTCCTTCATTCATTTCAACATTGGAGAAGGAAAGGTATTGTCCCTCTTGCAAAAATCCCTATAAATCCATTTTAATTCCTTTTTGATCCTAGTTTCTTATATTAGAACCTAACACTCTCCTATTTTCTGATTTCTGAGTCTAATCACAGCTTTGGATCAATTTGGAGCTTTTGACACCAAGAGGAAGAATCCCCCATTTGAGGCTTTTCCAAGCTTTTTGCACACATAGGTAAAACCCCTTAAATTGATTTAAACTTCAATTTTCTTTGGATATAGGGCTAGATCTAGGAGTCCCCTAGGTGTCCCTGAAATTTGGGTGGATTTCGTGTCCGTTTGGTGTCCGTATCGGACACGTGTCGTAGTGTGGTGTAGGTGTTTGTTGAAATGCCTCAATGGATTGAATATTGATATTTTTCGAAACAAATTATATATTTGAGTAGCTCTTCATGTGTAGATTTAATATTTATATGACTGAGCATGAGTTGAACACCTGTTCGTGTCCAAAATCGGATACGAACGTGCTGTTGGACACTGCACAGGGGAGTACTGTGCTCCCCTGCTGCCCGAGTGTCCTGTAGGATACGACACGGATTTTCACGACACAAGTTTTGGTCGACACGAGCGGGCAATGACTGACACAATGCCCAAGAAGTTTCGTGAGCTCTCGATCAGCGTGCACAGAGAAATTGTGTGTGCACTGAATTGAGCCTTGCGCGCACAGTCAAAATATTGACACTGATACGCGCTTCGCACGTGGACACACGACTCAGTGGACACGACTCAGGCACCTAGACACCTACCCTGACACCCCATCTAGCTACTGACACGTACACGAGACCCAAGGTTGCGTGTGTCGTGTCCTAGCCCGACTTGCACGCGTGCACGAGGATTAATAATGTTGTTTTCTGATATATTTATTTCTCTGTGTTTTGACACATTTGTGTCCTAATCTTTGGACACGAACGGACACGTGGTCATGTCTAACATGCCCCTAGGTCTGTACACTAGGTTCACCTAGTTGTGATTCGAATTTGAATGAGTGTGATTCGAATTTGAACCCTTGAATTCAATTATCAGTGAACTGTCATGTTCACAGTTTTGAGATTCTGGGAATGGGTTTAATTTCTTAATGTTCTGAGTTAAATTCCATTATTTACTTTCTAGCTAATGATTGTTTTACCTATTGAATGTACCTGTGAACTTATAGATTCAAGTTGAAATCTGAAATGAGATTCAATTGAGTTTTGGGATGATGAATGGTTTGGGACTGACCTCATTATCCAGATTCCAGAGAATACTGTAATTATGCACTGTTATTGCACTGGTTTACTTAGGCACCCTACAGTTCACTAGGACACACAAATTTCCTGCCACACACATGTTCCTCTGCATACCACTCACCTTTGTCACTTGACACACACATATGATTGATGTTACTTTAAAACTGAAATATGATACCTGTCATAAACTGAGATGTTGGATAGTTTTAGAACTGATACATGGTGGCTCTTGTCACACACTTGTTTCCAAATACCTGTACACTCTCACACATTTGTATTAGATGGTTTAATGTCGGGTTCAAGATTAGCTAGGGGTTTCATGGTTTCGAATTGCTTATACTGAAACTGTCATGCCAGGTTTCTGAGGACTGATCATCACTCTTTTCACTGTTAGCTATAGGTCTGTGATGAACTGAGTTGTGATACTAAACTGATGTTAGATTTTCAAATAGATTTGGGGGTATCCATAGGTATTATAAGTAACAGGGAAGAAGAGGAATATATATGATGTGTTGTGGTGTAATAGAGATCAGAGGGAGAGTGTCAGTTGATATGGGGACTCAATTGCAGGGTCTTAACAGCAAGAAGGAGCAGGACATGGCTGGACAGTGTGTGTCCTGCATCTGGGGCCACATGGCAGCTATGACCATGGCTTGGTTGGTCACTGGACCTTAGGCAGTCTTATGTGACATTGGGGAAGTCACTGTGGGCATCAGTGAATATTGAAGGGATTTGCATATCCCTGAGTATTCAGACAGTTCATTTGTGTGCCCAGGTAATGTGGGGTTATGCCAAATTGGTTCTTTGTGAGTGAGGTTACCTAAGGTTTTGAGGGTTGGGTTTGTATATATATATAAGCATGACTGACAGCAGTAGTAGGGGCTGCACCAGGCAGCCCCTTGTTCTCTATTTATGAGAGTATAGTGTAGGCTGACCCTGGTTGGAATGTTACAGTAGGAAGTGATTTCAATTAGTTCATTCCTCAGATTTTAACCCACCTTGTGATGTTCAATCATTACATACATATCATGCATATATTTGTGTGTAATGTTATTTAAGAATATAGTGGGTTTTTATGACTGATTGAAGGTTTAGAGATGTGGTATCTATATATGCATTTTATAGGATTAAGAGACTTTGGTAATTGATGTAGAGTTGGGTTCTAGATAATTTAACCTAGGATGAGTTATGGTTGGAACTACTTAGCTCCCAAACCCTAGATATTGACTAAATGAATCCATGTATGTATACATCTAGGATATATAAGGGTATATATATATGTACAGTTTGATATAGGAGTATAAGATACCTTAGAGTTGTGGCATGCTAGGGCATAGGGTATGAGCATGTGAATAGACTAATCACCTAGGGATAAGTAAAGGAGTTAGATATCTACAATATGTAATGGGTTGTTCTAGTATCCTATATGACTAATATAGCCTAGAAGCATAGAGTATGGTTCCATAACCCAAATCGACTTGTTGACCAAAGTTGACATAGAAATTGACTTAGATAGAGACCCAATTTGACTTGTTGACTATAGTTGACCAACCCATAGATGTTAGTTGACCAGCTAGACCTAGTTTGACCTAGACAATTGACCAGGTTTGACTTAGAGTTGACTTTGACCTAGATTGGCCTAGAAATCATGTAGTTTGCATTGTAGCTTTCAATTCTCTTGTATTTTACATATCATGACCCATATACTCTGTTTAGGACATTGTGACTCTGGTGCAGGCATCTGATATTACACTACTCTTGTCAGAGTATCAGGCGAGTATATTCTCTGATAGTTCTCTCATTTATTTGTCAATTACTGTATTTCAGTTCTAGTTAGCTGTATGTGATTCTCTGGTACAAACACGTACTGTTATTTCTGGATTCATGTATACGACACACATTTATTTTTTGGCCTCTATTACTGGTATCATCATTTTCGGCTTCTATTACTGGAATCATTTACTGGAATCACCCCGGAATCATTTACTGGTATCATTGTACTTGGCTGGACTCATCTTGAATCATTGTGTCAGAATTTTGGATTCACTTGCTGGGAGGGGAAATACTAGAGTAAGACATGTAGACATACCCCATTACTGGAATCACCCCTACTGGAATCTACTGGAATGATAGCCATCTCATACCCGGCCAGGTATGTGATGTGCCGGATTACCCACAGCCGTTTACATGTCGATCTCGGTATTTTAAAACACACTGCTAGAGTATAGGCTGGACTCACCCTGGAATCATTGATCACTATGACTGGAATCGTCCCTTGCTGGATTCATCTTGTATGAGATTCATCCTGTACTGGACTTACATTGGAGTTACACAGGTCTATATGTTGTCTGGACTTTATATCATATTACCCTGGTTCAGCTAGTTCTATTTTTATAGTCTTCATTGCTATGATTCTTCTCTTGTTTAGTATTTACTTTCCTTGCACTTTGTTTGTCTTTCTTACCATCACTTGAATATAAACTGCCAATTTCATCAATACAACTGCCTATAACTACTTTATAGTTCTCTGTCATTTACTTGGGTTTTCTAGATGAGATTGTGCTCGTTTCTGTCCTGACTGGACCTGTTGAAAATTTTACAGATGATTGCCCTGAGGACACATGCCCTACATTTTACTGAGGAGATGGCTTAGCTACCTATGGCCCCGACACTCAAGAGTGATCGGGATTTAGTCTAGTAGACTTGCATTTATGATCATTTAGAGCTTGTTGTATAGGATTGAGACTTGAGATGTATTTGAGATTATTCAGATGTTATATTTCAGTATTTATTTTTGTCTTCAAATTCTTAGTTACAATTCTGTGTTATCTTATCGTGCTTAGACTGTGATTGAGATACACCTTATCTTATGCTTGTCCTCCGTTCGGAGTTGATCATGATGAGTACATTATATACTGCATGAGTTGATGGTTAGTTAGAGACTTAGAACAGCGTTCTACCGTCGACACTGCAGCGTAGGCTGGGCGCTGTTACGTACTCGTACCCTCACAGTGGGTGCGGGTCGTGACACGTTTTTAGTGGTGGCCCATGCAGGTCGAGAGTCGCATTAGTGCGATATCGTGGTAGTACTGCGACTTAGTTGTACTGCTGCGAGCCTGCGATAGGACTGAAAGATAGGCTTTACCGGAGAGGCACTCAATCACAGTTAGGAAAAATTCTGCTTTAAATCATGCCATCTACATATCGTACTGATTTGCCTTCTTTGAATTAACTGTCCTCCCTTGATATATCGATTCCTGCTCAGTATTGACTTCCTTGTTTGATCTGTCTTCAGGATGGTGGAGACACGATCACATCGCTCTGGTGCAGCAGTTGTTGTAGAGGGGACTGCCACCTCTCAGCCAGATCAGCAGGGTCAGGGGGCTGCAGTTCCTGCCACCTCTGCCCATATTGAGACTTCAGTAGCAGCAGCAAGGGGTATGCCTTCACCAGCTCTGGGGCAGGACCCAGTCATCCCAGAGATGGAGTTCCAGCAGCCGCCGCCTACAGGATACGTGGATACGGCACAGATGTTCGCTTACTTCCAGCAGTTTATGGACCGGCAGCAGGCCCGACAGGACAGGAGCATGGAGTTGGCCCTTACGACGGTCGCAGCTCGACCAGTGATTCAGCAGCCGAGGACACCGGGGATCGAGCAGTTTCAGAAGATGAGCCCCAGAGACTTTTTGGGGACAGAGGGGATCCTATATGCCGATGAGTGGATCGAGCATATAGAGGAGATCTTCCACCTGGCCAGGATACCAGCAGATCTTCAGATCGAGGCTGCAGCTAGCCGGATGCGAGATCTTGCTCGCACCTGGTATCAGTCTGACCCAGGATGGGGGTAGCTGGACAGACTTGGGAGGAGTTCAAGGGCTTCTTCAAGAAGAAGTTCTTTCCAGATTCAGCGTTCAGAGCCTTGGAGTCGCAGTTCGAGAGCCTAGTACAGGGGAGCATGTCAGTGGAGGAGTACGCTGGGGAGTTCGGCCACCTCGGCAGATTTGTAGAGGGTTTGAGCGAGACGGCGAAGGCCCAGAGGTTCCGAAAGGGTCTGGTCAAGGAAGTCAAGTCCTTGACCAAGGGCAACGGGGATGTCACTTTTGAGAAGATTTTGACGGGAGCCTTACTGGCTGAGGATGATCTTGAGCTGAGGCTCAAGAGGGGACGGGACGCTCACGGTACCAGCAGCAGCGAAGGCCAGGCCAAGAGGCCTCATGTGCAGATTCAGCAGACGCAGGCACCAGTAGGAGTTCAGCAGGTGCAGCATCAGTATCGGGGTCAGGACCAGAAGGTGATCAGTTGTTCCTACTGCAAGAAGCGGGACACATCTGGGAGCAGTACAGGAAGAGGTTGAGGGTTTACTATTTCTGTGGGTCAGCTGCCCACCAGAAGATAGATTGTCCTATTGTACCTCCTTTTCAGGGGGCTAGGCCACCTGTAGCTCAGCACCAGAGGGGTGGAGCTTTTGCGATGGTAGCTGAGGAGACTGACATCGCAGGTGATGGATTAGCAGGTTTGACCATCTTGTTCTTCTTCCCCACTTTCATGTGTGATTTTCCTTAGTACCTGCCAGGATATTTCTTGTGATTACTAGATAGTGTAGCTACCCTGCTCGAGACTGTGGAATCATGACCAGTAGGATTGTATTGCTTCGACCTTGATTGATTGGGGGTTTGACCTAGGCAGGGTGCGATCATTTTAATTTCGAGGACGAAATTTTTATAAGGTGGATAGGATTGTAACACCCAGTTTTCCAGATGAGGGTATTTTTGAAATTTTGTAATTATAATTATTATTCATTGATATTTATTTCACATTATGATTTTTGGTAATTTTTAATAATTTTTAAACTATTTAAAACTGTTCTAAGTCATGACTTGTGATTTTGATGTGCTGCTAGTAAAACCTGAGGGACTGCATGACCTAGAGCCTAACCACGTCATTAGGATGATTTAATTGTTATTTTTAGCCTAGGGGTATTTTTGGTCATATTGACTTATTTGATTTATTTGGTGATTTATTGAATTGGTGAATTTCTGGTTGACTTGACTTGTTGAGACCTAGTGAGCTAGCCTAGAAGCTAACCCTAGTCATGGTGACCCTAGTCTAACTTAGGTTAACCTATTTTTAGTCATTAGAAACTAATTTTAGAATAAGGGGATTTGGTTTAGTGCATTTAAGTCATGGTTCATGATTTCATGAAATGACTTATGGCTAAATGATTTATTTTGATCATGACTTGGCCCATGGCCCATAACTAGAAGCCCTAACCCTAACCAAACCCTAAATGACCAGCCATAGGGATCTCCACCCTATATAAACACTTATTCTCTAGGGCTTGCCTCCTTCGTTCATTCATTTCAACATTGGAGAAGGAAAGGTATTGTCCCTCTTGCAAAAATCCCCATAAATCCATTTTAATTCCTTTTTGATCCTAGTTTCTTGCATTAGAACCTAACACTCTCCTATTTTCTGATTTCTGAGTTTAATCACAGCTTTGGATCAATTTGGAGCTTTTGACACCAAGAGGAAGAATCCCCCATTTGAGGCTTTTCCAAGCTTTTTGCACACATAGGTAAAACCCCTTAAATTGATTTAAACTTCAGTTTTCTTTGCATATAGGGCTAGATCTAGGAGTCCCCTAGGTGTCCCTAAAATTTGGGTGGATTTCGTGTCCGTTTGGTGTCCGTATCGGACACGTGTCGTAGTGTGGTGTAGGTGTTTGTTGAAATGCCTCTATGGATTGAATATTGATATTTTTCGAAACAAATTATATATTTGAGTAGCTCTTCATGTGTAGATTTAATATTTATATGACTGAGCATGAGTTGAACACCTGTTCGTGTCGAAAATCGGACACGAACGTGCTGTTGGACACTGCACAGGGGAGTACTGTGCTCCCCTGCTGCCCGAGTGTCCTGTAGGACACGACACGGATTTTTACGGCACAAGTTTTGGTCGACACGAGCGGGCAATGACTGACACCATGCCCAAGAAGTTTCGTGAGCTCTCGATCAGCGTGCACAGAGAAATCGCGTGTGCACTGAATCGAGCCTTGCGCGCACAGTCAAAATATTGACACTGATACGCGCTTCGCGCGTGGACATGCAACTCAGTGGACACGACTCAGGCACCTAGACACCTACCCTGACACCCCATCTAGCTACTGACACGTGCACGAGACCCAAGGTTGCGTATGTCGTGTCCTAGCCCGACTTGCACGCGTGCACGAGGATTAATAATGTTGTTTTCTGATACATTTATTTCTCTGTGTTTTGACACGTTTGTGTCCTAATTTTTGGACACGAATGGACACGTGGTCATGCCTAACATGCCCCTAGGTCTGTATACTAGGTTCACCTAGTTGTGATTCGAATTTGAATGAGTGTGATTCGAATTTGAACCCTTGAATTCAATTATCAGTGAACTGTCATGTTCACAGTTTTGAGATTCTGGGAATGGGTTTAATTTCTTAATGTTCTGAGTTAAATTCCATTATTTACTTTCTAGCTAATTATTGTTTTACCTATTGAATGTACCTGTGAACTTATAGATTCAAGTTGAAATCTGAAATGAGATTCAATTGAGTTTTGGGATGATGAATGGTTTGGGACTGTCCTCATTATCCAGATTCCAGAGAACACTGTAATTATGCACTGTTATTACACTGGTTCACTTAGGCACCCTACCGTTCACTAGGACACACAAATTTCCTGCCACACATATGTTCCTCTGCATACCACTCACCTTTGTCACTTGACACACACATATGATTGATGTTACTTTAAAACTGAAATATGATACCTGTCATGAACTGAGATGTTGGGTAGTTTTAGAACTGATACATGGTGGCTCTTGTCACACACTTGTTTCCAAATACCTGTACACTCTCACACATTTGTATTAGATGGTTTAATGTCGGGTTCAAGATTAGCTAGGGGTTTCATGGTTTCGAATTGCTTATGCTGAAACTGTCATGCCAGGTTTCTGAGGACTGATCATCACTCTTTTTACTGTTAGCTATAGGTCTGTGATGAACTGAGTTGTGATACTAAACTGGTGTTAGATTTTCAAATAGATTTGGGGGTATCCATAGGTATTATAAGTAACAGGGAAGAAGAGGAATATATATGATGTGTTGTGGTGTAATAGAGATCAGAGGGAGAGTGTCAGTTGATATGGGGACTCAATTGCAGGGTCTTGACAGCAAGGAGGAGCAGGACATGGCTGGACAGTGTGTGTCCTGTATCTGGGGCCATATGGCAGCTATGACCATGGCTTGGTTGGTCACTGGACCTTAGGCAGTCTTATGTGACATTGGGGAAGTCACTGTGGGCATCAGTGAATATTGAAGGGATTTGCATATCCCTGAGTATTCAGACAGTTCATTTGTGTGCCCAGGTAATGTAGGGTTGTGCCAAATTGGTTCTTTGTGAGTGAGGTTACCTGAGGTTTTGAGGGTTGGGTTTGTATATATATATAAGCATGACTGACAGCAGTAGTAGGGGCTGCACCAGGCAGCCCCTTGTTCTCTATTTATGAGAGTATAGTGTAGGCTGACCCTGGTTGGAATGTTACAGTAGGAAGTGATTTCAATTAGTTCATTCCTCAGATTTTAACCCACCTTGTGATGTTCAATCATTACATACATATCATGCATATATTTGTGTGTAATGTTATTTAAGAATAGAGTGGGTTTTTATGATTGATTGAAGGTTTAGAGATGTGGTATCTATATATGTATTTTATAGGATTAGGAGACTTTGGTAATTGATGTAGAGTTGGGTTCTAGATAATTTAACCTAGGATGAGTTATGGTTGGAACTACTTAGCTCCCAAACCCTAGATATTGACTAAATGAATCCATGTATGTATACATCTAGGATATGTAAGTGTATATATATATATATATATATACAGTTTGATATAGGAGTATAAGATACCTTAGAGTTGTGGCATGCTAGGGCATAGGGTATGAGCATGTGAATAGACTAATCACCTAGGGATAAGTAAAGGAGTTAGATATCTGCAATCTGTAATGGGTTGTTCTAGTATCTTATATGACTAATATAGCCTAGAAGCATAGAGTATGGTTCCATAACCCAAATCGACTTGTTCACCAAAGTTGACTTAGAGATTGACTTAGATAGAGACCCAATTTGACTTGTTGACTACAGTTGACCAACCCATAGATGTTAGTTGACCAGCTAGACCTAGTTTGACCTAGACAGTTGACCAGGTTTGACTTAGAGTTGACTTTGACCTAGATTGGCCTAGAAATCATGTAGTTTGCATTGTAGCTTTCAATTCTCTTGTATTTTACATATCATGACCCATATTACTCTGTTTAGGACATTGTGACTCTGGTGCAGGCATCTGATATTACACTACTCTTGTCAGAGTATAAGGCGAGTACATTCTCTGATAGTTCTCTCATTTATTTGTCAATTACTGTATTTCAGTTCTAGTTAGCTATATGTGATTATCTGTTACAAACACGTACTGTTATTTCTGGATTCATGTATACGACACACATTTATTTTCTGGCCTCTATTACTGGTATCATCATTTTCGGCTTCTATTACTGGAATCATTTACTGGAATCACCCCGGAATCATTTACTGGTATCATTGTACTTGGCTGGACTCATCTTGAATCATTGTGTCAGAATTCTGGATTCACTTGCTGGGAGGGGAAATACTAGAGTAAGACATGTAGACATACCCCATTACTGGAATCACCCCTACTGGAATCTACTGGAATGATAGCCATCTCACACCCGGCCAGGTGTGTGATGTGCCGGATTACCAATAGTCGTTTACATGTCGATCTCGGTATTTTAAAATACACTGCTAGAGTATAGGCTGGACTCACCCTGGAATCATTGATCACTATGACTGGAATCGTCCCTTGCTAGATTCATCTTGTATGAGATTCATCCTGTACTGGACTTACATTGGAGTTACACTGGTCTACATGTTGTCTGGACTTTATATCATATTACCCTGGTTCAGCTAGTTCTATTTTTACAGTCTTCATTGCTATGATTCTTCTCTTGTTTAGTATTTACTTTCCTTGCACTTTATCTGTCTTTCTTACCATCACCTGAATATAAACTGCCAATTTCATCAATACAACTGCCTATAACTGCTTTATAGTTCTCTGTCATTTACTTGGGTTTTCTAGATGAGATTGTGCTCGTTCCTGTCCTGACTGGACCTTTTGAAAATTTTACAGATGATTGCCCTGAGGACACATGCCCTACATTTTACTGAGGAGATGGCTTAGCTACCTATGGCCCCGACACTCAGAAGTGATCGGGATTTAGTCTAGTAGACTTGCATTTATGATCATTTAGAGCTTGTTGTATAGGATTGAGACTTGAGATGTATTTGAGATTATTCAGATGTTGTTATATTTCAGTATTTATTTTTGTCTTCAAATTCTTAGTTACAATTCTGTGTTATCTTATCGTACTTAGACTGTGATTGAGATACACCTTATCTTATACTTGTCCTCCGTTCAGAGTTGATCATGATGAGTACATTATATACTGCATGAGTTGATGGTTAGTTAGAGACTTAGAACAGCGTTCTACCGCCGACACTGCGGCGTAGGCTGGGCGCTGTTACGTACTCGTACCCTCACAGTGGGTGCGGGTCGTGACACAGAGTCATTCCTACCATGTCCATAACACCTCTGAGTAGGAAGATTCTATCATTTGAATCCCATATTTGCCACATCCACATCACCTCTGAGCAACCATGTCGATTCTCTCGAACTTATTATCTGTACCTGAAAACCAAGGTGCGCAAAAGATAATAGTCCACACAAATCATCAAGTTCATGACAGCAAAAATGAACACACCACAAAAACTCTATATTTTTTATTCAAAAATAAAGGATTACACCCCCAACAAGAGTTGCAAATTACAAGAAAAAGAGATTACAATCCCTAAACATCCCCGGGGTTGGCCGAAAGCTCTTTAATCCGATGCTTCAAGCCTGCTGCCCGAATCTCTACAGTCGCCAGGACCCGGCGTTCGGCTTTTTGACGTATCGTTTCTATGGCCTCAGAAGAAGTGTCGTCCTCATGCTTCTCGTCCAACTATTGCCACTGCTGAGCCAGAGTAAGAGCCCGACGCGTGAAAGATGCTTCCTCCTCCTTAGATGCTACATGTTCTGCCTGGACTCGTTCAGCATCTAATAAGAGTTGGGCCTGCTGGTCTTCAAGGAGGCGAATCTTGGCATCAACCTCCGTTATACTAGCGTCCAACGCGGCCCGCAACTCTACCTTCTCCTGCTTGGACTGAGATAGTCAACTTCTCCTTTTCCGCGTCTATCAGGGTGGAGAGATCATTTCGCTGGATACACTGAAACTCAGAAAGCGGCTGGTCCAGCTCAGTCACCGAGGCCTCCAGAATCTCGGCCATATGATCATGGCCCTGGTGGAGACGTATCAGACCGATGTATGGAAGCGCCATAGATTTTGCCATCGCAAAACTTCTATTGGCGTTCATCACTGTCGATACACCCTTCTGCAGCATCTTGTACACTGCCTCAATGATGAATTTCATGTACTTATCCGCATCCGCCAGCACTTGTGGTGTCATGGCAGGAGTTGGAGGAGCTGCCCTGGATGGCGGACCTGAGAAGGACCTGCCGACCTCAATCTGCGAGTCTTGAACGTCGACCTCAACAGATACTCCCGCACCAGAAACTTAAATTCCGCTACCAGCTCCTGATGCCAAGAGAGCAGAAGGAGTTGGGTGGGGTGTCGATATCGTCCCCCAACCCGTCTCAAAGGGACTAACAACATCCGGAGTTGCCCCCTCCACCATCGAGGCGCGACCTGTAACCAGCGCGGAGCCTTCCTCTGGCAAGCTAACTGGATCAGCTCTCGTTTCTTGGCGGGCCACGCCTTCTGGGGTCGGGCTCGACAGACGAGTCTCCCCCTTATCATCGAATCCCTCCACGGGGACCAAATCTATCGCCACCTCCCGGTCGGCAGCCACCTCAGCCTCTATTACTGAGCCTGGGGTATGGCTCGGCAACGCTACAGCCGACCTCCCCGCATCATGACAAGGAGGGGAATCTACCCTCTCCTCTATTTCAATCACGTCTGTTGCTCCCGCAACAGACTCACGCATCTCTGGAGGAACGTTATCCGAAGATGACGAACTCCACTCCACTTCTTCATCTGGAAGCCCCGTGTCTGCTGGGCCCTCAATGTCCAAGGCTCCCACGGCGGCTTGCACCACTCCGGGAACTGCTTCAACCTCAGCTTCCCTTCCTACATAATCTGGAGATACTGGAGTCTCCACAACAATGACATCGTCTGGGTTCTCCTCCTCGGGAGACATCACAATCCGCGGAACGCGCTCTTCCGATGAGCCCGCCACCTCCTTTGGTCTGCTGCCACCAGATTTTGGAGTACGGGGTCTCCTTTTTAGCGGCTCCTACAAAAAGAAAGCATAGGTCACAAGAAATGTTGAACCTAACCAGGCTATATGGGATATCCTTACCTTCGCAGGTGCTGAATCCGATGACACCGTCGGTGACAATGCCTTCTTCTGCCTCTTTAGCGCGGAAGATCCAGCCTCTGTATCAGCATGTCTTTTCGATTGATCAACCGAAGGATCTACCTGACCCCCTGTGGATACGGCAGGGGTACCTCGATAACCCACCTCTGGTGGACGGTACGATCGAGCCTTCGCTAATAGGTTCCCGGTCACCGCTAACTGAGTGCCGGCAATGAGACTGGTCTCCTATCATATCCAGGGGGCACGGCATTCATAACACAATAAAATTTGGCGGCCGAGAAAAGAATCGGTGGTCGCGGATTCTGGACGGGCAGCATAAAGCGAGCTCCGGTACATCCAGCATTGTAGTAATGCCAAGCTCGTGCACCATCCAATAGACTTCCAGTATACCCCAGGTTAATGCTGGGGTTGTCCAACATCAACTTAGCGTAGCCGAATTGTTGTACAAAATGGCTCGGCAAATACGGTTCCAGGTAAAACTGGTTCCTATTCCGGTATACCAGATGGGACGGCCGGATGCTTTGCAACTAGCGGAATCCCCACGGGGGCAGAGTGGTGGCATCTTCACCCGAATCCACTAAGTCTTCGTTGGCCTCAAAACCCAAAAAGACATGACCAACTTTAGTGATCTCCCACCTCTGAAGGTGGGATAAAACTTTCCTGCAAACAGGAACACCGGCATGTAACCAGCTCCTCTGATTAAAATGGCAGAGGAATGCATCCCCGATCCTGTGGTCTTCTTTCGAGCCCGGACTCATCACATTGGGGTGGTGTAAAATTAACCACCCCATCAGGTAATGAAACGGCAGTTCGGCACGGGGAAAGTTGTCATTTCTACCTCGTTCATGAACCACATTTCTCGCAAATTCTCGTAAACCTCGCAGCAGGTTGCACACCTTGGCGGGGAGCAAAGCCAGGCGTCATCCAAAAACCAACTTCACAGCTGGCAGGATTAGATTCCGGGTCACCTCTCCACGGAGCCTGACCCACCCGAAATGACATAATCCTGAAGCCAAATCATCAGATACGCAGCTAATACTGCTTTTGACGACATCCGATGAGTAAGGTGCCAGAAACAGCTATAGGAGCGCTCATCCGACTGCCGGTCCTTATTTTTCTGGGGATTCTTCTCACCTAACCTGCTCATTTAGGAGAGCACCACGCTACTGGAAAGCGCTGGCGGAGTGGTAAACTGAGAGGGATCCTCCTTGTCTTGCTTAAAGACGTAATCTCTCCAAACGGTCACATGAGGCTGTGACCCGCCCTTATCCCTCCTCTGTATATAATAATGATGACTCGCTACTTCCTTGAAGATGGCAATCATCTCCTCGGCCTTGTCCTCCAGGACTTGGAACTCCTCGTTGGTCGGAAAATATTCCTCATAAGGCTCTGATCCCCAAGGGAGCTTTGACACTTCATACATTTCATGAAGTGCGAGTCCCAGCTCCCCCACCGGGGTGAAGAAAGTCCCGGTCTGTGTGTTAAACATCTCCAGAAGCACGAGGAACATATGCCGGTTGATGTCAATACCTGCCTGAGTAGCACGGATTGCGGCAGTCAGCCCCATATCTCGGAGTTCGGTTTGAAACCGCGACAGAATCCAGAGTGTCAGCTTATCCCATTTGGCAACATAATGACACCAACCCTCTATTCGAAATTCACCTTTTGGGTACGATCACTCCATCAACAGCATGCGATTTACAAAAGTCGAAGCGCCGAAAGCAAATATATTGATAGGAACATCACTGTAAATGCTCCCAGGACGTAAAGTCCACCAGGTGAAAGAAGGCCCAGACCGTACGGCAGCCAAAGTATCCCTTTGATCGGAGGTAGAGTCGATGTTGATGATGCCTGCCACCGCTCCCCCCTGAGATGGGGTTAGCTCCCAAGACATCCTCCTCTTGGAAGCAAGACGACAGAAAGCCGACAAAGGCCATTGACGCTCAAGTTGTCTTACAGTCATATGCACTCCTCTTGCTGTAAAAAACTAATCTTCCTTCACCTTCAACACCTTTGCTTCTATTGAAGCAAGGCGGTCCCCGAACAGGAACTCAGGCTTCAAGAAAGTCATATTTTCAGAAGTGGCAGATTTCAAAATGCCACGCTCCATCATCCATTTAAGGAACCCGTATTGTTGTTCCCGGATTTGAGTTATTCTTTCGGGAGGCTGATCCAGCATAATGGCAGCTTGGGCAGGGTTTACCACCTCTTCATTATAATCCACCCCCATTTGACAGAGGGCAGCGTCCAGAAGTACTTCATTCAAGAGCGGGACAGTCATCGACACTGGTGGTCAACAAAAGAAGGCAAAGATTTAGATATGTTAGAAATAACAAAAGAATCTGAGCCACGTTCTCATCAAAAGTGCATAGGGTTCAGGCGCATCTGAAAAGAAGCTTCGGTGCATCATCAGGGTCTAAACCCATGCGCGTCGACAGTAGAGCTTTGAAGCATCATCAGGGTTTTAAACCCATGTGCGTCAGTAGTAGAGCTTCGGTGTATCAATCAGGGTTTTAAACCCATGCGCGTCAGCAGTGGAGCCTCGGCGCATCATCATGGTCTAAACCCATGCGCGTCGGCAATGGAGCTTCGGCGCATCATCAGGATTTTAAACCCATGTGCGTCAGCAGTGGAGCTTCGGCGCATCATCAGGGTTTTAAACCCATGTGCGTCAGCAGTGGAGCCTCGGCGCATTATCTGGGTTTAAACCCATGCACGTCGGCAGAAAAACCTCAGCACATCATCAGGACTCAAAGTCCATGTGCGTCGACATATGTAAGTTCTAAAAGTGGTACAGAAAGATACGGTAAAGGAGGATGAAACCCACCAATCACCGCCGGCCGAACGTCGATAGGTGGACGGGGGACATCACCCACGGCAGCCTCTACAGGCTCTTTCCTTTTGCCTTGTCCTCGGCCAGCACCGCCGCGAGGAGTTTTAGCCATTTCTTGAAAGAAGAAAGTTAGGGTTTTTTTCAAAAGAAGAACTCTAAAAAGAATGAAAGCAAAGAGAGGAAGAATTCTCTCTCTCTCAATCTCACGCCTATTTATAGGCTCAGTCGCACGCGTGAACCGATGAAGTGTGACCTCAGCCGTCGCTTCAGGTTCTGTGAAGAGATAACTGTAGATAAATCCAATAAGATCATCATTAATATTCTTGGCTATTGAAGCGTCATCATTCGCATTTACTGAAAGGAGCATGCGCCCCATCACTGATGCGCGGAGTGATCATGCGCCCGAACAGTCATGCGCCCCGTAGAAGACACCACCATGATTCTTATTCAAAGTATTCCAAAACTTGACAAAAAGTTTTGAAAACTTTGAAGGGGGTCTTGTAGAAGCATAGAATTTCAGGACCAGAAATCATATGCGCCAAATATTACATGCGCCAGGGAGCTCTGAAGAAGTACTTGGCACAGCAAAGCAAAAACGTAGACATAAAAAGAAGATTTTTATTTTCATATAAAAGTCTATTACATGTCTTAAAAAGAGCTGTACAAAGGAAGATTTCTACAAAGAAAAGACCCTAAGTCTACAGCTAGGCGCAGCAACCACCATGCACTCTCAAACAGTTGCATCTCGCCATGCGCTCTCAGCCAGGCACATCCCTTCAGCAGCTCAGTTATGTGCATCCTCAGTTACGTGCATCCCTTCAGCAGCTCAGTTATGTGCCACCCTTCAGCGTCCCAGACAGGCGCATCATGAAGTGTCAGCATATGCGCCATCAAATGCTTCGACTAATGAAGCATTTATTGAGCAGAACGAGGCTGGCAATCAACCCTCTAGCTGGAGGAAGAGCTTCCCAAACCAAGGAAGAGGAGAGCACCGCAAATCAACCTGCGGCTAAAGGAGCAGCTTTCGACCCAACCAGAATGGGCAACACCCACTCTAGCAGGAGGAGGATCTCTTCCGAAGCCCAAGGAAGATGATCGGGGCACCGTAATTCCGATCTGCGGTTCTTTCAGCATAACGGAGACGAGGCTCGAGCATTCCGATCTTTGGATGCAACAGGCACCTTCCGCCTGCCTCAGAAGCCCTCGACTCCGACTTTTGGATGTAACAGTCACCTTCAAGTGCATCAATGAAGATCATGCATCGCATCTTCACCCTCGGGAGCATCTCATCAACAGAATGTGCTCGAATAAACAAATTCATTTCGGGAGGACGTGAGAGAACGAGAAGCAAACCCTCTCCATGCCACTATTTATAGGCCGGGCAAGTCAAACCCATGCGCCAAGTGGCTGGCTCTCCGAATCTCTTGCAATGAATTTGCATAAAATGGTAACGAACCTGACGCTTTAAATTCAACCAATTCAAGAATGGCTACTTAAAGCACTCGAAGAACGTAACAGTCGGGCCCATAAAGACGTGTCATGCAAAGAGGATGCGCCGGCCAGACCGCGCATCATGCTGACGCGCCCAGCTCCCATCAACCTCATAAGGATGTGCCCCCATGCATCTCCTTGCACATAGTGGAATGTCGTTCGACGCACCCACTCAACAAACCCATCAACTGTCAAAAAAACATTAAATGCTGAAGTCTGACAGAGTTGGCAGCACGTCTCCCGAGGACTGAATAGTTGACAGTTTTTCAGAAAACGAAGCGTCGCCAACGTCAGCACCATCATTACTCTCCTCCGGCGGTTACAAGCCATGTGGTCGCCCAACCATTTTGCATGTGCCTCCGCGGCCATGTGCCCAAATCTCTGCATGCACCTCAAAAGCCATGCGTCTCAGACTTTTCTCTGATCCCTAAAGACAGAAGTAAAGTCACAACTGAAGCCCCGCATGCGCCTCAAAAGCCATGCGCCCCGACTGGTTCGTGACTCCTAAAGGTTACGAGCCAAAGCCTCCCCATGCGCCCAATCCCAGGCGCATTCTATCAGATCACTCCCGACCAAATCCGAGATCTTCGAGCCATGGACCGACGACATGCGTCCTTTGACTTGATTCAGCCTATGAAGGGGTGCTAATCACCCAAGATCTCAGCAACTGAAAGATCTTCTCCGTTGCTACGTGCCAGCTCTGCCGCATCCCACGACAGCAACGAGAAGAGTTCAACTCCTTAATCAGGGTGCATCGCCTATGCACCTCCATCAGCAACTACCACGTGGCATTCCCACGTACAGGCGCATCCTACATGCACGCATGAGCAGCCAGCCTGCAAAGCTATAAATAGAGGGATCATTTCCTTCTTTCACATACACACAGACAGAGACGTCGTACAATCATCAGCAACATATAGAGAGAGGCATATACAGACAATCAATGTCTTCTTCCTCTCCGCAAGCTCCTGCACCTAGAGCAACCCAGATCTTCAGAGAACCGAGAACCGTCGTAAGATCGTCAACGGAGTCAATGCATTACCACTCACTCCATCGACACAAGGGACCCAGATTAAGCAAAAGTGTACTCCTAGGACTACGTCTAAGTCCTACATTGTAACACTGTTCTGTTTGTATTGAAATTACATCAAAAGATTTTAATGGCAAACAGTACCGAGCTACAGCATCGAAGTACTAGATCTGAAACTTGTCACTGAATATCGCCCATGGGACAGGCGTTGCCAATCCAACCGCTAACATCGCCCACCAGGTACGGGCTAGGTCCAATAACTGTAGGCGCACTACAGCTACCTTCTCTCCTTCTGGATTCTTAGCTGCATCTAAGATAATCTTGATGTCCTGGAGCCACGCATCGGCTGCAATAGCGTCTTCACTACCGTCGAAGAAGGAAGGGTTCAGACGCTTGAAACTGTTAGCCGTACTGTTCCTTTGATAACCAATACGGCCCATGCAATCTTGTACTGTCTGGTGTAGGGCATCGCCTCGACGATCATGAGATGCAAGCAATTCTCGGATAAGTCCTACCAAGGTTCCATTATCAGGCTCTGTAGGCTGGACTGGCTGAACCGGCTGAACTGGCGGCTCATGATCTCTGGAAGGTATGACTCGGGAGGCTGCTTTTGAGTGTTGGGCTTGGTTCCCAGGTTGCTGCTGAGGTGCTGGTTGAGCTCCTCTCGGCTGATCGGTAGGACCAGGAACAATGCTACTGAAAAACAATGACATAGGGGACAATAAGGAAGGACCAAGATAGATCGAGGATACGAGCATGTGATCAGGTCAAGATTTCAGGAAGATTAGAAGACACGAGAAGAGATCAAGGACTAGTGCTGATTGAGACATCTATTCAGTGAAACCCTCATACATCTTGTTTTACAAGACCTGCATGGGCTACCACTTAAATCGTGTCACTCCCCAGATCCAGAATACTGGAGAGTGGGGGCAGACACAGTCAGCTACGTATATAGAAGTATATTCCACCTCCATATATGGTCACGGCTGTCTAGATGCATGAGGGTTTACCTACAAGCCATCAGTCTCTTATGGTCAAGAACAAGCCTAGTGTCTCAATCTCAAGCAAGCAAGTAAATGTAACAAGATGGTAGATCATCAGATATACAAAGTAAGGTGTCCCAAACATTACATATTCAGATTATCATGAAGCTAGTCATACAAAATACGAAGACTAGCAAGAGTTTAAGTCATACATAATCAACCTTAGGATTTGTCAATCATATGTTACAGCCCTTAGGCAGATAAGAAATATAAGTATTCAACACGAGCTAACACTTGCTCGACGGCTAAACGCCTCAAAAGAATAATTTTACAATAGAGCGAAAGAGTAAAATAAAATCTACTCGTTGCCAGGGTTTCTTCTAGTGGTCACCATCTGGCTGGAATGCAGGTAGAACCACGGGTGCTGCTCCAAAATCTGGCCATAGAAAACCAGCTGGGTCAGACCCCAGAAAGAGCAAGTGCCATAAGGGAGGCTTCACTTAGGGACTAAAACCAACATATTAGGGCATAAAAGCACATAAATAAAATAACAAAAGACATGAGTTAGAGAAAACAGGGTGATAAACGATAATATAAATAAAGGACTATTTCGGTAACCAAGTTACAACCCATAAACTAAACAAGGACCGGGGTTGTAACCCTTCACCTGAACAGAACTTAGTCTCTAACCAATTATCGATAAGTAAGAATGAACAAGCGTGTCATGAGATAGCCATGTACTGGATCTAGGCAAGACTAGACTAGATAGGACTCCATCCAACATTCACGGCCAAGCAAAGAGTACGGCTTGATACTTTAACTAACTAGGGTTATCACAAGCCTAGTTACTAGCAAGATGCAATGAGATATTCCTACGGCCACAAGCCCTGCAGACTATCCAGGTTATCCAGACGCAAGGTTCATGCCAAGAGTTATCATGACTTGTTAGGTGACTTGAGTGCAACACATGATAGTGTGTATAGTAACCGTTTCATGAAGTGTCCCACATGACAGTGAGCTAGAAATGTGCCCTACTTGTCGGCAGGCTACAAGTCCATCAGAGAAGGCGCCCAGATAACGGGATTGCTTGTAGCCGGAATACCTCTCTATATGAACTACTTGATCAATCTAGTCATTAACCTAGTCCGATTCAGTATGAATCCCTGACCGTGGTAACCCGGGACATAAGTCCTAGACATGATGCGAGACAAGACTGGTAGCTTATACAAGCACATTCAATACGATCACCTACGGTGTCATGATGAGAATTTACTTAGCATGTCGAGATAACCGTCGCAATAGCATTCAAGATTACATGTTAGACTTACTTATCAAGATTACTTGTCAAAAGTGCGCCACGACTGGCTACTGTCAAGATTACTTATCCTGCCAAGAGTGCATCACGACGGACCATCATTCAAGAATTATCATGTCAAGGTTGATTGTCAAGAGTGCACCACGATGGATCACTATTTAAGAGTTATCATGTCAAGTTACTTATCAAGAGTGCGCCTTAACAGGCTACTATCAAGATTAGAAGAAACATGTATAAAAATAGCTAGTAACATATTCTTGAAGCCAAGGAAAAGATCTGCAACTTCTATGTTGGAAGTTGGGAGAGATTTTGACCACAAATTGGCCAAATAGGGCAAAAAAATCAACCAAATAGGCACTATACGGCCAAGGGTGAATGGGGGCTCATGCGACAGTGGATGGGTACCCATCCATGCAGCGGGGTCGATGGGGAGCCATCCATGCGGCAGGGTCGATGGGGAGCCATCCATGCGGCAGGGTCGATGGGGAGCCATCTATGCGGCTGGGTCGATGGGGACCCATCCATGTGATAGGGTCGATGGGGTGCCATCTATGCGGCAGGGTCGATGGGGTGCCATCCATGCGGCTGGGTCGATGGGGACCCATCCATACGGCAGGGTCGATAGGGTGCCATATATGTGGCAGGTTCGATGGAGTGCCATCCATACGGCAGGGTCGATGGGGTGCCATCTATGCGGCTGGGTCGATGGGGACCCATCCATACGGCAGGATCGATGGGGTGCCATCTATGCGGCTGGGTCGATGGGGACCCATCCATGCGGCTGGGTCGATGGGGACCCATCCTTGCGGCAGGGTCGCTGGGGACCCATCAATGCGGCTGGGTCGATGGGTACCCATCCATTTCTAAAAATTTGAGAAGGATGGTTATGGAACCCATAACTTCCAAGCTACATAAAACCTTTACCGTAAGTCCAAATTTGGACTTCCATAGGTCAAAATAGGGTAGAATGAAATTCTCTACAACATGGAATAATCAAAACTTAAAAATAATAAAGTTTGATAGATCAAAATCCAAGAAATCCAAAAATACAACAAACTTAGATCTACAAGAAATAAACCATGGAAATTGAAAATGCTAAGTACTAAAGTGTCTTAGAATCTCTGGAGGAAGACAATGGAACAATAAAAATGGAGTTGCTCCATGAAGAGAGTTGCACTTGCCTAAGCTCTTGGTAGGTGGAGAGAGTTATGAGGAAGAAGAATGAGTAAATGAAAAGGTAAGAAAGTAATGAAGAGAGAGAAAGGGTTGGTGGGTTTATAAAGGGGGAGGGTTCTCTCATAATGAACCAAAAGCCCAATCAAACCAAGCCGAACCAAAATAAACAAAACCAAGTCACCAACCTAGACTAGGCAAGCAAGTCAAGTCCAACTACGGGTCACCTGACAAACGTCAGAGATCTCGTATACGTATACGAAAATACGTATAACGGGAAACAGGGGTGACAAGTAAGGATGCAACCAGAAGAATTAAAGATAAACATACAATAAATATGCAGTAACTAAGTAGTCAAAGATGCAACTAGTTATAAATAGTAAATAAGGCAAGGTATCTTGCCTGATGTGTCGCCTGGTGTGGTGCGGTATTCTGACATGTCCTAATAGTCCAATAGCCATGGCCGAGGTGTATTAATGGTTCAAAATCACAAGAAGAATAGGGAAGGATGATTAGACACGATCAATGGTGATATTCGTGGAGAATTTTGGAGATCGATACATATACTAATTTTGAAAATACTTATGACATTCGAAACTATATTTTGGTATCCCTAAATATTTGTATGCAGTTATATAAAAACCGTTCTGGCAAAAATAAAAGTTCAAAATAGATTTTTTGTTAAAACTATATTTGGTAAAATATTTTATAATTTTTTTTAATAATACTAGGAAATTATTTTATGGTTTGGAAACTACATTTTTATGGGTCAAAATATTTGAAAACCTATAATTTTGTCATGTACACTGTCTAGGTAAAAAATTATATATTTATATTTTTATGAACCAAATTTGAAAATAAATGCAACTAAAACTACTATATTTTGGTTACTGGAAATGCATTTTTTCCTAAACTTTTAGAATAACTATACTAATATAAGTGATATAATAAAATTATAGCAGTATTTACTAGTATACAAATTCGAATATCTACTACACTATACATTATACAATCAGTAACTTTAGTAATTACAAAGGTCTCCTTGATTCCCTAGTTCTCTTTCTTGGTTCTAATATAATAGAGAGAGAGACAAAAAGGATGAGAGAGAGGGAATCATCAGAGGACAGAAAATGGAGAGAAAGAGGAAGCCGAAGAAGAAGAGGAGGTGAAGAGGACTTATAGGGGCTGGCGCTTGCCGGCCGGGCTGCGCAGGTGAGATCGTGGCACAGGCGGAGAGTGGGTTCTCCGGTATGCCCATGGCGGAGCGCTCGCGTCGGGGTCACGGCAACGCGCTGGTCGCGACGGACTGGTGACAAGGTGAGGGCTTGCTTTACCTTTTTTTTGGTGTTCGTGGATTTTTGGGCGGCTGTCGAAAATTTGGGTGCGTGTGATCGTGATGGTGGTGACAGAGGTCGAGGTAATTCGGGTTGGTGCTGGCGTAGGATGATGTTGGCCTTGGCCGCGACAGAGTCAGAAGTGGTAGCGGTAGAGATAATGACGTAAAGGTGGCGGGGATGAGATCGGACATCAGCATCAGGCCATGGCCACATCTTATGACATGATGTATAACCTCAAGGAACTCTTCGGACATCAGAGTAGAGCAGCTAGGCAGTTTGCTATGAAATGTTTGATGAATACAAAAATGGCTGAGGGTACACCAGTAAGGGATCATGTTCTCAAGATGATGGGTCATCTGAATGAGATGGAGATCCTTGGAGCTGAAATCGATGGAGAATCCCAGGTCGATATCATTCTCGGGACTCTGCCTAAAAGTTTTGACAATTTCTGCCTTAATTACAACATGAACAAAAGGTTGTGTAGTTTGGCAGAACTTGCAAAAGAGCTACAGGATGCTGAATCTCTCTTTAGGCAGAGTGGTCATGTTTTTGTTGCTGAAAAGGCTTCTACTTCTAAGCCAAAAGGCGGTAAGAAGAAGAATAACATTTAGAAACAGTCAAACTCAGTAAAGAAGGGCATGGGACCTCGAGGCGCGGTAAAAAAGCCGAAAGGCAAATATTTCAAGTACAAAGGGTCAGGACATTGGAAGACTGATTGTCCACTTCTCAAACAAGGGAACAAAGAAGGTATATCTCATTTACTAGTAGTTGAAACATGATTAGCGGTGTTATCTACCGGCATCTGGTGTATAGATACAGGAGCCACTAATCATGTCTGTAATACATTGCAGGGGTTCCAGGAAACCAGACGGCTCAGTAATGGAGAGATATGCTTGTTCATGGGTGATGCTACAAAAGTATCGGTCGTTGCATTAGGAGATGTTACTTTATCTTTTGGTAGAAATAAGTCTTTGACATTGAGAGATTGTCTTTATGCACCTTCACTTAGAAGGAATTTAGTTTCTGTTTCTATGTTAGTTAAGGATGGATATTCAGTTTATTTTAATGAAAATATTGTTATTAGAAAGAATAAACAATTTATCTGTTTTGGTGCATTGGTTGATAATTTGTATGTCATTAATCTTATTTCGCCCACAATGCAACTTATGGAAATGAATAATATGTCATCTGACTTAAATAAGAGAAAAGAACCTTCTTGTATGAACCAAACATATCTTTGGCACTTGCGATTGGGGTATATTAACCTAAGAAGGATTCAAAGACTGGTTGAAGATGGACCTTTGAGTTCATTGAAAGTGGAGGCACTACCAGTCTGTGAATCCTGCTCGGAAGGTAAAATGACCAAAAGGCCTTTTACGGCAAAGGAGTATAGGGCCAAAGATGTGTTAGAATTGGTTCATTCTGATTTGTGTGGACCCATGACTATCCAAGCTAGAGGTGGATTTGAATATTTTGTCACATTTATTGACGATTATTCAAGGTATGGATATATTTATTTGATGCGCCATAAGTCTGAGTGCTTTGAGAAATTCAAAGAGTACAAGGCTGAAACGGAGAAACGTCATGGAAAATGTATCAAGTCATTACGATCAGATCGTGGTGGCGAGTACCTCTTTGGAGAGTTTAGGGATTATTTATCAGAGGCTGGGATTGCATCCCAATTGACTGTACCTGGAATACCCCAACAGAATGGTGTAGCGAAAGAAGGAATAGAACTCTTATGGAGATGGTTAGATCAATGATGAGTTATTCGGATTTGCCAGATTCGTTTTGGGGATATGCCTTAGAGACTGCAGCTTATATTTTGAACTTGGTTAATTCTAAGTCAGTACCTCTTACTCCCACAGAGTTGTGGATTGGGCGTAAGCCTAGTCTGAAACATGTTCGCATTTGGGGTAGTCCAGCACATGTACTGAATAGAAAAGCAGATAAGTTCGAATCTCGTACAGAAGTACACTTATTTGTAGGCTATCCAAGAGGAACGAAAGGAGGTTTATTTTATAGTCCTAAGGATCAGAAGGTCATTGTTAGCACCAATGCCCGATTCTTAGAGGAAGACTATGTGATGAACCATAAACCCATAAGTAGAGTTATTCTAGAAGAACTGAGACGTGAGACACCAAGTACTTCAGTACCAACAGTACAAGAGGATGAACCACAAATAGCTGCACAACGTGTCACATATATTACACCACAACCGATAGTGCCTCGTCGTAGTGGGAGGGTTGTGATACAACCTGATAGATATATGTTCTTGGAAGAGTCGTCAGACTTCAGTCCCTGAGGAACAAGATTATGATCCTGTACCTACAATGAAGCACTCCAAGATAAAGATGCAGAGTCTTGGCAAAAAGCAATGATATCTGAAATAGAATCTATGGATTCTAATCAGGTCTGGGAAGCTTGTAGAACCACCCAGTTGGTATAAAAGCCATTGGATGCAAGTGGGTCTATAAGAGAAAAAGAGGATCAGACGGTAAGGTTGAAACCTTTAAAGCTCGGCTTGTAGCAAAAGGTTTTACTCAAAGAGAGGGTATCGATTATGAGGAAACCTTTTCTCCTGTAGCCATGCTTAAGTCTATTCGGATTCTTTTATCTATAGCAGCTCATCTCGATTATAAGATTTGGCAAATGGATGTCAAGACAGCTTTCCTTATGGAAGTCTTGAGGAAGACATCTATATGAAGCAACCAGACGGGTTCATTGAAAAGGGCCAGGAGCATCTTGTTTGTAAGCTCAAGAAGTCCATTTATGGACTTAAGCAAGCTTCCAGATCTTGGAACATATGTTTTGATCAGGTGATAAAATCCTATGGATTTGATCAATGTCAGGATGAATCATGTATATACAGAAAGTGTGACGGAAATGTGGTGGTGTTCCTAGTACTTTATGTGGATGACATCTTACTCATTGGAAACAATGTGAAGGTATTATCTGATGTAAGGGTATGGTTATCCAAACAGTTTGATATGAAGGACTTGGGAGAAGTAGGTCACATCCTTGGGATCAAAGTTCTACGAGATCACAAGAAAGGATGTTGGGCTTATCCCAAGCTTCCTATATCGATACTGTACTAACTCGTTTTAGTATGCAAAATTCTAAGAAAGGTTTCTTACCTTTTAGACATGGAATTGCTCTATCAAAGGAGCAGTGTCCGAGGACACCTAAAGAGATAGAGAACATGAAGGCAGTTCCTTATGCTTCAGCAGTAGGAAGCTTAATGTATGTAATGCTATGTACGAGACCAGACATCTGCTTTGTCGTATGCATGGTCAGCAGATATCAGTCTAACCCAGGATAAGAGCACTGGACTGCCGTAAAGCATATTTTGAAGTACCTGAAAAGGACTAAAGAGTATATGCTAGTTTACCAGGCAGATAGTTTAGTTCTCTTGGGGTATAAAGACTCAGATTTTCAGTCAGATAGGGATTCCAAGAAAGCTACCTTAGGTTATGTGTTTACTTTGGGAGGTGGAGCCATTGTGTGGAGGAGTATCAAGCAAAAAAGTATTGCTGATTCCACCATGGAAGCCGAGTATGTGGCAGCCTCTGAGGCAGCCAAAGAAGCGGTTTGGCTCAGAAACTTTCTGTTGGACTTGGATGTGGTACCTAGTTTGCCTAAGTCTGTTTCACTTTATTGTGATAATAGTGGTGCAGTTGCAAACTCGAAGGAACCACGAGCCCATAAGACAGGCAAACACATTGAGCGCAAGTACCACCGGATACGAGATTTCGTAAAGAAAGGAAAAGTTGTTGTGATCAAGATAGCATCAACCGACAACCTAGCTGATCCCTTTACAAAGAGCTTACCAGCTAATGCTTTTAACAGTCATATTGAGGGAATGGGAGTCAGATTGTAGCAGCATGGCGTTAAGTATAAGTGGGAGATTTGTAACAATATACTAAAAGCAATGCTTTGAGTATAAGTGGGAGATTGTTAGGGTTACTATACTAAAAGCATCACTTTTGTAGTAACCTTATTTCCTTAATTTTGAATGAGAATCATATGGGCAAATGTTTGCATATTGTATTTGTTGCAATTGTTAATGCAAATGTCTGATATTCTATATTGTAGATAATATGGTGTGTGGTGTCACACAGAAGATCATATTATCAGTTTTCTATGGAGTATATAAATAGTTCACAACCTAGATGGACTTGGACAATCTATTGGAAAGGTTGTAGTGTAATCTGGTATTAGTCTATCTTGACTACAGGTTACACTAGTACACTTTGTGTGTATTGAACATGACCACTTGAGGTTGTTCTCTTTGTACTGACTACATAAGAGAACAAACACCTCTGTTATTATAGATGCTTGTGCTCTTAATTCAGATATAATAATGGACATGTATATACAGTGTGCATTACTTTGACTCATAAAAGAGTGAGATTCATTATGGATCAACAACCTCTATGAATTGGGTAATAACATTGTATGTATGATGGGCTATTGATTATAAATGGAATCTATATCCCGATACATCGGGTTGATGATGTCCTCTTAAGGAGCTCATAAGGATTGTCATGTTAACCCTGCAGGTGGATTATATCCCATATGACAAATAAAGTTGAGCGGTACTACTTAAGGATAAAAGATGTCGAATCAATATAGTTGTCAGTAACTTAATTTGATCGACGGACATACGATATCTTCACATGGGGAGCCAAACATGCATATAATAAAAGGAGCCCACAAACATAATTTGGGATTAGGTAGGTAGTGCAACAATAGCTCATTAGTGGACCGAACTATTATTAATGGGCCTAGATTGTGTGTTCGGGCTGAACACGGGATATCCAGATCCGTTAGGAGGCCTAACCCTAATTTCTCCTCATGGTCCCTGTCGTAGCCTATATATATCCTCTATTCTCTGGCCGCCAGATAACTAATCAGAAATCTGAAATTTTCTCTAAATTCGTGATTCACATAAAGAGAGAAAGAGAGGGCTGCCAAGGAGAAAAAAAGGTTGGAAGATTGTCGTCCACACGACGTCCAACTCGAGGAAGGAATACGTGCAGAAGATCTTGGGGTCGTCCGCTCGAGATTGCGAGGAATTACTTGTCTCCTTTCTGTCGCAGGTATAATTTGTGAACCCTAGTTTCCACATATGAAGGGTTAGAACACGTATTAGATTTGTTTAACTTTCTATCGATCAATACGCACACCAAAGGAAGGGTCCTGGGAATCCCCAGTTCCATCAGTATCGAGTTTATAACTCTTATAAGCTCTATACTTGAGTTACGAACTCGATACTTGTTATGTATTCTTTAATTATAGCTTGCTTTGTGAACAAAGAGTTTACAAGAATTCTTTTTCTAAAGCACAACTTGACTCGTTCCAGCTTAGAGCTCCTCATTTTCGTGCGTTAGATCATGTCGGCCTTCACTTTTGTAGCACCCAGTTTTCCAAATGAGGATAATTTCAAAATTTCATGTTTATAATTATTTTAATAATGATATTTAATTCATGATATAATTTTTGGTGATTTTAAATTATTTTAAAATTATTTAAATCAATGACTTGAGGTTTTGAATGTTTGCTAGTGAAACCCTAGAGACTGTTTGACCTAGAGCGTAACCATGTGATTATAATATTTTAATGTCATTTTTGGCCTAAGAATATTTTTGCATTTGACCTCTTTGAATTATTTTGATATTATTTTATTATTTATGATATTGTTTTGGGGTTATTTGAGTCGGGTTCGAATTTCAACTCAATTCGACTTGAAACGGGGACCCGTGGGTAGTTTGACTCTAGTGGGACCCACACACTAGTTAGGCATGGCCCACATGATATTAATTTTAGTCCACATGATAGAAATATTTTAGTTAGAGGTTAGACTAATTATTATAGATAAGTTAGTATGATTAGAGACTTTAGAATGACTAATTTAGCCCCAACCAATTAGCCATTTCCTAATACTCATAGAATAGGTTAGTGGGGGCATTTTGGACCTTACCATAATAGGACAAATAGCCCCATATGGCCAGCCACTTTGGGAGAGGATAGGCTCAAGTTCATTTCATTATTCTCATCCACACTCTCTCTCTTGTTCTTTCCCAAATTCCTAGAGAGCAATCCCTAGCAATTTCTCCACCAAATCCTTCCATTTTGCCACCAAATCTTCTTCTTTCCTTCTCCATTCTAGCCAAGGAGGAAGCTACCCAAGTTTGGGCGGATTCGGAGCTCGTTCGTGTCCTTTTGGAATCTCTACGTGTCGGTGTCGCTCCGGGAAGGCTTTTCTTCGATTCAATCTACCGGGAGGTATAAATCCCTTCTCCTTTTCATTTTCCCATACATATAGATCTATTTTGAACCCATAGGAATGACCCCCATGGTTGTATCTCCATTTGTGCCCATTTCATGTCTATTTGGAGGTCATAGGAGTGTCCTTTGTGTTATGGTTGTGTCCATGTGAGAAAATCCCAAATTTGGACACACTATGTGTTGTTGTTATGTATGAATGAATTATTATATGTTTAATCTCATACTTTTGTATTGGAGATGTGTTCTATAGTGTCTCATATATATATATTAGTGTAGAGAGTGAGTTCTTGATATATTATGTTATATACTTGTGTTCTTTTGTCTCAAACTACCCAAATTCGTCATGATTTTTATCCATATTTTTAATTTCAGCCCTAACTTAGAAATATCATAGCTTCTAGCTCAAAGCTCGGTTTAATCTTCCGTTTTTTTTAAAAGAAGCGTATTGAAGTTAGCTTTCCGAAAACATATATTAATAGGCCTACTTCTTTCTGTAACTTTCTGGAGAATTATTTGAGTGTCAGCTGTATGAAAGACAAATGCGTTCTCGGTATTTTCGCGATTCCGGGAGTTTCCGGAAACAAAAATGCGATCTGTTTGATGTTTTGGAAAGCGAACACATAGATATATAACATACTTTAATCCTAGATTTTAATTCATGCTGAGATGGTACAGTATTGATTATTAGTAGGAGTTACTATTCGGCATATGCATTTTGTGCACCCTTGTGTGTAATATAATGTTCTACTTGATTTTAACCCATGTTAATGTATATACATTATGTAATTAAATAGAGAATGCAAGCATGAGTAAATGTTTAAATAAATGATGTATGAGGTGTAAGTATCCTATCTAATGTAAGCATATATAAGTATGGCTTGTAATGAATATGTAGGTTTCATAGTATGTAATGTATGGTGCATATAGTGGTGCAAGAAAATAAATGAATAAGGAATGAATGCAAGCATGAATGTAATATAATAATAGATGTAATGTATACAATATACAAGTTAATTAGATGTAATGTTCTATGTTAACACAAATCCTATATTACCTCATGTACCCCCTTACACTATGTTGACACTATCACACTTGACACATTGTTTACTTACACTTTGACACTATTTGATATGTATACACTATGTATGCCTATTTAACCCTCACTTGCCCCTTTGCCATGTTCACATACACACACATAGCCTCTTAAATAAGTATTTATGAATATAGTTAACTTAGCTATGTATCCATATTATATATATGTTAGCATATTGTGTTGTAATATATAAGTTTATATAACCATTTGAAATGCCATGATTATAGACCTAATGTTGAATACCAATATATGCATGTGTATATATGTGTAGACATATATAGCGTAAAGTAATAGATTATCTAGTGTATATCCAATGTGAATTCTTGCCTATTTGATTATTGAATAATTGTATGCTATATAGAGTTGGGTGTATGTTGGCCTGTATAGCCTTGTATTAATGTGTGCTTGCTAGGATAGTCTTGGTTAGGCCTAGTAAGACTTGCTAGATTAGGACATGGCCTAGTTTGACCTAGTTTGACTAGTACAGTTGACCAGAGTTGACCAAGGGTTTACTTTGGCCTAGTTTGACCTAGATTTATGTAGAATACATTGTACTGCTTTATATTACCCTTCTGGACATATTGTGACTTGTGCTGTTCTAATTAGGAGCCAGATACCTCTCCTCGGACAGTATCTTTACCTTGGACATTCAGATATCAGGCGAGAATAATCTCTGATCATTTTATATCATGTTTAGGATTATATTTCCTGCTTTAGACTATCTTACTTGATGCTGACACGTTGGTAACACGGATTGGTACTATATGGATCCCTTCATGAGATGTTATCCCTCTTAGGAGCATCAGATACTTTTGTTATGTGTGTTTCACTTACATCACGTATCATATGCTTCTATCATCATGAATCTTCGGGAATCAGCTAGTGACTTATGTACCCTCATGATCACCGAGCCTTCACGAATCAATTCATGAATCACCCTTTATAGGCAACGTAGTATAATCATGAATCTTAACATAACTTGAATGGATCCTTGTGTAATGATGGGGATAGGGGAGTATAAGTGAACATGTGAATAAATCCAAGTAGTGTAATCATGAATCAATTTTCAGTAGTGTAATCATGAATCAGTCCTTAGCCATTCACATGTTTATGCAGTACTCTGAATCACTAGCACTGTCTCTCTTTATATATATCATAGATATTTACTTACAGTCTCTCTTTTATATTATGCTATTTCTTCAGATCTTGTATTTTATTCTCTAGCATGATTACATTTCCTATCCTGTTGTGACTTGTTGAGATGTACTGTGCTCGCTCCTGTCCTGACTGGACCTGTTGATAAATTTTACAGATAGCCTAGAGGTTGCCTGCTAGCCTTGAAGAGACAGTAGAGGTTGCATAGATAGCTAGGGTTTTTGCTTATAGTTTATTTTCAGTTATCTTGAGTTGTATTTATGGATTACTGTATTTGGGTTTTGAGATGTATTCTGAGTTTGTATCTTAGATACTTAGACATCTATCTGTTGTATCTCTTTTTGATTTCATGTTTTATCTATCTTCCTTTATGCTCTACCTTAGATGTGATTGAGTTTACATTCTGCTATGTCACCCCCATTCGGGGAGTATAAACTGTTTAGTCTTATACTGTTAGATGCATTGAGACCTAGGACAGCGTTCTACCGTCGACACTGCGGCGTAGGCTGGGCATTGTTACGTTCTCGTGCCCTAACTCTAGGGTGCGGGTCGTGACACGTTTTTAGTGGTGGCCCATGCAGGTCGAGATTCGCATTAGTACGACTTCGTAGTAGCGCAACGACTTAGTTGTACTACTACGAGCCTGCTATAGGATATATAAATTAAGGTGTTAGGATGAGAGGATACTCAATCACTGTTAGGATTCATTGAGAGATTTCTGGGATGACCCTTGAGAATCTCATTTTGAATTCCGATTTAAACTCATTTTCCTTGTTTTGATTCACCTTTTTCCTTGATTTGAATTTGATTTTGTGGATTTATTGTAGAACTTTGAATCATTGTATTAGTTGATGATTTTGATAAAATTTTGTAGTTGTTGATTTAATTTTGTATTTAGATTAATATTTTTAAATTCATGGTACTCAATCACACTTAGGATTCTTTGAGGGATTTCTGGGACGACCCCTGAGAAACTCATTTTGAACTTCAATTGGAATTCTTTTTGCTCTTGTTTGGATTCACCCTCATTCCTTGCTATTGAATTTAAGCTTGATGGGTTCCTCTCGTTTGAACCGATGAGAAGGAACATATCTTCATTATTCTTTCTCGCCATTATTCCCTTGCATTCTTATTTACCTCTTATCTTAAACTCTATCTCATTACATTAATTACCCATATCTTGTCGTCCCTACCAGATGTACTTCGAAACCCTTGAATCTTCGTATCTTTTACATGGGAAAGAATAAGGAAGTGACGTAAATTATGTAGCTCAGAGAAGATGTAACTGGTTATTTTATGATGATCTAAAGGAAATCAAATGTGGAGTGTTCCATATGGAAACTTGAGATAGAAATATGGTAAAGGTCTCGAATAGAATAAGGAGATGTATACTGCCAATCTGAAAACAATTACATTTAGAGAAATTTTGGGTTATGAGATAGTTTATAGGTGTATTCAAAACTAATGACGATATCAGAGGTCAACCTAGTTTTGAGAACTTAGAAAATCTTGGTTATTGATTCTGGGAAAAACTTTTACTCTGAGGCTATGTAGAAGGTTAGTAATGGAAAAGAGAAGTTAATTGTGTTTAATAAGGATATTAAACAAGATGTTGCGAGGAAATGACTAGGGATAGAGAGAACACAAAGTTATGGAAGTTTAGAGATTGTTGTGAAATATTTTTAGGAGAATAATGTTCAAGGGTGTATGTCGAAGAAAATACGGAAGTTGATTTTATGATGGAAGATAAGTTTTGTAAGGCCTAGAGATTTAAATTAAATAATACGAGGAGAACAATTTGAACAAGTTCAAGGAATTCGTAAACGGGATTTAGAGATTTTGGGTCAAATTTAAGACAAGGTGAAAGAACTTGGAAATTTAAATAAATGGTTAATGTTGATTCCTAAATGTGAGGATTGTGCTTCAAGAGTGATGTTTGGAAATTGGGAATTGCCTACGGTAGTCATGGTAAGGGTTTAAGTAAAGGTTAAATTTTTATATGGAGACTGGTGAGGTAAAGATATGATTGGCAAGTTTTGACCAGATGAACTTAAGAGTATCAGAAGCAGATGACTAACTCGATCTTCATTATTTTTGTGCATTAATTACCACCTCTTGAACTCCCACTTTCTAATTGAGATCCTTGACATTCCTTATCGTGACTTTGATATTCGGAATGTAATACTAGTTGTTACCCTCCAACAAATCTTATATGCAAGACCTAGACGAGCTCACCTTCGTGTAGGTATATCATGTCCCACTAAAACCCGTCTTCTTGTACTCTATTTTCTTGATATAATTTTCTGGTCAACTGGCTAAACTATAACCTCTATCATTATACTAAATTTCTTCTTATTTCAATTAGAAATCCAGCCTTGACTCAATTCTTTCGACCCGACATGTGATGATGTTCTGCTTGTTTCCTTAGATGCTTAACCTTGTACCTTATCTGATTACTTGACCCGTTGGTTAAGAAACTTGGACTATGTAATTCCTTTCATCATTACCACCCTTATATCTTGTGCTGCTAAATTAGCCTTAGTTTTGCAAGCTTATCTATTTTCGAGCTTGGTCATGACATATTTTATTGGGTGGCCACCCACTAACATATTGTCTAATCAGAACCGGTACATGATGGTCTGATCAACCTATTGCACTTTGGTTCGCTTTTTTATGTATCAATCTACGAGAATAGAGACAGTTAAACTTGACCCTAGAGTCTCATTCGCGACAGCCTTGACAATTCTCCTTGAAATCTTTTTACCGCCTATGAACCTCGTATTCGTACTCAGTCGAATTAAATTTAATCATGACCTGAACTTCCATCATTGGATGCTCGTGCTCATACTTTGATTTTATTGATTTTCCTTCTTGTCCAAATCTCGTTTTATCCCGAAATTGATCAACTTAGATCGTGTCAAGACAAAAATCTATTTGTGATTTGTTGTGCCTAAATTTTCAATTTTTGCCATTTTATGGAATAGTAACCTTTTAATAATTTCTTAGTTGCTTGTTAATGACCAATTTTTATATAGGATGGTAGACAGCCCTACAACCTTGATGATTGTTGTTCCCTTACCTTTCCAATTAGGACACCCTAGATTGTTTGTGTGTTGATACCATAGTACTGTTTTGACCTAGAATGACCAGTGCACCTAGGTGAGACTTCCAACTGCTACGGTATGCCCTGACCTTGTATACTATTCCTTCAAATTGCATGATTTAGAAAAAAAATTTAGACCTTGATTGTTGGAAAAAAGGGACGACACCCCATTAGTATCAGTTGTAGATATATATAGGTTAGTCCTTGATGTAGGGATGTGTGTCTCTAAACATGTAGCTTATGAGATTTATGAGAGATTATAGTATCAGCCTTGATAGGATGTACTAGTCTTTTGGTGAGTATAAATGTGTTATGAGAGATAGGGGCCTATATGTCTTAGTAATACATCGTTCCTATGGTAATAGAATGTATTAATAGATGGTTAATAGGAAGATAATAGTTTGAGCATACCTATAGCCTATGATCAGTTCCTTTTCATCCTTAGTTAAGACCACTTTAAAATAGATCCAGTCCCTTGGATATAGGTTCCAGTCCATATTTTATTGAAGTTCCATTACCGCCGTACAGCAGAGTAGTATTGGAGGTATTCCTAGATTGACACTTTTTAGATGTCCGTTTATTATTCTAGTGTTAGGAAGTGTTACCTTAGATATTGGGTAGGTTAGAGGCTCTAGAAGGAGTACTATCGATCTTAAATTTCGAGGACGAAATTTTTCTAAGGTTGGTAGAGTTGTAGCACCCAGTTTTCCAAATGAGGGTAATTTTAAAAATTCGTGTTTATATTTATTTTAATAATGATATTTAATTCATGATATAATTTTTGGTGATTTTAAATCATTTTAAAATTATTTAAATCAATGACTTGTGGTTTTGACGTTTTGCTAGTGAAACCCTAGAGACTGTTTGACCTAGAGCCTAACCATGTGATTATGATATTTTAATGTCATTTTTGGCCTAAGAATATTTTTGCATTTGACCTCTTTGAATTATTTTGATATTATTTTATTATTTATGATATTGTTTTGGGGTTATTTGAGTCGGGTTCGAATTTCAACTCAATCCGACTTGAAACGGGGACCCGGGGGTAGTTTGACTCTAGTGGGACCCACACACTAGTTAGGCATGGCCCATATGATATTAATTTTAGTCCACGTGATAGAAATATTTTAGTTAGAGGTTAGACTAATTATTATGGATAAGTTAGTGTGATTAGAGACTTTAGAATGACTAATTTAGCTCCAACCAATTAGCCCTTTCCTAATACTCATAGAATAGGTTAGTAGGGGCATTTTGGACCTTACCATAATAGGACAAATAGCCCCATATGGCCAGCCACTTTGGGAAAGGATAGGCTCAAGTTTATTTTATTATTCTCATCCACACTATCCCTCTTGTTCTTCCCCAAATTCCTAGAGGGCAATCCCTAGCAATTTCTCCACCAAATCCTTCCATTTCGCTAGCAAATCTTCTTCTTTCCTTCTCCATTCTAGCCAAGGAGGAAGCTACCCAAGTTTGGGAGGATTCGGAGCTCGTTCGTGTCCTTTTGGAATCTCTACGTGTCGGTGTCGCTCCGGGAAGGCTTTTTTTCGATTCGATCTACCGGAAGGTATAAATCCATTCTCCTTTTCATTTTCTCATACATATAGATCTATTTTGAACCCATAGGAATGACCCCCATGGTTGTATCTCCATTTGTGTCCATTTCGTGTCCATTTGGAGGTCATAGGAGTGTCCTTTGTGTTGTGGTTGTGTCCATGTGGAAAAATTCCAAATTTGGACACACTATGTGTTGTTGTTATGTATGAATGAATTATTATATGTTTAATCTCATACTTTTGTATTGGAGATGTGTTCTATAATGTCTCATATATATATATATATATATATTAGTGTAGAGAGTGAGTTCTTGATATATTATGTTATATACTTGTGTTCTTTTGTCTCAAACTACCCAAATCCGTCATGATTTTTATCTACGTTTTTAATTTCAGCCCTAATTTAGAAATATCATAACTTCTAGCTCAAAGGTCGGTCTAATCTTTCATTTTTTTTAAAAGAAGCGTATTGAAGTAAGCTTTCTGAAAACATGTATTAATAGGCCTAATTCGTTCTGTAACTTTCTGGAGAATTATTTGAGTGTCAGCTGTACGAAAGACAAATGCGTTCTCGGTGTTTTTGCGATTTCGGGAGTTTTCGGAAACGAAAATGCGATCCGTTTGAAGTTTCGGAAAGCTAACACATAGATATATAACATACTTTAATCCTAGATTTTAATTCATGCTGAGATGGTACAGTATTGATTATTAGTAGGAGTTACTATTCCGCATATGCATTTTGTGCACCCTTGTGTGTAATATAATGTTCTATTTGATTTTAACCCATGTTAATGTATATACATTATGTAGTTAAATAGAGAATACAAGCATGAGTAAATGTTTAAATAAATAATGTACGAGGTGTAAGTATCCTATCTAATATAAGCATGTATAAGTATGGCTTGTAATGAATATGTAGGTTCCATAGTATGTAATATATGGTGCATATAGTGGTACAAGAGAATAAATGAATGAGGAATGAATGCAAGCATGAATGTAATGTAATAATAGATGTAATGTATATAATATACAAGTTAATGAGATGTAATGTTCTATGTTAACACAAATCCTATATTACCTCATGTACCCCCTTACACTATGTTGACACTATCACACTTGACACATTGTTCACTTATACTTTGACACTATTTGATATATATACACTATGTATGCCCATTTAACCCTCACTTGCCCCTTTGCCATGTTCACATACACACACATAGCCTCTTAAATAAGTATTTATGAATATAGTTAACTTAGCTATGTATCCATATTATATATACGTTAGCATATTGTGTTGTAATATATAAGTTTATATAACCATTTGAAATGCCATGATTATAGACCTAATGTTGAATACCAATATATGCATGTGTATATATGTGTAGACATATATAGCATAAAGTAATAGATTACCTAGTGTATATCCAATGTGAATTCTTGCCTATTTGATTATTGAATAATTGCATGTATATAGAGTTGGGTGTATGTTGGCTTGTATAGCCTTGTATTGATGTGTGCTTGCTAGGATAGTCTTGGTTAGGCCTAGTAAGACTTGTTGGGTTAGGACATGGCCTAGTTTGACCTAGTTTGACTAGTGCAGTTGACCAGAGTTGACCAAGGGTTGACTTTGGCCTAGTTTGACCTAGATTCATGTAGAATACATTGTAGTACTTTATATTACCCTTCTGGACATATTGTGACTTGTGCTGTTCTAATTAGGAGCCAGACACCTCTTCTCGGACAGTATCTTTACCTTGGACATTCAGATATCAGGCGAGTACATTCTCTGATCATTTCATATCATGTTTAGGATTATATTTTCTATTTTAGACTATCTTACTTGATGCTGACACGTTGGTAACACGGATTGGTACTATATGGATCCCTTCATGAGATGTTATCCCTCTCGGGAGCATCAGATACTTTTGTCATGTGTGTTTCACTTACATCACGTATCATATGCTTCTATCATCATGAATCTTCGGGAATCAGCTAGTGACTCATGTACCCTCATGATCACCGAGCCTTCACGAATCAATTCATGAATCACCCTTTATGGGCAACGTAGTATAATCATGAATCTTAACGTAACTTGAATGGATCCTTGTGTATTAATTGGGGATGGAGGAGTATAAGTGAACATGTGAATAAATCCAAGTAGTGTAATCATGAATCAATTTCCAGTAGTATAATCATGAATCAGTCCTTAGCCATTCACATGTTTATGCAGTACTCTTAATCACTAGCACTGTCTCTCTTTATATATATCATAGATATTTACTTACAGTCTCTCTTTTACATTATGCTATTTCTTCAGATCTTGTATTTTATTCTCTAGCATGATTATATTTCCTATCCTGTTATGACTTGTTGAGATGTACTGTGCTCGCTCCTGTCCTGACTGGACCTGTTGATAAATTTTACAGATAGCTTGGAGGTTGCCTGCTAGCCTAGAAGAGACAGTAGAGGTTGCATAGATAGCTAGGGTTTTTGCTTATAGTTTATTTTCAGTCATCTTGAGTTGTATTTATGGATTACTGTATTTGAGTTTTGAGATGTATTCTGAGTTTGTATCTTAGACACTTAGACTTCTATCTGTTGTATCTCTTTTCGATTTCATGTTTTATCTATCTTCCTTTATGCTCTACCTTAGATGTGATTGAGTTTACATTCTGCTATGTCACCCCCATTCGGGGAGTATAAACTGTTTAGTCTTATACTGTTAGATGTATTGAGACCTAGGACAGCGTTCTACCGCCGACACTGCGGCGTAGGCTGGGCGTTGTTACGTTCTCGTGCCCTAACTCTAGGGTGCGGGTCGTGACAACTTTTTACAGTAAATTCCTCCAATTAACCTCCATCCCATGGCAATGATAATACGACAACCTATCTTGATTCTGTTATTATAGTAGATGATGTCTTAGTATTATATTATGTGGGTTCTTCTTGATTCTGTTATATCCTTCGAATACTAGATTTGATAAGAACATATACTACACCATATGTACAGAACATAGATGATTCACACTAATGTAAGCTAGAATAAATTTTGGGTTGTGTTCTGAGCCATCCGTTCTCACACTTAAAATAGATATGAATTAGTACTGTGTGTCAATCTTTGTTTTTGTATTTTCGGCAAACCCGGGGATTGAATTCTGTATTTTGTATTTTGGATTTTGTATTTTGGCTCCAGCTCCAGCTCCAGCTCCAGCTCCATTTGTATTAATCTACGGTACGACATGGTGATCAGGACATAGTTCCTGCAGCCGTTCGACTGACGAGACAGAAACTATATAGCCGTAGATGAAGTTGACTGTCCTCCGACCCTCATCTCTCGGTAATAATGATACGATAAACTATCTCCATATCTTTTAGTAGTAGATGATGTCTTAGTATTACATTATGTGAGTTCATCTTGATTCTGTTATATCCTTCAGATACTATATTCGATAAGAGTGAGAGCGCCGGAGAGAGTGAGAGCGCCGGATGGTGGGAGGAGAGAGAGTGAGAGAGTAAAATGGGGGGAAATGAATTGGTAGGGGGAATATAATTAGAATTTAGCGACGTTCATACTAACGTCGCTAAATTAGTCGCTATTAGCGATGTCATCGCGACGTTTCACGACGACTAGCTCATGTAACTAATATACGTCGTTGTCGGTTGTGTTCTGAGCCATCCGTTCTCACACTTAAAGCATATATGAATTAGTACTGCGTGTCAATCCTTGTTTTTGTATTTTCTGCGAACCCAGGGATTGGATTCTGTATTTTGTATTTTAGATTCTGTATTTTAGCTCCAGCTCTATCTCCATTTGTATTAATCTATGGTACGACATGGTGACCAGGACATAGTTCCTGCAGCCATTCGACTGGCGAGACAGAAACTATGTAGCCGTAGATGAAGTTGACTGTCCTTCGACCCTCATCTCTCGGCAATGATGATACGACAACCTATCACTATATCATTTAGTAGTAGATGATGTCTTAGTATTACATTATGTGGGTTCATCTTGATTCTGTTACATCCTTCAGATACTAGATTCGATAAGAATATATACTATACCATATGTACAGAACATAGATGATTCACACTAATGCATGCTAGAATGAATTTTGGGTTGTGTTCTGAGCCATCCGTTCTCACACTTGGCAAAAAATTGAATTTTCTATATTTTATCTACTTTCGAAAATGTACTCAAACGAGATGGCACCCGTTCTTACAGATGGCACCTAAGACCCGTGGATCTCGCTTGAGGGAGGCACAGATAGCTGTGAAAGAGGAGGTGGCACCAGAGGGCAGTTCCACCGAGAGAGCTGCTCAAGAAGTAATTCCTAAAGCCGAGGGAGCTGTGAAAGAGGAGGTGGCACCAGAGGGCAGTTCCACTGGGAGTTCCAGTCATCCATCTCCTCTGGATATTGATCTGGCTACCGTGGATCCTACTTATGCGCGCTAGCTGAGGGAGTTCTATCTGCCCCAGCATAGATGACAGTAGATACATATATTGACTGGATTTGTTTTGATGGATATATCTCCTCTGCATATTGTGATGGATATTTATTTTGATGGATATATCTCCTTTGGATATTGTGATGGATATTTGTTTTTTGGTGTGTGATGTATATTGGTTTGTGATGCATATTGTGATGTGTGATGTATATTGGTTTGTGCGATGTGTGATACATATTGTGATGTATATTGGTTTGTGTGATGTGTGATGCATATTGTGATGTTCTGAGAGGATTGAGGAGACGACTAATTATTTTTGGTCTACTCTGGATTATATTGTGTGTGCCGGTGTTGAGTGTTCCACTGAAGGGGTCGACGAACCCGGGGATTAGATTCTGTATTTTGTATTGGATTGGATTCTGTATTTTAGATCTGTATTTTGGAATGTACATTTGCATTCTAGATTCTTTTTTTAAAATTTTTATTCAATTTAGCGACATTTTTAGCGACGTTTATATTCGTCGCTAACTGTTAGCGACGAATGTAAATGTCGCTAAATAGAAAATAAATTAAAAAAAGGCCACCACATCGTCACAAAAACGTCGCTACTATGTCGCTAATCGGCGACCACAAGCAAACGTCTCAAATGACATCGCTAATTAGCGACGTTATAAACGTCGCTAACTAACGTCGTCATAGCGACGTTTTGTGACGTTTTCTCGATTAGCAACACACTTTTTTCCGTCGTTTCTAAAACGTCGCTAATTTAGGTTAGCGACGTTTTGGCCGAGATTAGCGACGTTTTGGAACGTCGCTAATCTGACATATTTTTGTAGTGCAGGTCCTCAGAGGGACGTAACAAGATATAAGAAACAACATGCCTGTAGAAGCATAAAAAATTTAGCAGACTTGACAACCATGCACCCAAGCAGTCATATGCGTCCAAGCCAAAAAAGTCATATGCACCTATGTCACAAGTGAAGTCATATGCACCCAACTCGCCAGTGAAGTCATATGCGCCCAACAAACCAGAGCGAGCTATGCGCCCATGCGCCCACTCTAGGCTCCTCCAGAAGGGGGCGCATAGCCCTCTTTCAGGCTATACGCCCAAGTCAGAACAACCCCCCACTCGGTCAAACCCATAATCAATTGTGCACCGAAGCATATGGCCACGTCAGTCTCCACGAGCATTCATGCATCGAAGCATGTGGCCACGTCAAACCCATGATCACGCAGTCTGCGTGTGCCTACACCCTATGCACCTAAAGCAGGACCATGCGCCCATATGAAAACTAGTGTGTTTTCTCATGTGGGCGCATAACATCATTCCAGCACAGAAACGACTATAAAAAGGGGTCTCATACCTCTTCAAAGCACAGAACGGAGAGCATTTTCAAGAGCCAAATTGCTGCACTTCTTGCCAGTGGACAGAGAGTTAGCAATTTTCTTAGGTTTTTTCCCACTTTTGTAATCGAAGTGTCAACGGAGTAAAAGAGCAACTGTCGCTCGATCTCCATCGTCCCATTCCCCAGAATTCTTTTTGTACTCGGGGATCCTCAGCGCAGGATCTCTCAGGCATACTCGATTTGTGGTGCCTTGTGCCAAATTCTTCTTCTTTTTTGTGTGTATCCAAAAAAATGGCGACTCTGCTGGGGACTACCTTTTCATCTAACGAGAAGGTCGTGACGCAAGCCGATACCGACAAAGTGGGGAGCACTCAAAAGATGTTGATCGTAATGTTCGATCAGCGGACGTTCGAAGAGATGCTCTCGAGGGACGGCTCTACTCCCTCAAAATCAGCAAAGCCAAACAAGTCTCGTAAGACTTGGCTTCCGAAGGCTCGCGGTGCATATCCTGCCAGTGTCATAGAAGATATGCAACCGAAGGACTCTGTCATGTTGGCGCATGGCTCTGCCACATAAGCTCCACAAATGAAGAAGGCTCATACCATTCCGGGCTCTACTAGTCCAGCGACTTCTCTCTTGTGTAACCAACAACAGAGTGTTCAACGCTCGAAACTTGGCAAAGAAAAATATTACGATGCCAAGAATCGAAGTATTCGACACTCTGGATAAACTCAACGAGGCTCATTAAAAAAAAGATGCAAAGCTGAAAGAAAATAGTGCTGCTTCACCAAGCATGCGCCGAAAGCTATTCGCCCAAGAGGGTGTGTAGGCGCATAACTCTGGCCAGAAGACTTATGTCTTCGACAGATTATGCATCCAGGGTCATACGCCCAACGCTATGTGCCCAAGCTCTACTGACCCATACTATACGCCCACATCGAGGAAGCTTAGGCATGCTGCCAAGACCTTTGGTAAGCATGCGCCCAAAGACAGACTCTAGGATCTATGTGCCCACAATAAAATGACAGGCCCCAACGCGTATAGCATGGGACTGTCTTCAAGGTCATCACGAAACTTAGGTGTGGGGATTGCCCCTGCACGTGAACTTAGTCCGGATGTACCAACTCTCCTTACAAACCTATATACAAAGTTCTGCGATGCATGTGACATGGGTTTTAAGGGAAAACTCCCTTCCGCTGACTTATGCGACATGATAAATCATAAGTGTAAAGCGAGGGAGGATACAGCAATTCATGGTGTACATCCGTGCACCAGTATTTGTTGACACAAAGTCACAGTCAACCAAATATTGATAACATTGACTAAATAATATTTGTAATAATTCAATACGACACACGATGTCTACATTAAGCTCAAGACAGACGACATCTCAGTCTCCGCTTTTCAGTTATAATTGAGTTTGTATTTTACACTTTTGTTGAGTCTAGACTGATGTAAACTGTGTCATGCTGAGCTCTTGAGACTTGACCTATAGCCTACCCAATAATCCTCAAACTCCACCATCCAGAAAAATACCCACTGGCCACTTAGACCAGCTCTGTGCTCTGGAGACAGAGTTCGGGCCAAACTCTGCCTCCACACAGAGTTCGGGCCGAACTCTGTCCCCTAAAAATCAGCATCCCTAATTTTAGGGTTAGCTGGTTGCTAGTTGTCCAACGGCCAAAATATTTGAAATTTCCTACCCGAATTCTGGCCGAATTCTGCCTACAAAAACACTATAAATAGGCCATGAATTTTCTCATTTCAAATCATCCAATCTTCTCTTCTCTTTTCTCTTATAGCTCAATTAAGCCATACCCTTCCCATCTACTAGCCATAAACCTCCTAAGTCTCGAGTGCTCAGCATCTCTCAGTTAGGATTCTTGTGCAAGAGTTAAAGAAGTCGCTTGGACAATTCCAAGCAAATTGCCACTGCGATCCTCTGTAAGAAGTTGACGTGCTCTTCTGAAGTAAAGGCACGGGTTGTAAACTACTATTTCACAAATAGTGGATTTAATCCTGAGCTAGAGTTCTCAGGCCTGGACTAGTCCTCCACGAGGGAAACCAGGTTAAAATTGTTGTGTTTGCGTATGCTTTCTTGCTCTTCATTTACTTTCTGCATTTTACTCTGATTATTTATAATTCATGAAAGAGTTAATTTTTAATTGGTTATTTTCTATATAAACTCTATTCACCCCCCTCTAGAGTTGCCACATGTTCTTCAATTGGTATCAGAGCTCTGTTCTCTTTATAAGGATTTACATCCTAGAGCTGATCCATGGCAACCACACAATCCTTGATTTCCAATCACGGTGAAGGACAGTCCACTCATAGGCCTCCCCTATTTGATGGAACTAACTACACGTATTGGAAAACAAGGATGAGTTTTTATCTCAAGTCTCTAGACTTTGATCTGTGGACTATCATCACTGACGGTTACAAAAAGCCCGCCAGGATAGTTGTCAACGGTGATCTCATTGAGAAATCACATGACAAATATTCTGACGAAGAGAAGAAACAGGCAAGTCTAGACGCGAGAGCTATTAATACTTTATTCTGTGCTATAGACAGGAATGAGTTTCACAGGGTATCCACATACACCACATCCCACGAAGTATGGAAGCTTCTAGAAGTGACGCATGAAGGAACCACCCAAGTCAAGGAATCAAAAATCAGTTGTCTTACGCAAGAATACGAGGCATTCAAGATGAAGCTAAACGAGACGATCACACAGATGTTCACAAGATTCCTCGACATCATCAACCCCCTGTCTTCACTTGGAAAGCAATATTCAAATCATAAAAAGATTCGCAAGTTGCTTAGGGGGCTACCAAAAATTTGGAACCCTAAGGTGACAGCCATCATAGAAGGAAACGATCTCACAACCATGTCAATGAAGACCTTGATGGGTAAGCTCATGACTCACGAGCTTGACCTCAAGGACTTCGAAGAGCCTGCTCCGAAGATTAAGGAGATCGCACTCAAGGCTCATCGACGAAGGGCTGAGCACGATGAGACCGAAGACGACAACTCGGATGACGAAGACCAAGCTCTCATGGTTCGCAACTTCAGGAAATCCCTTCGCTTCAATAGAAGAAAGAAGGAACCACAAGAAGACGATGAAGAAGAGCCAACCTGCTATGGTTGCAAGAAGACTGGACATGTCCGAAAAGACTGTCCATTCTTGAAGAAAAGCAACCGCTATGAGAAGCCATACAAGAAGACCTCATCAAAGAAATATGCCAACACAAGCATTTGGCATGAAAGTGAAGCGAGTGACTCCGAGGAAGAAAAGGACTCTCCTCAAGATACAGCAAATGTGTGCCTAATGGCAACTTCCAACAAGGTATCTAACGAAACTCTAGATGACTTCTCTTTTGATGAACTTGGCGATGCCTTCACTGATTTACTCGATGATCACAAAAAGGTCATCGGTAAATACAAGCATGCCAAGGACAAAATCAAAAGTCTTGAAGACGAAATACAAAGAATTTCTCTATTACTTGATAACATTAGAGACACGTCACCCACTGATGTCACTGATGAAGTATCCAAGCTTAAAATAAGCTTACATGATGTTGAAGCACGTATTGAGCAACAAACTCAAGAAATCACTACACTCAACACGATGCTTGCTGAAAAAAAGAGTAGACACAAGATTTCCATGACTAAGATATATGGCTTAAATATTAAGGTTGATGAACTGCAAGCTGTTTCTAAGAGATTAGAAGCCAAATTGGGAAAACAGGTTGCTCAACCTCAAACCCAATCACATGGGCACAACACCACTCAAGCTAGTCAACCACGTCATCCTCATGCAACACGTAACCATGCTTTTATATACACTCACTTTCATAAAACACAAAAACCACGTGCACGTAAGAATACCTCTTATACTCATCATGCTGCACAAAGACACAACCAACATCACTCTACATATAGAAATCATCACCATGCCATGCCATATAGACAAGATCATCATGTCATGCCATATAGACAAGATCACCATATCATGCCATATCACCATGCTATGCCATATAGACAATATCAGCATACTATGCCACATAGACAATATCAGCATGCCATGCCACATAGACAATATCACCATGCCATGCCACATAGTCAACATCACCATGATCACCATGCAAACTCTACACATCATGTCTATCCACATCATGCTGCCTATAGATATTATTCTCATGTTCCTAGTGTAAATAAAAATGCTATCTGTACTTACTGTGGATCACATGGACACATTTTACCATAATATAGAGTTAGAAGACTGGTAGACAAAAAGATACATGCATGGTTTCCGAAAACTAACTTTTCAGGACCCTCAAGAACTTGGGTACCAAAGATCACATCTACTCTTGATGTAGGTGGACCTTCCCTCCTCAACTGAAAGTAAGTGGATTCTTGATAGTGGATGCTCGCGACATATGACAGGAGACGCAAATCTTTTCGCATCACTATCGATGAAGAGAGAAGGATACGTATCCTTCGGTAACAATTTAAAAGGGCACATAATAGGTAATGGTATTATTGGTCATCCTCCCTCTCCTATAATAAAGGATGTCTGCCTAGTGACCGAGTTAAAACATAACCTGCTCAGCATTAGTCATCTTGCTGATCATGGATATGATATTAAATTTGGACAAAACAATTGCCTCATTTATGATAGGTCAACGGGAGACATTGTTTTTGAAGGGAAAAGAGAGGATAACATTTATATTTTCTATCTTTCTATAGATACTAACAATGCAGGTAGGTGTCTATATGCCCACAAAGATGAACGACTACTTTGGCACTAGCGTCTTGGTCATGCCAATATGGATGCTATATCCAGGCTATCAACCAAGAAGCTAGTAAGAGGATTGCCTGATATCACATTCAAAAAGGACACGGTATGTGCCGAATGTGAAATGAACAAGGCAACAAAATCCTTATTTCATTCCATCAACTCTGTAAGTACTACTAGACCCCTGCAACTACTCCATATGGATTTATTTGGTCCTAGTAGAATAGCTAGTCTTGGTGGTAAGCTTTATGCATTTGTTATTGTTGATAATTTTTTGAGATTTACTTGGGTTTTCTTTCTCACAAACAAAAGCGATGCTATTTCGGTTTTTAAAGTTTTTGTAAAGAAAGTTCAAAACGAAAAAGGCTACATGATTACTCGAATCCGAAGTGATCATGGAGGCGAATTCAAAAATTATGATTTTAAAAAGTTTTGTGATGCAAATGGTTTCGATCATGAATTTTCTTGTCCAAGAACTCCTCAACAAAATGGTGTTGTGGAGCAGAAGAATAGGACTCTTGGCGATATGGCTAGAGTCATGTTGAATAAATTTTCACTTCCGAAATACTTTTGGGCAGAAGCTGTCAGTACAGCTTGCCACATTTTGAATAGGGTGCTCATTCGTCCCATTTCGAAGAAAACATCCTATGAGCTTTGGTTTGGGAGAACCCCCAATGTTTCTTATTTTAAAGTTTTTGGATGTAGATGTTTTATCCTTAACACCAAAGACAACTTAGGCAAATTTGATGCCAAAGCTGACGATGGTATCTTTCTTGGTTATGCCACAAAGAGTAAGGGATATAGAGTCTTTAATAAACGCTCACTAATTGTGGAAGAGTCAACAAATGTGACTTTTGATGAAGATAACAGTGCAGCAAGTACTCTTGATGATGACGTTGAGCCATCAACTTCTACTCTAATGAATACTTCAACCGAAACTAATTCTCTGGAGGGCTTGCCTAAGAAATTTTCTTTCAAGCCGTCTCATCCAGAAAATTTAGTGATAGGTGAAGTTTCACGTGGAGTGACTACTAGATCATCACTAAGAGACTCTATTGCTATTACTGCCTTTATTTCACAAGTTGAGCCGAAAAACATTTCTGAAGCTTTTAATGATGAATTTTGGATTTCTGCTATGCAAGAAGAACTCAACCAATTCGAGAGGAGCCAAGTGTGGGAACTAGTTCCTAGACCGGCTAATCACTCGATAATTGGTACTAAATGGGTGTTTAGAAACAAAGTGAATGAAGATGGTTCAGTCACACGCAACAAAGCTCGTCTAGTAGCTCAAGGATACAACCAAGAGGAAGGTATCGACTACGATGAGACATATGCTCCGGTTGCTAGATTAGAATCCATTCGGATGCTTTGTGCATTTGCAAATTATCAAAATTTCAAATTATTTCAAATGGATGTGAAAAGTGCTTTCTTGAATGGATTTACTAAGGAGGAAGTTTATGTAAAACAACCCCCTGGCTTTGAAAATCACAAATTTTCCGACCACGTGTTCAAGCTAAAGAAAGCGCTATATGGCCTTAAACAAGCCCCCAGAGCTTGGTATGAAAGGCTAAGCAGTTTCTTGCTTGAGAAAGGCTTTTCAAAAGGGAAAATTAACACTACACTTTTTATAAAATCTTTTAAAGACACTATTCTATTAATTCAAATTTATGTTGATGATATCATTTTTGGTTCTACTGATGAAACCCTCTGTCAAGAATTTGCCAAGTGTATGCAGACAGAATTTGAGATGAGCATGATGGGAGAGCTCAACTACTTTCTTGGTCTGCAAGTGAAACAAATGGATAATGGAACTTTCATCTGTCAGTCGAAGTATACCAAGGACATGCTGAAGAAGTTCGATCTTGACAACGTCAAACCAATCAGCACTCCAATGGCTACTTCAACCAAACTCGAACCAGATGAGAGCGGCAAACCCGTTGATCAACGTAAGTATCGAGGTATGATAGGCAGCTTACTTTATTTAACTGCTAGTCGTCCCGATATCATGTTTAGTGTTTGCCTATGTGCTAGATATCAAGCAAATCCTAAGGAATCACACTTGACCGCGGTTAAGCGTATCTTTCGATACCTTAAAGGTACGGTTACAGTGGGCCTATGGTATCCCAAGTCAACATCATTTGACCTCATTGGTTACTCTGATGCTGACTTCGCTGGATGCAAGGTCGACCGTAAAAGTACAAGCGGCACGTGTCATTTATTAGGAAAGGCTTTAGTCTCTTGGTTTAGCGAGAAACATAATTCTGTCGCACTATCTACAACAGAAACTGAATACATCACAGCTGGGCGTTGTTGTGCACAAATTCTGTGGATGAAGCAAACCCTTGAAGACTACAATCTATCTTTCATGCACATTTCTATATTCTGTGATAATACTAGTGCTATTAACTTGACTAAGAACCCTATCTGTCACTCACGCACAAAACACATTAAAATTAGACACCACTTTTTGCATGATCATCAGCAAAATGGCACGATTAACTTAGAGTTCATTGACACTGATCATCAGCTAGCAGACTTCTTTACTAAGCCATTATCCGAAGAGCGCTTCAATTTCCTTTGTCGTGAAGTTGGAATTTTAGATGAAGCTGTCTTAAATTAAAACTCACCTGCGTAAATATCGATTATATCATGATTCTCTTACGATGAACTTGCTATGGGTACAAGCCGAAAGGGCCCTTCTGACAACAAGGCGTAAAAGCCTAAGCGACACGGTGCACTAGTCTACAGGACTACCGCTAGCTGGGATCCGGCCCCTGCAGCTAACCCATGGCAACTTCAAACTATTGAACTATGATATATTTCCTTATTTATTATATGGTTCGTTTTGATTTCTTACTGCTGACAACTATTTTTTAATTTCATCCTGCTATTAATCTACTTCTCTATCTAATTGATTGAATCTTTCAAGCTTTTTGTTATATCTTACTTGATTTTCCATACTTGACCATTTTTCCACGTCCTCGCAAGCTTATGGCTAAATATCTAAATCCTTACTTCTATGACCTTCATCGGATTGTTTTCAATACCATTCTATCCAAGGCTGGTTCTACTGATAAAATTATATATTTTGAAATCTCAGCTTTATATCACCTCCACTTTTGTGTTTCTTTCAATCTTCCACGTACCATGATGGACTGGATTATTAACTGTAGGAAGAAACCACGTGCCTTGGTTTATGCCTTATATCTTCCTATGGTCTTTCGTGTATTCTATGTACCTCTCAATGACTGTCCTTTCTTGCCTGCTCCTGCATTTCTTTCCAAGGCACGACGTCTTCAGGCATTCGTCGCCTCTCCTGACACTTCTGAGCATTCTGATGATGAGGAGCCTGACGCCCCTCCACTTGGACAGGATGTGCCTCCTCCTCTTGCTACTCTTGACTCCATTCAGACCATGCTCAGAGAACGTTTAACATTGGAGAACGATCGCTGAACTCAGATAGACTACCGTACTACCCTGCAGTTGAGTGCCCTCAGCAACTCGCTGTACGATATCCGGTATTCCATGTCTCATCACCCTTCTATGCCCATTCCCATGGAGCGGGATCCTGGTCGCGAGGGATATCGCATTGACGACCCCTGGGTCATGCGCTACCTGGATCCGAATGCTGCTATTGTAGACCCCAGCCGTTCATTCACTGATCCTTCAGACTCCGTTGGGCCTTCTCGTGCTCCATGATGGAGATGGCTTCTACTATCTGCTGCTGCTGATGATGATCCTAGTTTCTGTTTTCTGATTTCCAGTTATTTAGTTTTAGATTTATGTACTTGGGTTGTACTAAAACTCTGGTAGTTTTATGACTCTGGTTATGTGTGATGACAATTTTATGCTTATCATAGTTTATTATTCTATGCTAGTTGCTCGTTTTGGTCATTCATATACAGTTTCTTCTCTATTTGGTGTGGTTGCATCATTATTATTCTTATGCAGTTTATATTGCTAATGCCAAAAGGGGGAGAACTATGTATATTCTTGTCATACTTTTAGTATATATATATATATGCTTTTTTGTGCTTTTGGGAGATATTATTTATCAGGCCAACAGGTTCAACGCATTATTTATGGGGGAGCTATTGTTTCTAGCTCGGCACCGTTCACCGGTTACGGGGGAGCTATTATTTCTAGCTTGGCATTAATTATGGGAGAGCTATGTTTTTATGATCAACTGTGTCCAGGTATGAATATTGAATATACATATATTATTTTGTCAATTATCAATATGGGGGAGATTGTTGACACAAAGTCACAGTCAACCAAATATTGATAACATTGACTAAATAATATTTGTAATAATTCAATACGACACACGACGTCTACATTAAGCTCAAGACAGACGACAGCTCAGTCTCCGCTTCTCAGTTATAATTGAGTCTGTATTTTACACTTTTGTTGAGTCTAGACTGATGTAAACTGTGTCATGCTGAGCTCTTGAGACTTGACCTATAGCCTACCCAATAATCCTCAAACTCCACCATCCAAAAAAATACCCACTGGCCACTTAGACCAGCTCTGTGCTCTGGAGACAGAGTTCGGGCCGAACTCTGCCTCCACACAGAGTTCGGGCCGAACTCTGTCCCCTAAAAATCAGCATCCCTAATTTTAGGGTTAGCTGGTTGCTAGTTGTCCAACAGCCAAAATATTTGAAATTTCCTACCCGAATTCTGGCTGAATTCTGCCTACAAAAACACTATAAATAGGCCATGAATTTTCTCATTTCAAATCATCCAATCTTCTCTTCTCTTCTCTCTTATAGCTTAAATAAGCCATACCCTTCCCATCTACTAGCCACAAGCCTCCTAAGTCTCGAGTGCTCAGCATCTCTCAGTTAGGATTCTTGTGCAAGAGTTGAAGAAGTCGCTTGGACAATTCCAAGCAAATCGCCACTGCGATCCTCTGTAAGAAGTTGACGTGCTCTTCTGAAGTAAAGGCACGGGTTGTAAACTACTATTTCACAAATAGTAGATTTAATCCTGAGCTAGAGCTCTCAGGCCTGGACTAGTCCTCCACGAGGAAAACCAGGTTAAAATCGCTGTGTTTGCGTATGCTTTCTTGCTCTTCATTTACTTTCCGTATTTTACTCTGATTATTTATAATTCATGAAAGAGTTAATTTTTAATTGGTTATTTTCTATATAAACTCTATTCACCCCCCTCTAGAGTTGCCACCTGTTCTTCAGTATTGTCATCAACGATTGCTGCTTCCAAAGAAACGAGAGTGCCTCAGAGGCAGTCCATATTTTGACGACTGTATTGCTCTGACGATGAAAAGCCACTATGTGTTTCATCCAATATGGCTTCATGGGATCCCCCTTACGGGAGCCCCAATCAAAGAAGGTGGACCACGAACCCAACTTTTTCTCTCAGTTCCGCGAACAAAAGAAGAAGTCTGCCAATAAATAGCCAGCAGGCTGTCACATCTGAAGGAGTCTACATGGGTACTCGGTCGAGGACGAGATTCTGTATAGAAGACGAGGACTCCCGAGCTGGAGGTGGTGATCATTCAGCTGGGGGTAGTATTCCCTCAGATTCTGAAGCAGATGACCTTCACACTGGAGGTAGCCTTCCAGATGAAGATGATCTTTCCAAGTCTGACGGCGACTATCTACCTCCCCTACCTGAAGACGAGGGCTTTTCAACTCAGAGACAGACAATATCAGCACCAGTTGTACTATTTCCTCTGTTCGTCCTTGCATGTTATCTGTATACATGACGGATGTAGAGAGACCTGAAGAAGCCAGTGATCAGACCAACAAACGGTTAGAGGGTCTTGAAACAACATTTGCCAAGATCACTGATATGCTTACCAGTATCATGGCAGTCCAAGCTGCTGGGATGTTCCTCCACCTCAACAAAACGTCTCGGCACACGATAGTCCGACTCATAGCAACAACCCTCCTTCACTACAGAAGGAGTACCATTCCATTGTGCCTCCTCCAAATCTTGCAATGCTGGGGGTGGTCCATCACTAACGATGCCTGACAACCGTTCAGCAGTCATTTCTCAACACCTGCTCAATCAACATAATGCGATTGATTTTATTGTTTCCCGTCTCGATACCATCTCACACAAAGACGAGCTTCAGAAGATGGTGATATTTCAACCCTATCCTCCTGAATGGGAGAATGCTACTTGCCCTCCTAACTACAAGCCGCTGACACTAAATTCATTTGACGGGTTGACTTGTCCTCGTCAACACATGACATACTTCAACACGCAGACTCTACACTTCAGGGACGATCCGTTCTTGTCAAAGCTATTTATTAGCACCTTACAGGGGGTAGCTTTTGAATGGTTCTGCAGTCTGTCTGACGGTTGTATCAGTTCTTTTAAAGACTTGGAGAGGTTATTCCTCAACAGGTTTTACGAGAGTGGCATGCATGTTAGGATGTCCACCCTCATCGAGACCTGTAGCACCCACTTTTCTAAAATGATGGTAATTTTGAACTTTTGTAAAAGTTTATTATTTAATAATAGGATTTATGATTATGGGAATTTTTAATTAATTTAATACTATTTAAATTTGGTAAATTATAATTTTGATGTGTTAGCTAGTGAACCCTAGAACTGTTGAGCCTAGAGACTAACCATGACCATGGGGACCTAACCATGTCGTTAGAATGACTGTTTACAACTTTTTAGGCTAAGAGTATTTTGGTCATTTTGTGACTTTTGAATTCTTTAGGATTTTGATTAATTGGTGAATTTTAGATTATTTTAATAATATATAAATTGATGCATTATGATTTTGGTCATTTTTTATATTTTAATACTTTGGGAATTTTTATATTTTAATATTAATTTTACGGGATTTTTTTAGGCGGGTTTGAGTTTCGTTTCGTTCCGACTTGTGTTAGTGACCCGGGTAGCTTAGACTGTAGACGGGATCCCAAGATTAGTTAATTATGGCACACAAACTCCACTAATTAAGTTAGTCAGTTTAGACTAATCCTACTTGTTAGATTGGTTAAGTTTGAGACTTAAATTTAACCCTTTTGATCCCAAACTTGAACCTAACATATAATTAACCAAGAGGATTAGTTGAGGCCTTATTGGGCTTTCCTCCAAGGCTCAAATAGGGTTTAATGGCAGCCAATATAGCTAGGTTAGCCTCCTTTTATTTTATTTTATTCCATCTTGCCTCTTTTCCTTCACAAAGTGTTCTTTCCCAAATTAGAGAGCTTCCCTCTTTGATTTGATCTCCAAATCCTTACATCCCCCCCCACCAAAACTTCCATCCAACCTTCTCATACTACCAAGGGAGGGTGCTAGCAAAGATTTGGAGCAAAGTGCAAGGAGGAGTGTTCTTTTTGGAAGATCTTCGTGTCGGAGCCATGTCATTGGGAGTATCATTGGGATTCCACTCCCAATAGGTAAAACCAACCCTCTAAATTGATTTTTTATGCATATTAGTTAGTTTTGAATCCATAGAATCCACCCCCATGCATGTACCCCATTTAGATTCAAATTTGAGGCCATTTGGAGCTCTCTTGAGGATTTTAGATATGTGTCTTGTGTCCTACTTGATAGATCCCAAATTAGGACACCCCATGTGTATGTATGTATGATAATAGTTTAAATAGATATTTAAATTCAGTTTTAGAATTGTTAGAGAGTGGACTGATCTTAGTTAGGATGGTTAGAATAAGTTTCATTTGGATACCTATGTCGGTATCCAAGTATCTTGGCCTACATGTGTTTCTTTTGTCCACACCAACTCAAATTCGTCATAATATTCATCTACGTTTTTATTAACCAAAGCAACTTAGAAATGTCATAATTTTAGCTTAAAACTCCGATTAATCTCCCGTTTTTTTTAAAAGAATCGTATCGAAGTTAGCTTTCCAAATATATATTTTAATAACCCAAAATTTTTCTGAAACTTTCTGTAAAACTATTTGAGTGTCAGTTGTCCGAAAGACAAATGTGTTTCGGTGTTTTCGCGATTTCGGGAGCTTCCGGACATGAAAATACGATCCGTTTAAAGTTTCGGAAAGCTAACATGAAGGGCTATGAATACTTTAATTTCTAGAATTTAGTGAAGGCCCAATTGGTACAATATCAATTTTAAGTAGAAGAGTGACTATACGACATAGTCATTTCGTAGCCTATGTAGTATGGATATTAAATGAATGTAGAGTATGTAATGCATGATATGTTAGATGAATAAAATAATATATATATATGATATGTATCCTCTTTACATTAATGTATATATATGGTTGAATGCAAGCATGTAGGAATGCAATCAATGTAATGTATGTAAGCAATGCATAAATGCAAGAATGAAAGAATGATATACAATGTATGCATGAAAGTATATAATGAATGCTAGATATGAATGCAAGGTATACATATAATGATATATATAAATGCATAATATATACATAATGTAATACAATATGTAATAATAGCATGTATGGTAATGTAGAATATATGGCGCAAGCATATATATGTCCACTGTTTTTCCTTTTCCTTACATTTTTCCTTTCCTTCCCTTTCCATTTCAGTTTTTTCCCTTTTTTCCCTCTTCTATTTTTATATGTTGTATACAATTTATATATTGTATAGATGCATGTAAGTATGTAATATGCATGAATGACATGTATGTAATGAAAATAAGTATATGTATGCAACTTATTGATGTGTGAATGGATATAATGCCTGAACTGAAGTATGCATGTATATGGGATATGAATGAATGATATATATATATGTGTGTTAAGGTAATGTTATGTATTCACATATTTTTTGAGTTAAATATAAGTGTTTGTATGCATATATTATATGCATGCATGTATGCAAGAACGAATGTAATATAATGTAGAGTATGTATATGAATATAATGTATGCAAGTATATAATGTATTCAAATATGTATGTATGCATCTATGTATGTATGTATAGGTGCTTGATTGAATGCAAGTATGCATATATGATATGTATGTAGACATGTATGCAATGTATGTATGTGTACATGATATGTATGTATGCATGTATGCAATATAAGTATGTATGTATGCATTTCTATAAACTGAGTTAACCTATAACCTTTTACACACATGCATTCATACACCCTTCGACACCATGTATCCCATGTCACATACACCTACCTATCACTAAATCTGAGAACATTAACACATATCCTTTCACACACATGCCAAACACACACACACACACACACACACACACACACACACACACACACACACACACACACACACACACACACACACTCACTTACTCTTTTACCTCTCCTTCTATCTCTCTCTCTCTCTCTCTCTCTCTCTCTCTCTCTCTCTCTATATATATATATATATATATATATATATATATATATATATATATATATATATATATATAATATATATATATATATATATATATATATTATATAAATAATATATTTTTTATTTATATAATATATATATATATATATATATATATATATATATATATATTTTAATATATATATATATATATATATATATATATATATATATATTTATATATATATATATATATATATATATATATATATATATATATATAATATATATATATATATATATATATATTTTTTTTTTATAAAATATATATATATATATATATATATATATATATATATATATATATATATATATATATATATACATACACACACACACACACACACACACACACTCTTTTACCTCTCCTTCTCTCTCTCTCTCTCTCCTTCTCTCTCTCTCTCTCTCTCTCTATATATATATATATATTTTTTATATATATATATATATATTTTTTTTTATATATATATTTTATATATATATATATATATATATATATATATATATATATATATATATATAGCTTTCTATATATATCTATGTATATGAATATATGAATGTGAATAATATATATACATTATATGACTAAGTTTGTGTGCCTTGTTAGCTTATGGTCTAGTTTTGTGCTTGGTTTACCAAGTGACTTAGGCTATGAGTTAGTAACTATCTTGGATACTTGATTTGCATAGACTTAGTTTGTTTAGACCTAGAATTGACTAACCTAGACTAGTTGACCATTGTTGACCCAACACTAGCTAGTTTGACCACAGTTGACTAGAGTTGACCTAGTTTGACTTTATAGTTGACCAAGAGTTGACTTTGACCTAGATTGACTTAGACTCATGTAGATTGCATTATAATTTCAATTACCATATAAATTGAACTCTTTATAACCTGTGTTGCTCTAACTAGGACTATGTGACTCCAGTTGGCCATCTTATCATATCAGCTGTTCAGGTTATCAGGCGAGTACATTCTCTGACCGTTTTATACTTGATAGGATTTACATTTACGCTCTAGATTACTTTACTTGATGCTGTCACATTGTTAACACAGATTGGTACTATATGTATCGCTTCATAAGATGTTATCCCCCTCAGGAGCATCGGATGCATCATGTCATGTGCATTTTACTTTCATCATGTATTTCCGTACTTTCACCATTCATGTGCACTCTCGTGATTTATGTACTCTCATGTTCACGGAGCCCCCATGTTTACATTTATGTGCATCCATTTATCGGCCCCCGTGTGATATCATGTGCAACAACATAACCTGTCTGGATCCTTGTGTTTTGATTGGGGTACAGGAGAGTATAAATGGTCATGTAAACAATTCCAAAGTAGTGTAGTCATGTGCAAACTTTCATGTTTATTATCAAGTCGTTCACACGTCTATCTTGTACTCTACATCACTAGTCACTGTTAGTTCTTTACTTATAGTAGATATTTCTTTACAGTCATCTCTTTTACTTCATATATTTTCCAGCGTTTCATGTATCTTACTCTATAGCATATTTACATATCTTGTCATATTATGAACTTCGTGAGATGTATTGTGCTCGCTTCCGTCCTGACTGAACCTGTTGATAAATTTTACAGATAGCTTGGAGGTTACCTGTTAGCCTAGAGGAGACATAGTAGAGGTTGGAGTATATGGCTAGAGTTTTTCTTATTTTATTTTCAGTTGTCTTGAGTTGTATTTATTTTATGCTTGTTTGAGTTGGTGTTGATAACATCGAGATTTTTTTCTCTCTGTTGTACTTCTCTTGTGGATTCATAGTTATCTTATCGTGCTACTTCTATTTTTGGTGATTGAGTTGTATCCTACTGTGATTGTCCTCCGTACGGAGAGTATATCATATTGTATTTAGTTTTAGTTGTGACCTAGAACAACGTTCTACCGCCGATACTGCGGCGTAGGCTGGACGTACCCACTTCTCGTGCCCTACACTGGGTGTGGGTCGTGACAAGACCAAGCAAAGGAGGACTAAGTCTGTCATTGCTTTCATCGAACGCTTCAGATGGCTAGCATTGAAGATGCCCGTCGGTATACCAGACTCAGAACTTATGGATACTTGTCGACATAACTTCCTTCATACAGTAAAGTTTTATCTGGGTATACATAAGTATGATATATGGCTTGCTTTCATTGGGGCCGCTGATGCTGCTGAAAACGACGTCCCTAACCTGGAATTACTGGGGTTAAAAATATCCAAATCTGAGGACAAAGGCAAGAACCCTCAAACTATCCCTGTCCGTGGGGGTAAAGGGAAAGAAGTCTTTAAGGTCGACACTTCCAAGGGAGCTTCCAATTCTCAGGGCGCCTCTGACAAACCGAAGGAGACTTTCTCCTTTGATGAAGACGATATTATTACCATTTTTCACACATTGACGAAGGGTAATAAACTGATATTGCCTCCACCACGACGTTCTGCGGAGGCGAACAAACTCAGCGATCCCAAGTACTATCTTTATCATCAGTACGTGCACCACTCTACCGAGGATTGCATCATCCTGAAGAAGAAGATACAACATCTTATCGACAGCCAGGTGATCAACCTCGAAGCTGAAGACAAGGTTGTACCTTCTAACATGATCTATCTTTAATTTAGTGACTTTCTTCCCACAGAAGTCCCAAACGGCGTAGTCCCGATCCCCAAAGCAATAATGGAAGTCGTCAACCTGCCACCAGCTTGCAACTCAACCTTGGTGCCACTCACAACTGAACATGGTGGGATTATATGGGTCCATCCAGACCTTATGCAAGAAATGACGTAGGGGGTGGTATCTCCTAAAGTAAAAAGGGCCAAGAAATACAAATCGCGTCATATGGTGTCTTCTTCCATTTACGAAGTTCTATCTGGCGAGACGTGATCTGGGAAGGCTTACCTAGGGACTTACGACCTTGTGCAAGAGAAGGCAGTACCTTCTCAAGCTCTTGCTGCCTCCACAAGTTCAGAAGCCGGTACGTCGAAGCCTTCAACTACCGACAAAGCCAAGCAGAAGGAGACGCAATTTGACAAGTCTCTGAAGGCGCCAACTCCCGAAGGCATGGATCGACCTTATAACTTTGACATACTGGCACAGCTGGCCAATACACCTGCCAGCTTGTCTCTGTTCGATCTATTGTGACTCTCCAAAAAAATGCGGAAGGCCTTAAGTGAGGCATTACTACATGCCGACTCTTATCTCGCTAAAGTCAAAGCTCCCGCTGAAGACCCTGTCTTCTATCCTCACTGCCACAGTACTATAGAAGTGGTGCCCTACAACACCTTTTCACAGGAGGACATGCTACTCAAAAATAATCGTCATGATGACCTCTGTAATATACAGGGTATATCGGGGCGATTAAGGTGGATCAGATGCATATCGATCCAGGCTCCTCCCTCAGCATCATTCCTAGAAGTTTACTCTAAATTCTAATAATCCCTCTGTACAAGCTATCTGCAACCAATACAACTATTATGGCTATAAATGCTCGGAGAAGCCACCCGCTGGACAAGATCCATCTCAAGTGCCAGATTGGTGACCTCTGAACGAAGGTTTCTTGCTATGTAATCGATGCCAATGTATCTTACAACGTCTTGTTGTGACATCCGTAGATATATGAGAACATGATCATTCCTTCCATACTTCACTAGTGCTTCAAGTACATCAACAGCGACGGCGTCGTAAAGACGGAGTTTGCCGATGTCGATCCTTTTAAGGGCATTGAAGCCTACTATGGAGATTCGGTACTTTACCAATCTCAGCCCTCCAAGGATGACAACAACAAAGATGACGATGAAACTGAAGTGAGTTCATCCTCCAGTGATGGTCCCCTGATTATCCGAGTCAAAGGACGTACTACCCCAAAAAGTACTCCAAGGCCTCTCATAATCTGGGTAAAAAAGAATAACCCTGATAAGGTTAAATCATTGACCATCACTCTCCGTAAGACACCTCGGGTGGAACCTGCTGAAGTCTGTCCTCCCAATCCTGAAGAGTTACCCTATGTAGTGAACTAGGCCAAGACTGTGGCTCCCCTTCCAGATAATGATCCTCTCAATGAGTATATCAATACTCATAATAATGTACCTTCAGTGGATGATGTTATCCCTGAAGAAGAACTTGCGTATTTTCTAAGTAAAGGTTTATCTTTGAATTACTCCGATGTCTACCAATCTGTAAACCAGTATGTAGATACGATATATGCTCTAGAGAACGGCATAGGACCACACCTCTGCATGTCGATCACGATGCCTCATCTGCGGGAAAAGTTTGGCCAGAAGATATCCACTACTTCATCGTTCCAACTAGAAAGAAGGGTGAAGAACTAATCATCTTCGGTCGAATAATTGGTGAAAGAAAGTTCGTTCTGGACTCTACTTCGCCTAATCACAACACCGAAGCTGACTATGACTCTGGGAAAATGCAACTTTTTTGATATAGTTGGCAGGCCAAGAATATCATCCCGAACATGGAATATGATATTAAAAGCGATTAGGGGCTACACTAAGGTTGGGGATGATGGTTGCCAATACGTCACTTTGTTTCTTCCGGCAAACCCAAGAACTATTGTCAACAAAACGGCGTTGGTTTGGGTTATGTCACTCCTCCAACAACTCCTGAAAGATCAGATGTCGAAGCAGATCGTTGTTCTCATTTTTTTGATTCCTGCATCTGGGATTCTGACTCCAGCATTGGAGACATGCTCAAAGCAACTTTGTTCGTCTACATGGTGTCAGTTGACCAAATTACAGACGATGTCCAATCGATCGAGCTTGAACAATAGGCTCAAAAAGATGGATACTAGGTGGGAGTTCCATTTCGAACAACGTGAACCACCTACTAAAGACGAAGTCGTCCAAGTTAATTTAGTAGTTGAATCATCTCTGAAACCAATCTTCATCAGCAAAAGTCTATCTGGCGATGAACGACAATCTCTTATATAGCTTATAAGAGAATATATTGACGTCTTTGCATGGAGCTATGAGGACATGCCAGGCTTGGACCCTAAAGTCGCTATGTACTGCATAAACATTTCATCTAAAGCTAAGCCAGTGAAGCAGCAACAATGACAATTCTGACCAGATACATGGAGGCCATCGAGAATGAAGTCAAGAAGCTTATTGCCAGTGGATTCATTCACAAAGAACAACACTCTGACTAGGTCGCTAACATTGTTTCAGTCATAAAAAAGAACGATAAAGTTTGAGTCTGTATCGATTATCGTGATTGGAACTCTGCATAACCGAAAGATGTGTTCCCTCTACCGATCACCGACGTAATGATCGATAATACTTGCGGCTTCGAGCGGATGTCCTTTATGGATGGGTTCTCAGGTTATAACCAGATCAAGATGTTCTCTGACGATGAGAAGCACACATCTTTTCAAACACCATTAGGAGTATACTGCTATACGGTGATGCCCTTCATACAATGGTCCGGACTCCAACGGGCAGTACGCTATTCTCTCTAGTTTATGGGAGCGGAGCAGTTCTTCCCCTAGAAATCCAGATTCCTTCTCTTCGAGTAGCCTTAGCCAGTGAGTTGACTGCCGAAGAAAGCTACCGTCTGCGACTTCAGGAGCTCGAAGAGCTAGACGAAAAATGCTTGTTAGCTCAGCAGCACATTGAGCTATACCAAGCACGCCTTTCCAGAACCTTCAATAAAAAGGTGAAGGAAAGAATCTTCCAAGTTGGTGATCTAGTCTTATCAGTGAGAAAACCAATGGTCATGACGCACAAGACAAAAGGAAAATTCCAACCTAAATGGGAAGGTCCTTTCGTTATAGAATCAGTGTATTCTAATGGTGCATATCGACTAACCAAGCCTGATGGTGACTTGCTCATGATGTCTATCAACGGTAAGTTCCTGAAGAAATATTATGTGTAACCTTTTGTAAACAGTGTTCACATATTTTTAGTCATATAAATATACAGTACAATGTTTATGTGATTCGAAAAATTATCTAACTATTATCCGTATTTCAAGAGTCTTGAATACGCCATAGGTAATGGGTCCTCTAAAAAGATTCCCCAGTGGAATCATTTCCGTTTTTGACTCTGCCTAAACTCGGTTTAACGAAAACAAGTCACGTTCCTATTACCCCAGAATTTTTTCCGATAATTATTTTCCCAGTAGAATGATTAAGAAACATTTTGCCACGTCCATATAACCTCTGAGCAAAGCATTCATCAATGATAATTACGTCCATATTACCTCTGAATTATCCACTCCTACCTAATGTTATATATCCTTCCACGTCCATATTACCTCTGGTCAGATATAGAATATCCTCTGCTATTACGTCCATATTACCTCTATTAGCAGCTTCTTTCAACTTATAAGCTATATTTAAAAACCCTGAATATAAAACAAATAATAGGTCCATATCAAATTTTCTAGCAAAATACCCACCAGAAATATCCTTACTACGTCCACATTACCTCTAGTTCTGATATTTCATAAAACCACATTCATGAATTTTGAAAGCCAAAAGATTCTTTATTCTTTAAACGTCTATCAAAAGACGGAGAGAACGATACAAGAGCCTTGACGGCTAAAAGAGAAACAGTTACAAACAAAAATCTAAGGGACACACAATCGATTGATATTATCCCTTAGAGCCGTAATTTTGGCTTCGGACTTCGTAGTAGCTCGGCGGCACGCCTCTTCTTGACGAGCAACTTCATCCAGAAAGGGGATCAGGTTCATATGCTCTCCCTCCAACTTCACCAGCTATTCTTTTATGTGGTCGAAAGTTGTGGCGATCATAGCAGCCTGAGCCAAATAGTCCTCCTGTTCAGACATCGCTGTCCTCAAGCTGGCCTCCAGTTGAGCAATCTCGCTTTGAATTTGTGCAATGTGATTATATTTCTCAGTAACCTGCGTAGCCAGCTTATTCTTCGAAGCAGCACGTGCCTCACTTACAGTGTTGAACTGCCCATACTGATCAGCCAATTCGCTGATCTCTTGAACGAGGGCATTCTTCATTTTTTGGAATGTAGCCTCCTCCTCCACGAGATCCACGATCAGAACCTCGTCTTTTGCACAGAATAGTGACGTCGGGCTCCGTTGTTTGGCATCCCGGAATCTGGCCACCTGACCCTCCAGATCATTCAGAACCTTTCTTAGAGCATTAGCCCGCTTTTAATAGCCGGCGATGCTCTCAAGGGCCGCTAGTTGGCATTCAGCAACAGCCTTCACAGGGCCAAAGGCGACGTTCCGATTCAGAACTCCAGGAAGCTTTACTTTCAGCACAGAACAAAAAATTTTGAGACTTCCTGGGCCATCTCGTCATCTTCAGTACAAGTCGCCGGAGAGGATGCTTGATGAGGCTCTTCCGCTCCAGGAAGAGATGCCTGACAAGAAGCCGAATCTGGCAAAGAAATAATATATGCATCAGTAACCAAAAAAGGAAAGTGCGAAAGAGTTATAATTTTATACCTTCGGCATGCTCAGTGCCAACTTGGGCTAAGTCATCGGTCTTGGCTTCTGGGAAACCAAGAGTAGGCCCAGGCTGTTCAACAAGAACAATATCAAGGCCTCGAGCAGCATCAGGCTGGGTATCTTCCATAGTCCCAACTGCACAGAGAGCAGATTCAACAATAACCCCCTCAGTAGGCTGGTCAACCTCTCTTTCTACAACCGATACCGGCTCACTAACAGCTCCCTCCGTACTAACAAAGTTAGAGGAGCCAGGGACAACGTCTCTTTCTCCACTAATGCCTTGGGCTACCACTACGGGTGGTTCCTTCTCCTTGTCTACAAGGGAATATACAATCATGGTCAGCCTCACGAGAAGAACGCAAAATCAAAGTCAAAAAATCTTATCCGAAGTGAGGCACAAAGATAACGTACCCGTGAGAAGATGAGCCGATTGGACTTGATTTTCGTCCAACTCTTTTATTATGGCCTCGATCGCAGACATTGGTCCCAAGGAGATATCGAAGAAGGACTGGCATTCTAGTTGCCACCATAATCTGGGTATTCTCCCTGATCATCCGTTGATTTAGCCTCCTTGACTGGGGAAGGCTGAACATCGTCTACCGGTCGAGGATAAGGAGAGGACACTGTTGTCACATCTACTTCCTCAGACGAGGATGTACTGCGTCAGCTGCAACTTCAGAGTCCTGTGTAAAGGACAAACGCAAGGGTGAGAAAGCTTCTAAAGGCTTGACCAAAATAGCTATGGAGTCTAGGAAGCGATCTACCTCCTAAATGATAACGGCCCGCGACGTCACTCCACTTCTTCCAGTTTGTCGAGAAGACCTTCTCAATGGAGGTGAGCCAGCACCCACTTCCTTGGCTCTTCTTAGGGTGACCGTCTTCTTCTTTCTCTTAAAAGTTGGCTTCTGGGCCAATTCAGTTGAAGCTTTCCTCTTCTGAGAAGGATTGGGAAGAGCAGACTCATCTTTCGTGTCCTCCTTTAGAGGCACTGCCGGCTCCCTAAGGGTCCCATCGGCCGTGGTACTGCGGCTGGATTCACTGTTGGAGCAGCACTGTCCTTCTTACGTTCCTTCGGCACCTTTGGGGCACATTTCGCAGAAGGAGGCCCAAACCGAGTCTCCAATATCAAGCTTTGTTCACGATCATACCGAGGATGAAAAGTATTGATCTGAACATAAAACTTGGCGATAACATAGCACAGATGGGTCTCGGGCTTATCCGAGGGCAGAGTGAAGATTGCCCCCGTGCATTCGACATTGTAATATATCCAGGCACGCGCCCCGTCAACTAAGCTACCTATTGACTCCAAGTACGGGCTAGCATTTCCCAAAAGGAGCTGGCTGTAGCCAAACTGCCGCACGAAATAACTCGACAGGTATGGCTCCAAATAGGCATGGTTCATGTTTCTGAGCACCATATGCGACGGTCTAATAGACTGAAGCCAGTGAAATGCCCCAGCAGTCAAGCTAGTGGCATGAACTCCCTCATCTACTAAGGTATCTCCTGCACTACCACTGCCGGACGGAGGAGATATCCAAAGAACTCGTAGTTCTGCAAGAAGCTGAAAGCCCTTCTACAAGCGGGTACACCAGTGACGGCCCAATCCGCGTCACAGAATCTGTAAAGAAAGGCGTCTTGTGCCAAGGAGGCCACCGCACGCCCGGTGTTCATCGGGGTAGGGCAGTGTAGTAGCAACCACCCCATCAAGAAATGATATGGAAGTTCAGTCCGGGTGAAGTTGGCTCTGCCGACAGGAGTCACCGCATTTCTAATAAAGTCCCGCAGACCCCGTTCAGTGGCGCAGACCATCGCAGAAAGTAAGGGAAGACGGTATCCGAATGCCAGCTTCACAGCCGAAAGTATTATGCTCCGGCTCATCCTCTCAATAGTCCCTGAACCCCCAAGGACTATAGAGTCACGAAGCCAGATCATCAAGAAAGCAGCCAGCACGGCTTTCTCTGACAACGGATATTCAGCTTGACGGAAGTAGTGGCCGATCGAGAACTTCCCCTCAGGATCATCATTGTTCTCAGTATCCGTCGTATCATAATCTGCCATCCGGGCTTCTATCTCGGACTTGGTCATAGGTTTTAAAATCAAAAAGGAAGCTGGATCCTCTCCTTCTCCGTGAACGAAGACGTAGCCCGTCCAAGCTCTTGTGTGGGGATTGGCCCCCTCGGTCCTTCCTTTCTTGTTGATCTTATGGAAGATGAGGAGGTGGCAGAGTAACTCCTTGTATACATCAATCATCTTGGAGTTCTCATTCTCCAGGTCTCGGAGCTCCTCATCACAAGGCACATGCTCTTAATACGGCTATGTGCCCCAAGGAAGCTTCGACACTTCCTGTATTTCGTAGAGAGCCAATCCCACCTCCCCACCCGGAGTAAAGAAAGTACAAGGGTGAAGGTCGTACAACTCTGCTAAAGAGACAAACATTGGCCAGTTGACCTTTACACCACATTGGGTGGCCCTAATAGCATAAAAAAGGCCAATAGTCTTTAGGGTAGATTCATACGTAGAAAGCAACCAGTCAGTGAGGTTTCTCCAGAATAAAACTAGATACCTCCAGCCTTTCATCTGCATCTTTCCTACGGGATACGACACGTCCCCCGACATCATCAAGTTGCAAAGCATATCGGCAGCATAAGGGTGAAGGTCAGTCGGGATGTCGTTTATTACGGCACCAGGTTGCAGCCCCTCGTGGAGTAAGATGTAGAGTCCCTGACACACTTAAAAGTGTCCTTCTTTCGATCTCCCGAGTCGAACTGTATTCTTCCAGAGACGACCCCGGGGAGCTCAGGGGTTAACTCCCATTTCATCTGTCGTCGCATGGCTAAAATAGTGAACGCAGATAAAAGATACTGATGCTCCATCGATGGTAGCCACATTCTCTGATTGTTCAGCCTAACCACTAGTGGATTTCTCAAGTGTATTGTCTCGCCATCTTCGAACCCCACACTGTCACCAAACAGGAAGTACGGCTTCTTGAAATGACATGCCCCTCCAAGCAGAAGCTTCTTATCGTTAATCACCTACTTCAAAAAAGTCTTGTCATGTTCAAGTATGGAGAGCGTCCGTTCCGTCGACTGGTTATGCTGATCTTGGCCTGGACCTTACTAACCATGTTAGTTATAAGACTTGTGCCGAGGACATGACAAGCAGAACCAAAATGGATACTATCAAGTTCTAGGATAAACATGTTAACCGTAAAGACAAAAGAGAAAGTCAAACTCAGAATATACAGGAAAAACTAATTGCTGGGGGAATCTTATGCGCCCAAAGGGTTATGCACCCAAAACAACATGTGGGCACGTAACATACAGCAGCATGTGGGCGCATAACATGCAACAACATGTGAGCGCATAACATACAGCAGCATGTGGGTGCATAACACACCACAGTATGGGCGCATGCTTTTGTGGGCACATATGGAATGCTCACAGAAACATATTGCCTTGGGCGCATGCGACCAGGCAGAGAAAAAGTTTGAGCATCGCAAATTAACGCTCAAGACTTTGTTTTGAGGCATAGCCTCACCCAGAATCGGGTCTTGGACTGCCGAGGAAGCTGTCACGGGAGGAGATCCACTCGGTGCAGCCCTCTTGCCCTTCGCAGATCTCTTGGCGGCCTTGGGAGACATGGTTCGTGCAGAGAAGAGATGCAAAGTCTTTTTGAAAGTTTTGAAGAAAAATAGAATAATGAATTTTTCTCTCTCTTTAAAAGCCTATTTATAGGCATGGGCCACACACTATGCGCCCACTACCCCTATGCGCCCATTACATGCTATGCGCCTGTTACGGCTTTTGTGCCCACATGAAGACCCAGTCTCTAACACATTATGCGACTGCCACTTGCTGACATGGACAACGCATGAAGGATGAACCTCTTTAAATTCTACCCAGATGAATCTGTCAGTTCAAATTTTCGAAAAAGATCTCAACGGCCATCTCTCTGACAGTCTGGCCAAACTCTATGCGCCAAAAGGGAGAGCTAGGCTATGCGCCCACTGAATCACGAGAAGACGGTCCATGCTTCTTTCAAAGTATTTGAAACTCGTTCAAGTATCAAAAAGTTTGAAGGAGGTCTTGTAGAAGCATGAAAATTTTAGTAGACTTGACAACCATGCGCCCAAGCAGTCATATACGTCCAAGCCAAAAAAGTCATATGCGCCTAAGTCGCCAGTGAAGTCATATGCGCCCAAGTCGCCAGTGAAGTCATATGCGCCCAATACACCAGAGCGAGCTATGCGCCCATGTGCCCACTCTAGGCTCCTCCAGAAGGGGGCGCATAGCCATGTTTCAGGCTATACGCCCAAGTCAGAACAACCCCCGACTTAGTCAAACCCACAATCAATCGTGCACCGAAGCATACGGCCACGTCAGTCTCCATGAGCAGTCGTGCCCCGAAGCATGTGGCCACGTCAAACCCACGATCAACCTACGATCACACAGCCTGCATGGGCCTACACCCTATACACCCAAAGCAGGACCATGCGCCCACATGAAAACCAGTATGTTTTCTCATGTGGGCGCATAACACCATTCCAGCACAGAAACGACTATAAAAAGGGGTCTCATACCTATTCAAAGCACAGAACGGAGAGCATTTTCAAGAGCCAAATTGCTGCACTTCTTTCCAGTGAGCCGAATGTTAGCAATTTTTTTTATTTTTCTCCCACTTTTGTAATCGGAGTGTCAACGGAGTAAAGGAGCAACTGCCGCTCGATCTCCATCGTCCCATTCCCATAATTCTTTTTGTACTCGGGGATCCTCAGCACAGGATCCCTCAGGCGTACTTGATTTATGGTACCTTGCGCCAATAAGAAAAGATAATGTTTCTTCTTCTTTTTTGTGTGTGTCCATAATGCCATAATAAATTAAAAATATAATATGTCACAAGTCACAAAGTAAAAGTAAAGTGTGTCATGCCCCGACCAGGAATCACCCGAATCATCGTCCTCGTAGGGGACATGATGCCGCACGAGCCTGAAGTTGCGCTTGTGCAAGGTAAGATGACAAGTTCTCAAATGGTTATCTTTGAGTTGATATTAGCAACGAAAGGAAAACAGAGTATACGAAACAATTCTCTTTATTGATATTCGAACTGAGATTATAAAAGCTTTCGATAGCCCAACGATATATGCCAGATTGGCAACAACACTCAGGTTCTCTCTTGCCCATAAAGGATTTCACCGTTCCATATATCATGTTTTCTATATCTCGGCCGTATCAATCATGTTGCATGTCCGAGCGTCAATGCGGTCGCATGCCTCAATACGCTTCGGTATTTCATGCCTCAACGCGTTCAAGCGAGCTCTGCCATGAGCGATCTATTTCCTACACCCTGCATGAAAGTTGGTGGGTGATCAGTACGTTCATCCTCGCAGGTACTGACGAAAAGACCAACTTTTAAACCAACATTTTAGTATTCATGTTCAATCATGGCAACTTAGCTTATGATCTTGCTATATTCTTCTTAGGTTCGATTTCATGGCATATTCGAAAATGTAAAGCATGTTATCATGGCAAGCATGTCAATCGAATTGAATAGGCAAGCAGGCAAGCAATCTCGTATTTGTTTCGTGGTGAGACTTCTTACCAAGTCGATGCACTCGCCCTTGCACTGACGCATGGTGAATACGCCCTATTCCTTTCCTGTCATGTTATAAGTGCTCTTCAAGCAGGATCTATGTGCGTAGGATACATATGTGCCTGCACTTTCAATCTATCGTTCCTTAACTATATGAAGGACTTGGCATATCCGTGCCATAATGGACTAAATGCGTTTCTCTTCACTACAACAAAAATACCCTTTAATGACGGCTAAAAACCATCATTAATTACTAACCATGACGTTTTTTTTCTTAATCCAAGCGTTATGAAATCGGGTGCTATAAATGTTTTTTAAAGCGTTTTAGATAAATCGTCCGAAAACGTCATTAATAGATTGAATTTCTACTACGTTCTATTTTCAAAGCGTTTTGGATAGTTATGTGAAAATGTTATGAATATTTAATATGGTTGGAAGTCAGGCATTTTGAAAGCGTTATGATTGGGCATTTGTATAACATTTATAATGCTCTATACTGCATGTTATACATTCCAAACCCTGCTCAATTCAATTCGAAAACAACCACTTAATTTGAACCATATTTACAACAAAATATTGAAATGTAACATTAATCTCTATTTCACTGTCTCAAAATAGGGTACATTCCATTGTCTCAAAATAGAGTACACTTTAGCTATTATTCCATATTTTTCAGGCCATATATATATATATATATATATATATATATATATATATATATATATATATATATATATCTTCACAAAAATCTATAGATCAGTATCCAATATAGCTAGTACACTTTACATCAAAACTATCCACATATCCTACACCATAGCATACAACTTAGTCACATGAAGACCTGTGTCCACAGCACATGTACCCTACAAAAGATAAAACAAGCTAGGTTTAATAAATGTGATATAATAATGTATATATATGTAACTATAGGATCTTGAATGATGTATAAGTCCTGATTAAAAACACACATTAAGATCACAATTTAACATATGTTGTGGGAAACTGTTGTGTGGAGTTTCTGTCAGATTCATCTTGTGTATATATAATATAACTATCAGAAAGATGTTGGCTAAGTCCTGAGGCTATTGCATGCAGGTAGGGCAAGTGGCAGCAGGCCAGGCCAAAGCAGTAGGCTACATTAACAGCAGCAGGGGACTCATTCCCCCCTTTCCAGCTTGACCTGCTGTAGGAAAGTGGCAGCAGATGTTGGCTAAGGCCACTGATGCTGCATATGTTGGGCTAAGGCTTGAGGCTATTTCCTGCAGGTAGGGCAAGTGGCAGCAGGCCAGGCCAAAGCAGTAGGCTACATTAGCAGCAGCAGGGGACTCATTCCCCCCTCCAGCTTAACCTGCTGTAGGCTCTTGGCCATAGGCCTACGCAAGCAGTGAGCTAGTGCCAGTTAATGAGTATCTGTTTTATGTTAGAGTATGACAGGTATGCAAGACCTGGGAACAAATTTAGGTCAATGACATACACATATGGACAGGTACAGCCAATCTAGAAAACTTAGTGTACCCTTAGAGTATCAATGGTCGAATTGGACAGGTAGGGTATCAGAGATCTCTGTACATGAGACAGACAAAGAACTGGGGCACAGCCTTGGGAATTACATGTGTAAGAGATTAGGAGGCCATGTATAAGTGATTCATCCATAAGCTGCTTTGTGTGTCAAGTTGGTATAAGTGTCAATGACAGGTATATATAGGCATGTGTTTCACCATGTGTGTCGTGTTAGAGGGGTGTTCCAGAACTGAGAATCTATGTTGAATTTGTTTATAGTTTTAAAAAAATGATGGAACTGAGAATCTATGTTGAGGTTGTTTGTAATTTTAAAAAATGATGGTTTATGTTACAAGAATCAAAATGAGAATCCATGTAATTGAGAAAGATGCAAAGAGAAAGATGCAAATAGTAGATAATACGAGCCAAACTTAGTGTCATTTGTCAACAGGTGGATGATAATACAAAAATGTTTTATATAAGAAATTTCCAAAAGATGCCTAAACCACTTAATCATACAAGAGATGTATAAACAACACATGAAACATTTCCAGTTCCTTTATATAAGAAATTCCCAACAGATGCCTAAACCACTTGATCATACAAGAAATGCATAAACAACACATGAAATATTTTATCTTTTGTTATTAACTTAAATATGAATTGAAGTATTATTCTTATCCATAGCAGCAAAGTAGAAGAAATATGGGAAAAGCTTATGCTATTTGATTGAAAATCAAAGTTGTGATTGATGTTTCAAAATCCACAACAAATCCATGAACCCTAACAAATCCATTACCAAAAATTGATGTTCGACAAACAGAACAGAGGGTAGGACTATTAGTCATAGTTTAGTAAGTGTCTTGACAGTGTCTTGAGTGTATTGTGTCCATGTGACACTAGGGTGTCTCGTATCAGTAATAGAAATGAGTGAAATGAGTACCTTGACCCTCATGTATCCATATGATTGGCAACAAATTCGATGAATTCGTATCAGATATCATCTAGTTCTTCCTGCGTGTATGTTGATTTTCAAGCCAATTTTTTTAGCTAAAAAGTCAAAAAATAGTTACATTAGTCTGTATAATTTTAGAAAAGTAATTAAGAATTAAATTAATGAACAACTTACCTTTGACTCAATAGTAGGAGAGGGGTCTTCCATGAGATCCCGCATATATTTCATAACAAAATATCCGTATTCATAACCTCCAGGTTGTTTCGGGACCTACATGAAGATATTATTTGTAAGAGAATATAATGTCCATGATTATAATAAGTCATATATTAGTTTGATTACCTTGGATAATTTCTAAGTAGGACTTCTATTTGATCTTTACCACCAATATATGCTGTATTAAGGCCACTAGTAGAAAATAATTGTATATACTAACATCAGAATATACACACATAGTATTAAAATATTAACAACAATAATAATAATTTCACTCACGTATTAAAAAACAACGTAATATCTCCTCTCGATTTAAAACATAGCGAGTCCAACCAGTAAACATTAAAGGTAGAGAGGTCAACAACAATTAGAATCCAATGCTTCCTATATTAAAGGGAACATGAATGGAATAAAGAACATTGGTTATTGAATAGGAAAGAAAAATCGTGCTACTTGATTAAAACTTCTTACTCCTTGTAGATGAATGGAATGAAGCAAATTTGGGTTTTCTTAGCCTCTTGGAGCCTTTCTCTAACCAGATTGCTTATTGCAGGCCCGGATGCATTACTCATAGGAGAAGGGTTGAACATTATCAAAAGCTCCCAAGAGTTTGGAAATTTTTCAAGCAAAACCCTAAAGCCAAAAGAATAGTTAAATATGGTGTCAATCTCAAAATCAAAATTTCAGAATATAAATTTCATATTTCTTACCTCATGTAGGCAACAACAGGATTCACATCTAGCCATTGCATCCTACATAACTCCAGCAGAACGATTTTAGAAAGATAACAAGATGGATTAAAGCTTCCGAACATTCCTTCCTCCAATGGTATTTTAAGGTGAGGGTCGGTATCCTTAATGGTTTCTACCATCTCTCTGAAAGTGTCAATTATCTCCCTACCACAGCGAGCAACCTTCAAAGGTTGAACATTGTCAGATTCAATTGGTTTAGTACTTACCTGTTGCATATTGAATTTTTTTCGACAATTTCATAAAAGATATTGACACTAGCATTAAATAATATTACCTGAAGACCACCAACAATAAACTCTTTGGGCCAAGATACTACAGACCCAATTGTAGCTTTAACAACTTCCATTTCTCCATGAAGTGGCACGGGAAGGCTCACAGTAGGTTGAAGGGCTTTCACAATTAAAACCCTAACATTATGTTCTCCTAATTCAACATTATGAATTTTCTCATTTGGTCCACACCCTTCAAAGACAATTCCCTCGGCAATAATATTTTCTTTTGTGCCCACTACTAGCTTACATTTGGTTCCCTAAACAAAATAAGAAATAGTTATTTCTCGATATAATTACTGCATGTTATAATTAAGTTGTTGAATAAAGATTATGTATTGAATATATGAACTTACCATGCCAATGTCTGATGTAGGGTATGTTATATATTTTTGCTCTTTTTTTTCTGTTTTAGCTTTTCAAAGAAGATAGAAGATAAAAAAGCATATTAGAATAAACATATTAGACAAAAATAGAAGAAGAAAAGCTTATTAGACGAAATGGAATTAACTGTAATAAGCATTACCTTAGAACCATATGATGGACTCTTGTTTCCAAGAGACTCGTGTTCATTCTTACGAGACATTATATATTTCCTATTACCACTTCCTTTGGTATTGGAAGCAACCTTCTCAGATGTTTGTGAAGCTCCTTGGGCTTGAAATTTTAGCATTATCTCCAATTCTTGTCTCCGTTTACGCTCCTCTTCCAATTGGGACTTGAGCAGTTCATTTTGTTTTTTCATTCCCCGTTTTGGAAGCATGAAATAGGTCATTGGTATCGGTCCTAATCCCAAACCCCGAATACGTCCCGAATGCTCGGGAGTGCCCAACGCCAAGGTTAGAATATCCGAAGCTCCTTCGGTCACCAAACTCCCATCTTCCTTTTGTTTGATGTATTCCTCCTATAAAAAGTACAAGGTTTTAGAAGTAGAAGGATGTTGATAAGCTGGATTCCTCTTAATAGACTGGACGATATATACTCACCACTTTCATAGCTACGTCCTTGGTCCCATCGTCAGTAAATGTACCGTCCTTACGAACTCGTGCTTTTGTCCAAAAAAACTTCTGTCATCTATATATTGTTCTCCCAACTGTCGTCGCTATTTTGAAAGAAAAAACCATGTTATAATAATATATATTTCCACATGTAAATCATGTTAACTGATATAAATATGTATTACCAGCTCCTCTTTAAGACCGGCATATCCCTTCCTGCTTAAACGATGAGGAAACTTGCCCTTGGCTCTCCGTGCACTTTGTTCCTTGCTCATTTTCTTATGATTACAACACATGAAGGTAGAGAAGAAATAAGATATATATAATAGGGACCTAGTCATCCTTGTTATGCATAAAAAAAATAATTTTGACAAGTTAACATTAAAATTTACAGACAGTTTGCTTTTGACGAATTTCTCCCACACAGATTATTTCAAGATCCCCGAGTACTTTGGTGGAGGGTGCTTGAGAAGCTCACGATTGCCCTCATTCGGATAAATCCAATGCTTCGTGAGTTGACCTTTGAATGCCCTCCAACTCTGAGCCATGGATGCTAACACAAAGGCTTGACTATTTGGATCCAAGTCAAATTTGGCCTACAACAGAAAATAAATATTCAGCATCTATATATGAGTGCATAACATAGTGCATAACATGTAAAGCATTCCAGTCTGAATAAGTTCAGACTTGAATTCAAGCATTCAATGAATTCAAGCATTCAATGGTGTACTGAACAAGTGAATTCAAGTCTGAACTTAGTTCAGGAAAAAGTTCACTTATCTGAATAAGTTCAGACTTGAATTCAAGCATTCAATGATGTCCAGACCTGAGCTCTCTATGTGCAAGCAATGCATATATGCAAGTCCAAATTAACAACATCTAAAGCTCAGGAAAAACACATTATCAAAAGCAGGCAATGCATATATGTGCAGGCAATGCATATATGGTATATAGATAGGTTATTTTTACTAAGGCCTGTGTGTGAGTGTGTGTCCTGTGTGTGAGTGTGTCCTGTGTGTGAGTGTGTGTCCTGTGTGTAAGTGTGCCCTGTGTCCTGTGTGAGTGTGTGTGAGTGTGTGTCCTATATGTGAGTGTGTCATGTGTCTTGTGTGTGAGTGTGTGTCATGTGTGTGAATGTGTCCTGTATCCTATGTGTTAGTGTGTGTGAGTGTGAGTGGCAGTGCGTTTAGAGATAACAGTGTGACATTTGAATTTCTCAGGAACAAACATTGCATATATTAACAGCCTTGCATTCTCAGGAACAAACATTGCATAGTTAATTCAATGTCAAGAAACATGGCATACAAAGGAACATTCAAACTGAAATTCTCAGGAACACACATTATTTTTACCTGAATAGCAGTCCATAAGCTCCTTTTAACTGATTCTGGCACTTTATGCCAATTTGGATAAGTTATTTTTACTAAGGACTTTACTGTGATGCCGCAGTAAGTTGCCAAATTAATTTTCCCTTCACCAATTGGTTGCCCAACATCGTTATAAATGATCTTTATCCTCTCTTTATCATCTTTGATTTTGCTGACTTTTTTGGATTTTGATGCCCCTCTACCTTTGTTCCGGCCACAATTTTGTTTCCCGGAATCCTCACTGTGCTTTGTAGCCTGTAACAAATAAATGGCATAATTATATTCATATTAATCTTGCTAAAATGTGCTTAAAATAGCATGAAACATAAAATGTGCTTGAAAACTGAGATACAACTAACAAAATCTGATATTAAGAAGATCAAACCTGATAATTCTAACAAAATCTGAGATACACCCATTCTCAGGTTTAATATAAGTAACAAAATCTGAGATTAAGAATACCAGTTAACAATATAAAAGTAAACCCAACCACAATTTTGATATATGAAACCCCATTCTCAGGTTTTTCAAGCCAACTCAGTTTAAACATTCAAATCAATTCTATTCTCAGGTTCAATTTGAATCTCAGTTCAATCTAAACTCAGTTCATATTAAGACAATTCTAGATTAAAATAGACTACAGCTTCTCCCATATACTCTGAGATAAAAATAGACTACAGTTTTAAGAAAAAAATACATATTAAGACAATAAAGATGAGGGATTTCCATGAAACAGTTCTTGAAACAGTTCTCAAAATAGAGTCACTAGAGTAATTTTTACTTGCAGCAATATTTCAGACTTACAGCATCATTTCTTTAAACAATTTACTTGCAGCAACATTTCAACAAGAAGATTTGGATTGTGCAATCCAAGTTCCCTCGCAATCTTCACGTAAATAGGTCGAGGGTGATTCATCAACAACATCAAATGACTCAAAATTCGGTACTTTATTGCAAGTTTCATCTGTAACAAAACAATCGACTCCCTCGTCGTCATTATCTTCATCATAATAAGTCCTTTGTGGAGCTGATAAAACGATTGACCAATTTTCATCCAATTGATCAGGAACATAAAATACTTGCTTTACTTGAGAGGGCAAAACAAAAGAGTCAGACTTGTGGCCAACTCTACCAAGCTCGACCAATGTAAAACCAAGTTCATCCACCTTAACACGTTCTTGCTGTCAACCCAATCACACTTGAAGACGGGAATCCAGAAAGAGAAATAGTCTAGCAACCAAATCTCTTTGATAACACAGTAAAATGTCATATCTGAGATGATGGGATTGTTGTCCTTTGTGCTAGCAACTTGAAAAGTCTTTGCCACTAGAGTCACTCCACTGTTTTGCTTGACTCGTATGTCATCACGATCTTTCATTTGATAGTGACACCCATTAATTGCATAACCTGGAAACTTAGTCACGTGATGTCGAGGTCCTTGAGCTATCCATTTTAATTCATCAGAGACATTGCTAGTTGGGTCTTCTTTTGCAGCCTCAACCTGTCATTTTTTTTCCTAAGTTCAATATTTTATTTTCACTAAGTAGAACATAAAATATAGTAGCTTAATCAATACCCTTGATCGTAACCAACTAATAAAGCTGCGATTGTGCTCATCTTCTAACCATTTTGCACTTTTTACTCTACGAGGGTGCAGCTTTTTCAAGTAAGCCTCATGTTCCCTATCAAGTAATAAGTAGAATTTTGTTAATAACAAATCAAAATATAAAAAAAGATATGCTTGGTCCAAAGATAAAACTAAGTAAAGAGTAATATAGACATCTTTACTCAATATAAGGTTGAACATCATTTGTGTTGTGCAACACATAAAGATGTGCTTGGTCCAAAGATAAGCGGTCAACTTCACAGATATTTCCTTTTCCTATAGGTTTTTCCTCATTCTTCGTAGAAGGAACTCCAATGGCGGGTTGTTCTTCTAGATGTTCTGAACAAAACTCAATGGCTTCCTCTGCGATATAGCATTGTGCAATACACCCTTCGGGACGATTCTTATTTCTCACATAACCCTTTATCACACCCATAAACCTATAATGAACAAATGATAAAGATAAAAATGATTACACAAACATCAATCATGTTACTACATAATAAAAACCAAAGTTCAGACTAGACCAACCTCTCTGGTGGGTACATCCATCGGAAGAAAACCGGACCGCCAAGTTCGACCTCCCTGACAAGGTGCACCATTAGATGTACCATTATGTCAAAGAATGATGGTGGAAAATATTTTTCCAATAAGCACAATGTGATCACAAGATTATTTTGGATATCTTAAAATTTTTGTACATTCACGACTTTGGTACAAAGGGCATTAAAGAAGAAACATACTCGTATAATAGCACATCTCACATGCTTTGGCAACACACCACGTATTGCAACAGAAAGTAGTTGTTGCATTAGAACATGACATTCATGGGATTTGAGACCATATAACTTTAGATCTTTCATTGAAACATTACATCTAAAATTCGAAGAGTAACCATCTGGGACCTTAAGGTCATGCAAAGTTTGACACACTATTCTTTTCTCTTGCCTCGATAAAGAATAACATGCAGCTGGAAGATAAATCCCATTTTTCTTATTGTGAGGTGCCAATTCTTTCCTTAAGCCCATGTCTACAAGATCTTTGCGACTATTGATCCCATCTTTTGTTTTTCCAGAAATATTTAATAAGGTCCCAATGATACTATCGCAGACATTCTTCTCAATGTGCATGACATCCAAGTTATGTCTAATAGGAAGATATCTCCAATACTCTAGCTCAAAAAAATGGATTTCTTCTTCCAACAACTTGTAACTTTGTCTTTTTGTACTTCTTTTTTCCTCTTCTTTGGTATCAATTTCTTTTGCCCTTCTGCTTCCTTCTTCTTCTTTGAAGTCTTCTTCTCTGATATCTTTTTCTGGAACATCTTTTTTTCCACCAAGAAACGGGAATCCCCGCAACCTTTATTAATATTTGTTCCCCACTTAATGGTTCAGGATGAGTTCCGAACTCTTTGTCACCATTAAATTTGTCATATACACAATGTATATTTTGTTGTAATGTCAAGCAAACTTATGTTGAGCCTTAATGAAAGCATTTCTATAATCAAAATATTATCATCTTTCCTCATCTCCTTGGTTACACAATCTTAATTTACATGAGTAGTAAAATTAGTTCCCTGCAATACACTAAAAAAAACCTGCACATGGTTTCTTAGTCTAGGAAGTTGGCACCAGCTCAGAGGTTCCTCTTGCATAGATGGACCATGATAAATTTGTCAATTTTTTTAATGATTTTTCAATTCAGACTTCCTTAATATGAAGGTTAAATGTAATGTTCTTGGTCATTTGGTTCAATTTGAATAGATATACCCGACTGCCCCTCAACTCCCATGACAGATGTTGGCAATTAATAAAAAAAATTGTGTTTGTATAGGTTATATTTATGTAGCATTCGGTACCTGGAAATGTAGTTGGCTAGTTTATGCAGCCTTTTTCATCGTTGTGTTTATATATACATCAAATTGGATACAATGAACTAAAACACATTTTGTGTTTGTGCAGGTTATCAATCAATGGAAAATTTTGTGTGTTGTGTTTGAAGATTCTTCTCTGCAACCATTTGAGCCAAAATTTGTCATAGAAGACAATTTACATTTTTTTCCAAAGTAGGGCAAAGTATGAAACAAGCTCAATTTGTATTGAAATATTGTACTGTTCTTAATTCAGTACTACAATAGTTTTTCTAGTTCATGCAAGACATGTTATACTTTGGCATGGTCTTTTGTTGCTATTAATGTATTTTGTCTACTGAATCCGATTATTTTTTATGATCTCACGTGCCTGCGTTTATTTGAATTACTTTTCACTTTTGTAGTTTGATTGGGATTATATATAAGTCAACTATCTTTTTAACTTATTTTGCTATGTTATATTCTTTGTTTACCATGGATATCCTTGTTTAAATAAATAGGAATTGGTATGGAAATAATAATAATAATAATAATAATAATAATAATAATAATAATAATAATAATAATAATAATAATAATAATATAAAAATTTATCAAAAATTATTTACGGCACGCTACATATGTCATAAATGGCAAACATAATTTGTCAAAAATATCTTTTACGGCATCAAAATGTACGTCATATTTGATCCCGCGGGAATAGCTATTACGGCGTGTATATATACGCCGTATTTGACCATGCGCGAATATCTATTGCGGCGCACAATTATATGCCGTGAAAGAGAAAATACGGCACACTAAATATGCCGTAAATGGTTGTCGAAATTCTATGAAAAAAAAATTACGGCGTTAATTTGTTTACATTTACGACGTTTTTCAACGCGCCGTATATAATAGGATCATTCACGGTATGGTCTTTTACGACACCAAAATGTACGCCGTAAAAGATCATTTACGGCGCATTTTGCGCGCCGTAAATGATCATTTTTCTTGTAGTGGTATATGACAAATTTGTATTGGCCCAATGGAATAAATCAAAAACTTTGTAAAGTAACGATCCTTCAAAGCATTATTCTCACAACATGCTATTCTAACTAGCCATAATACAATTGTTGACGAGCAGACAAACATGAAAACTTCTATAGCTGCATTATACTTTCTCTTACTCATCAAATCTATTAAACTATAAACATGAGGAATTGCAACATGAACTCCAAAAACACAACTAGAGTTTGATATGAGAGGTATAATCCCAGCCAATTTGGTATTGAACTCAGGAATGGTCTGTGCAGGTTGAATGTTTCACCTATGCACAGGTGTGCACATGAAAGTACATGCGACAGCACAGAATAATTTTGATTCCAACAGTAGGAGGTGTTCTTGCATCGACCTGCATTGGCACAAGAGAAGAAGAGTGCACAATAGTATTAGGAAAAGGTAGTCGGGGGCTGTTGGCATGTACAGGCTGTATAGGGAAGGAGATGGACTTGCCAATAGGTGTAGGTAATAGAGTAGTGTGTGTCGCATAGAAGAATAGGTGTAGACTGAAACCCATTGGCGTTCAGATGTGGGTGTGGGTACCAAAACCTATAGGTAATTGGCATTTCACAGATGGATGTGTGCAATTTGTGAAACCTGTAGATAATATTGAATCACCATAAATTCTTAGGTAATGCATAACTGGAAAATGGTATCAACAAAAGTGGATCCCTTCATATGGTTCAGATATATATAAGATTCATTAGAACACACAAGTACGACCACAAGCATAGATGTGTCACCAAGTCTTACTATGTTCGAATCAGAAGAATTAGACAAGCAGACAAATTTGCTACACAGACAACACCGACCAAAAATGCCAAATTTATCAAGTAAGCAATAACACCTACTGTACTAATTACGATGTTCAGTCCACATACTGACATATTGCAATGAGAAAAATATCATATAGGATTCCAAGACAAACCTCACAAAGTATATGCCCACATTTCATTGTAGTCCAGATTTTGTTTTCAAACCTGTAGAAGAAAAAGAATCACATAGTTTAAGAAATGCTTAAGAATCACACATTTTTAGAAAAACTTGAGAATAATGCAGTTTTACCTCAAATAAAGAAGCCTAATCCAATTTCATGTATTTGATAGGCCATGCAATCATATTTTGTTAAGTACAAGCAAGTTTATCAAACTCAGATGTTGGTCGATACAAAACAATGTTATCAATCACATCGCAAACCCAAACTTTCCAACAATCATGGCCTAAAGGAACATGATGGACCAATGCACTTGGATCTGTTGATGAAATTTCAGCGGTAGCAACAACTACTTCAGCAAGTGAAGGATTTATTTCATGGAAATGTTTGAACTAAATTTCATTCGATGTTTATCAAAGAATACGAAAAAAAATCTATATACATTGGTTTTCGACCATGTAATTCCACTGGTAGGCAATCCCTTCTGTGTCCTATTTCCTGCTCATAGATGTAAAGACAAGGAGCCGTTGCGCTACAGAATAAATCAATAGCAGCCTTACAAGCATTTGTCTGTAGGTGTTTATCTTTTTTTGTGTGCAACTACTCTCTTCATTCTATTGAAACTCAAGGATGTTTTCATTGGGCCGGATTGTCAAAGAAGTTTCAGAGGGTCTTTTCTCTGATATATTTGATATCGTGACTCATCTCGTTTCAAGCACTACTACAAGTAAGAACTATCAGATATCTAGTATAAAGTTATGTAAACCTCATGTTGCAGTAAGAACTATATATTATGCAAGATGCCAACTGGTTTGGGTACAGAAATCAGTTAACATGAGACTCTTAGCAAAACAAGCAAACAAAAAGTAAATGGCAGCATTCATAAGAACAAGCAGTATAAAAGCCACATAACTAGCTTAAAGAACTAATTTAAGATGAAAGGAAAATACAGTCAAACATGTACTCTACCAACTAATGTAGCAACTTAGCAATTTGGTGGTGCTAAGTTCAAAAATATAACTAGCAAGGCTTGAACAGCAAAGGTTGCCAGTAGTCTCAATAGTTACATTCCATTCTATAATATGCAATTTGTTTCCATTAGTAGTATTATACTTCAATCATTAGAACCAATCTAGTGGTTTAGATATTTTGTCAACAATACAAGTATAGATTGAGCTTATTCCAGTAGTCACAGAGAGAGAGAGAGAGAGAGAGAGAGTTCCAATTGAGATCTATATTCTAGACTAAGTCAAGATCACCAAAGCATAAAGTTGGTTACAGTAACTATCACCAGAACCTAAACATGGTAGTAATGGATACATTCAGGCCAATCATATCCCAAACATAATTTCTATGTCTTGTTTTCACGTCTAAGTAGGTGAAATTTTTCTCAATCAAGAAAAGTTTTAACAAAGAACTCTAATATCAGCTGATTGTTTTCTACTAAAAAGTTCAAACAAATTATGTTATACAAAAACCATTAAACCAATATATATGATAAGTATTTTGCATGAAGCTGATAGAATCTCAAATTTTAACCAAGAACTCATATGCTTTGCCATACAACCAAAACACCTTTCCTTTTGCTTTTTTCTCCATATTTCCAACAAAAATATCTCTTTGACTTATTCAGATACGCACCAAATCAATATAAACTAATCAAAATTAGTTAACCTTGAAAGGGAATTGAATAAACAACTCCCACTTAACCTTGAAAGGGAATTGAAGTAGCCTCAACCTCAACTAAGGATGTATATAAAGATGATTTTTTTATGACTATGCATCTGAAATTACTTCCCAATATCTATAAAACCCTAAAACCATACTTTGTGGGGAATGACTACTTCGAGTTGGAACTGGTTTCAAAGTTCCATGCTTCAGATCAACCAAATATCTTGGTTACTGTGTGATTGGTTTATGAATAACTTAAATAGTAATGTACTCTTGTGTTCTCCTTTTCCACATTCTTTACAAGAATAATATTTCATAAAATGTTTCAATATTTCTTGTCAATATCATATTTGGGGACTCGTATACAACCTCACTAATTGGCCAATCAGAATAAATTAGAATATTAGGTCAATAATGATAAGGATCATTCCATCGAATAACAATTTACATCTGGCGTAGAATACTGACACTCCGAAAATTGGACCTGTGCGGCTGTGCCCATGTTGCATCGTGTTGGATACATATGGGACACGCCAAAATCATTTGTTCAACATTATTTTCAGAAAATATGAGCCATAATCTGGCACGGCCAGTACGGTTCTCCATCTAATGTTCTAAATTCCTACTATGTATCACAAGAAAGAGACTTTAACCTTATTATTAATGTAAGAATCAATACTGGCAAAAGAACTGACACAGCACGCCAAGCTATGATCATTTACACAACAATCAATACCCAAATATACCTTCTCGAAACTCCGGCGAAGCAATGCACCAGCACCGCCCCCTCCTTTCTCCCCTCATCGATGAAGTCCAGACACACCTCCAAGTAATCCAACAAATCCTCGTCCTCCGTGTCCCTCAGAGGAACCGCCATCCTCCTGATCCCGAGATCCGGCCCCGCCCTCTCCAGAGAGTAGAGAAGCTTCTCCGGCGACAACGACATCTTCGACGGGCCATGGTCCCCGACGAACACCTTCTCGATCTCCTCAGTGGGGATGACGATCTTCGGTTTCCATTCGGAGAAGAAGGAGATGGAGGCAGAGCTGAGAAGCGAGAGGACGTAGGTAATCTCGCCGCCACCGGTGGCGGTCAGGACCTCGGCGGCGGCGCCGATGTTTCCGATGAAGAGGCGGTCTCGGACTAGGTACGGCATGCTCCGGCGGAAACCCTAACCCTATTTTCTTCTCTGTAGGAGATGCTCTATTGGAGCATGGAAAGAAAGGTAAAGGAATTGTATTCCTTAGATAGTTGTTAGCCAATAATATATGTGGACATACTTCTATGTGCCTATTACATCATTATTTTTATTTTTAAAATATGGATTGATAAATTTTACTTTAGTTTTAATCTTAATTTTAATTTTAGTTTTAATCTTAACATTAATATTAAAAATTAACATAAATATATAGATTAAATAAGTTATTCTTAATATTAATATCGTGCCAAAATAAGTTATTCTTAATTTTAATCTTAGTATCGTGCTAAAATGGATGTCGTAAATAAGTTATCAATTACGGCACGCACAACGCATGCCGTAAATAAAACAGCATTCACGGAGTGCGAAAGAACGCCGTAATTGAGTTCTCATTCATGGCGCAAGAGAACGCATGTCATAAATAAGTTAACATTCATGGCATGCATAAATGAATGCCGTAATTAAGTTATCATTCACAGCGCAAGAAAATACGTGTCGTAAATGCATTTGCAATGACGGCGTACGGGTAAAATATGCCGTAAAAAACATAAAAATTGACTCTTTTATGGCACGCAAAATTGTACGCTGTAAAAGAGTGTCATTTACGGCGCACAGGCAATGCGTGCCGTAAATTGTGTGCCGTAAATAATCATTTTTCTTGTAGTGATGGTTATGTGGTAAATTCCTTCTGTGACCAGTATAAATTTTCTTGTTGCAATGTTTCAATCTATCTGAATAAGTATTTTCGTTGCATATTGGACAAGCAAAATATCCTTTCACACAACAACCAGACAAGTTGCCATATGCAGGAAAATTGTTAACAGTCCATAATAATACAGTTCTCAATGTAAAAGATTCTTGCCGATAGGCGTCGTAAGTCACAACTCCATCCTTCCACAGCAACTGGAGATCCTCAATCAATGGTGCTAAGTAAACATCTATGTCATTTCCAGGTTGTTGGGGGCCTGATATCAACAATGTGAACTTTCTCTTCATGCACAGCCAAGGTGGTAAATTATAAGTATTTAGCATTACATGCCAACAACTGTACCTACTACTGAGTGAACTAAATGGATTAATCCCATCGGCTGAAAGAGAGAGTTGAAGGTTTCTTGTTTTTGTTGCAAACTTTGGAAATTTATCATCAATTGTCTTCCACGTCGGTGAATTTGCGGGATGACACAATTGGCCATCAACTTCCCTTTCGTCTACATGCCATGTCAAATTCTTTGATGTTTGTACCGATCGAAACCACCTTTTAAAGCGTAAAATGGGTGGAAAGTAACATAGAACTTTAGCTGGGATGCCCTTCTTTTGCTCTTCCTGACTTTGTTCAGACATATTCTTCTTTAGCTTATATCTCGACGTTCCACACGTAGGACATGAGGTTGCATTTTCATAATCTTTTCTATAGAGTATGCAATCATTCGGACATGCATGTATTCTCTTATATCCCATTCCAAATATTGAGAAGCAACGCTTAGCCTCCCTAGTAGTTACAGGCAATTCATTTTCTCCCGGAAGCATGTCGGCGAACAATTTCAACACATCTGAAAAGCTTTTATCACTCCAACCACTCTTGGCCTTGATACTAAAGAGCTTCACTATCGCAGATAGCTTCGTATACTTTTTACAACCATTATACAATGGTTTCTTAGCATCATCAAGTAATGAATTAAAGTCCTCTTCATCATCTCCGTCAATGTCGTTCCTTTTTAATGCATGGAACATCTCTAGTATATCTGCCACATCATTTAAAGTATAGACGCACATGTATCCTCGCACACTTCATTAGGATCAACTTCCCCATGCCATATCCATATAGTATACCTTGGATCGATACCAACTGTCGTCAAATGAAATTTTACATCTTCTAAACTCATACTATAGAGATTCTCGCACTCATTACATAGACATCTAATGAAGTCGAGATCATCCCCACTAGCTTTAACATGCTCCATAAATTCATCAACTCCTGCTATATATTCTTCCGATAATAGGTACTTTGTCATCCAAGATCTATTCCTCTGTATAATAAAGCAAAACACCGAGTAAGTGATTTTAACTTGAACGTTTCATTTCAAGCTAAATGCGGAGAAGATTGATTCCAGACTGGCCTATGTGAAGTAGATATGGTCAATAAATTCAGACTCATGAAAGTGGAGAAGGTTGATTCCAGAATATAACTTTAATTGCTAGAGTTAAAAAAGAAGAAGAACATGACTTAGGAATAGTTCATTTCGTTATTTACAAAACAGAAAATGGTTTACAATTCCCTATATGTGCATACGGGTATAAAAGGTAACAAAATGTCAAAATATGTAAGAATATATATTGAGAAAGTCTATATGAATTATCTACATAACTACAAAAGAGGGTCAAATAAACCTAAAAAAAGAGTTGGTCAACACTCACATCCAATATGACCGATATCATTTAATCTAAAGATGTACAGTCAAACAATTGCATATATTAATGTCAAAGATCCATCCCACCCTCAATGCATGACCAACGTACATACTGTAAAAAATAAATTGTATTGCGTGGAGTAATTTAATCTAAGAAGAACAAGACTTGATTTAAAGATAATATGACATGGCACATACACAGACACGGTACCGATTTCTGCGTGACCTGGAGTAATTTCGAGTGTAAAAATGTCGTGTTCAACATGTGTCATACACGACGTTACAGGGACATTGATCTCTTTCTTGTCCATTATTTCTAGAAAATAGGGCAATTGAAAACAACGTGTCTCCATGAACCAAAACAAACCTTGCTACCCGAACGTGTCTCCATGAAGTTCAACTTGTAAGTATTCGTCCGAAAGCAATGGAATTAACACCCTTCCACACTGCAAGAACCAACAAAGAAAGAAACAAGAAGATGAACCAATGCGCGGACAAAGAAAATGCCTCACAAAGTAGTAAAAAAATCTTTCAAAGATTTCCAAACATGCATTCAAAGATTTCAGCCATCTTTCGAAAACTAGGAAACAGAAATGGGTCAAAAATTAGGGCATTTGACTAAAATCATGTCCAGGCAGAAATTAGGGCACAAAAAAAGAAATAATTTAGGACATACCTTGGAGAGCGGGCTGAGGGGAGTTGGGGCACGGGAAGCGGGGATCGGGCTGAGGGGAGTTGATCGGGAGTGGGGAGCGGGCTGAGAAGAGTTTGGGAGCGCCGAAGCGGTCTGAAGAGAGTTGGGGAGCGGAAGGAGAAAGAGAGAAGGAGAAAGAGAGTAAGTGCGGGAGAAAGAAATGGTTTAGACTTTTTGACTTAAGTGCGGGAGTAAGTACGGGAGAGTCAAGTTTTCGACTTAAAATTTATGTTTTTTTTCATAACGCTCGTATTACTTAAAGACAATCAATAACGCTTATATAGAAAACCGCCATAGATTACAGTCTTGCTGAACTTTGATGATGCTTCTTTATCAGTCGTCATGAAATGCCCTTATCAAGCGTCATTAATATGTCATTTTGTTGTAGTGCTTTTTATTTTCTTTCTTTCTTTTCTTTCTTTCTTTCTTTTCTCGAATTGGGTAGCCCGGCGCCTCTCGTAGTGGGTTGATGTCCCAGTTACGAAGATCTACCACTGTATACCATTATTTGCGACTTTTTACATCTCGCTAAGTGGTCGCTAATCATCTTACGGATGTGCGCCTATCAAAGTTCAACGTCCCTCCTAGGCCAAACGGTTCCGGCACTCGGGCACTTAACCGTTCGAGGGAACACCCATGTACGGGCTATTATCTCAATTATCTCAAGTCCATTCCATTTGACCATGCAACACACTATTATTCAAACAACCAAGCATAGTCTTGAGTATGAGACTCAGACTTTATCATCTCATATTTCTTCCGATAACTTTCTATGTTCTTACATTTCATATTTCATTTTAATGTTCAATGGTATCATGCTTCAACTCAATATTTGTTAACCGAACGACCCGAAGATCCCGAACACCTTTCAAGGCATCATGTCACATCAGACAGTTCTATCACCTACATGCCACAACTATCCTCTTCGCAACAAAGCCATCTTTTATGATTCTCGTGCACGTAGGCACGCTTGACACATTTATCATCTTTCCTTCGCCTCGTGCATTTGATGCACGCATCGAAGCCGTATTTCTATATTCTTAGCCTTGGTGTTCCTATGTTCGTGGCTAGCACGCTAGGGCGCTCGCCTATTGTCTTTCAATGTTCTAGACTTTTAACTCGTGCGCGAAGGCACGGAATGGCTCATGCACGAAGGCACTCGCCGAATACAGTTATCCCATGTTCTTGTAACTTGCGCACTGAGGTGCCGTCTTTGCGATATCAAATGTTCCATAGCGATTCGTGCATTTGATGCATGTTTCATTTCAATTGTTCTAACTAGTGTTCAACACCCACTATAATTTATCTTCCGATCGGACCACGCCCATGGCGTCAATAGGTTAACTTAGCATACAATAATGTATTCTTACTTAGGCATGAAGGAGTAAAAAGAAGAGTCAATCCTCCCACCTTGAGTCGATACGCCTTATCATTTCGTCGAGCCGATGCAGCTCTATTTTATAACTTCGTTACACGACCAACTCTCCCGACTTAGCCATTCGATTACTTCGTGCTTTATTGAATTATACGTCTAATTTGGCTTACCATGCCAACGCCTCAGTCCGTTGTAAGACGACGATTGGTTTTGCGGACCCCTTTCTGAATAAGGCAAAATGTCGACCTCTAATATTTTAGCGTAAACGTATAGCCAGCACATGAAACCAACTAAAATCAATACTTGCATCGATTTGGACTTGTGCCTTGGTCGATTCAATTTCTTAGAATCTTCGAGCTGTCTTAACGCACTTATCCTTTGGGGCAATACGACACTTCACATCGATTTAACTCGATGCATTCTTTGGGACAATACAACTCTTCGCATCGACTTAGTTCGATGTATTGCTCGGGACAACGTAACTCTCCTATCGATTCGTATCGATACATTTGATTCGGTCAAACGTGACTCTTTGAGTCAACGTCTCAGCGTAATGTGCCGTACGGAGCGGGGCATTACATAATATACCACTCAAAATAAGGTTCATCCTCGAAACAAAACCAACACTTCAATTAAGTATTTTATAGATCGTTTCACGATCGCGTCCCACCAATGTTGTTCAGTTTCACACTACCTTGCAAGCTTTTTATTAACATTTTAAAGTCCTTCCTGCAGCTCAATTTGAATTTGTATATAACTCAATTTGGATCCGTACCTATATTCATGGCGTCTCAAAGATATATATATTTCGACCAAGTCTAGTGGTAGCAAATTGGAACAAAGCTGACAGGTAATTTCAATCCTATGCTTGCCATCTCATACTCCCTATCGGACTTATCTTTAGCAACTATTCTCGAAATTTTATCGCATACGTATATTCGAAACATAGGTGATTCATTTAATAAAGTTACTGCACGCAACACGATTCAAAATCCTATTTCTCATTTCTTATATTTCGTATGGACAATCAATTCTATATGTTGCGTCGAGCCGTCGTACATCCAATTGCAATAATCCTCCGTAACGCCTTGCGTTCGAAGTCGCCACCAAACTATTTTCGAAGTCTGGCTATGTAATTATCTCGATACGATTTCCTTTGTTGACTTGCAATGCATCAACGTTCAGGACTAGGCCCACTAGGTTACTTACTTAGACACCGTGCTCAAATTTTCCCGATGCAACTTTAAATTGACATTGCACAAAGGCCACAATCTATCCGACACAACAGTTTATATCGAGGCAACGGTGCTCAAGGAAACGATTTTCCTTAACATGAAGGTACAATGCATCTTACATTCGATTCCTAACGAGTAGAAATTCACTAGCCAAATTCCCAACTTATCCATCTCGCCAGATCGAATATAAGTTTGATTCACCCAAGCTCAATTGCAAGATGGATCCGAATCTAATGACATAACTCGTAAGTCATTCCCTTATCATTCTCTCTCGTACATAGTACGATTCTCATAATCGCTTATCCGAATCATTAAGTTCGTTGGTGAATTTCTAGTTCGATCGTCGACCAACATAACCATTCACGCACTCATCCGATGAATACTCAAAATCTAGCTACATCATTCTCAATCGAAAGTTGTTCCAACAATTTTTGATCACCTAGACTTATCGTCATCATACACCACACTATATTTGTTACCCATGCAATTTCATATGTGATATCGCATGGGTCATCTTACGGTCTGCAATATTCAATTTGATTTGGCGGTCAAGTCTTCCAGGGTCAGCTTCCCCGAAGCTACGCTCGATAATTGTGGATCATTAACGAAGGACAGGTTACTACGGACCATGCTATATCTTATTTTAGAGCCAAATCATATTCCGACGATTTATATGTAACTATCCAATTTCGGACAAAACTATTTCGATCGGCACAACTGATATGCAACTATCCTCCGAGTAAAGTCATGCACTCCATCGATGATTCTGCTATTTACGATGCATCTACTCGCAATGAGTTTGAGTCTATCTTATTTGCGGTCGACACACGAGACACTATTCGCATCGAACAATCATCGATGACTTATAGTCTAGTCTTGATCAATCACAAAGTTCATGATCAACTAGTTCGTTCATTCTCGTATTGTTATTTACAAAATTTTAATAGTGCGAGGCACACTCTATTTTGTATTCTCACATCGTGCTTTCGTTTCCTTACGTATCGATCTTGATACGTCGTATCAATTTCGGTAGCATAAGGGGCAACTTTGATTCTGTTTCAATGTCAACAACTTGCATTGCATACGTCCAAGTTCTCCACAAACATTTCCGTACGTCTCGAATCATTTGTCGATTCATTGCATTCCGTTAAGCTTTGATCGCGTAACCAAGTTACCGATTATCCAACATCGAACCCTCAAGTTTTAGGATCACGCCCTCTAAGGTTTTGCGTGTTTTAGTCGTACTCAAATGAGTTTCGCCATAACGTAACTAAATATCTCTTAGGCACTATTTACCCGCATCAACCAACTCTTTACCGAAGTCGCACATCGTGCGATCCGATTATAATTTGCCTTGCCCAACATTTCTATCGAGATCGTAAGTCGTACGACTCATTTGTAAGTTAGAGTTTTCCTTTCCCATTGATCTGATTATTGCTTCAAGGCATAATCGTTCCGCTAGTCTCGGTCGTCCGACCGACTTATAATTTTTGTCTGATGTATCATTCATTGATACGAGTCTCGGCTTATTGTCCTAACCAATTTTCGAAGAAAACTTGTATAAACATATTGTCATACAAATCTTCAATCGAGTCTCAATATTCTTTCGTCCGTTGCGGTCAAACCTTCTACAATTCTCACAACACGTCGATGCAATTTATCGTACAAGTGGTATATCATATACCAATCAGAATCAAGTCATTCATTTACATACGTGGTATGTCATATACCACTCAGAAATCAAGTCATTTCCTTTGCATTATACTTAGTATGAACCAACAATCTCTTCTGACTCACGATTTCTATAGTGATCGTGCTTGATCACAACTGTAACTTTGATTCTATCAAAATCTGACACAACTCGGCCAATGTTTTCATTTGCCAACACAAGTTCAGTGTGCAATCCGATTCATTCTATCTATTTATGATTTCAGTTCCTTCCGTTGCATCGCGTGTAACAATTTTACTTTGACACACATTGTAACGATTTTATTTTGACACACATTGGACATCTTACAATGACTTATTTTTGACATTCATTGCACCTCGTGCGATGATTTATTTTCGACATGTGTTGCACCTCGTACAATAATTTATTCTCGACTTTCAAAGTCAATGCTCAAATCCGTTTAACACATTCGATATTGGCTTATCACTTTCATTACAACGCATTATTTAAGTTTTCGCATTGGTGCAACCAATATTCAAAACCCATTGCACTTCGTGCATCATTTTATTTCTTATTCAACATGTTACATTGCAATAACAACATCTCAAATCGTATTTCACAATTTGTTGCACATGCAGTAACTAATATTTCACAGCTCGTGCATTCAATACAATGAAATGTTTCACAACTTTCTCCGCAACATCAAATAAATTTGAAGTACTTGTGGCAACGTTACCCGACTTTGTATTAGACTTATTGTATGTAACATCCAGTGAGGCATCTAGTAGAGTCAAGAGTGGTTTCGATTGGTGGTGGGCAACTCTTTGGAATTAAAATAAAGTAATCATCCTGAGGAAATTGAGCCTAGAGCTCTGATACCAATCTGTCATGCCCCGACCCGGAATCAACCGAATTATGGTCCTCGCAGGGGGCATGATTCCGTACGAGCCTGGAGTTGCGCTCGTGCAAGACAAGATGATAAGGTCTCAAATGGTTATCTTTGAGTTGATATTAACAACTAAAGGAAAATATAGTATTTGAAACAATACTCTTTATTGATATTCAAACTGAGATTACAAAGGCTTTCGATAGCCCAACAATATATGCCAGATTGGCTACAACACTCAGGTTCTCTCTTGCCTACATAGTGTTTCATCGTTCCATACATCATGCCTTCTATATCTCGGCCGCATCAATCCCATTGTATGTCCGAGCGTCAATACGGTCGCATGCCTCAATACGATTTGGCATTTCAAGTCTCAACGTGTTCAAGCGAGCTCTGCCGTGAGCGATCCATTTCCTACACCCTGCATGAAAGATGGTAGGGGATTAGTACGTTCGTCCTCGCATATACTAACGAAAAGACCAACTTTCTAAACCAACATTTTAGTATTCATGTTCAATCATGGCAACTTAGCTTATGATCTTACTATATTCTCCTTAGGGTCAATTTCATGGCATATTCGAAAATGTAAAGTATGTTATCGTGGCAAGCATGTTAATCAAATTGAATAGGCAAGCAGGCAAAAAATCTCGTGTTTGTTTTATGGCACGACTTCTTACCAAGTCGATGCACTCGCCCTTGCACTAACGCAAGGTGAATATGCCCCATTCCTTTCCTATCATGTTATAAGTTCTCTCTAGTAGGATCTATGTGCGCAGGATACATATGCGCCTGCACTTTCAACCCATTGTTCCTTAACTATATGAAGGTCTCGACATATTCGCGCTAGAATGGACTAAAGGCGTTTCTCTTTTTCTTTTCTTTCTTTCTTTGTTTCTTTTCTTGAATTGGGTAGCCCGATGCCTCTTTTAGTGGGTTGTTGTCCCAATTACGGAGATCTACCGCTGCATACCATTATTTGTGGCTTTTTACATCTCCCTAAGCAGTCGCTAATCGTCTTACGGATGTGCGCCTATCAAAGATCAACGTCTCTCCTAAGCCAAACGGTTCCAGCGCCCCGGCACTTAACCGTTCGAGGGAACACCCATGCACGGGCTATTATCTCAATTATCTCAAGTCCATTCTATTCGACCATACAACGCACTATTTTTCAAACAACCAAGCATAGTCTTGAATCTGAGACTCAAACATTATCATCTCGTATTTCTTCCGTTAACTTTCTATGTTCTTACATTTCATACTTTATTTCAATGTTCAATGGCATCATGCTTCAACTCAATGTTCATCAACCGAACGACCCGAAGGTCCCGAACACCTTTCGAGGCATCATGTCACATCAGACAGTTCCGTCACCTACATGCCATAACTGTTCTCTTCGTAATGAAGCCATCTTTTATGATTATCATGCACGTAGGCACGCTTGACAAATTTATCATCTTTCTATCGCTTCGTGCACTTGATGCAAGTATCGAAGCCGTATTTCTATGTTCTTAGCCTTAGTGTTTCAATGTTCGTGGCTTGCATGCTAGGGCGCTCGCCTATTATCTTTCAATATTCTAGCCTTCTAACTCATGCGCGAAGAAAAAAATGGCTTGTGCACGAAGGCACTCGCCGAATACAGTTATCCCATGTTCTTGCGGCTTGCGCACCGAGGCACTCGCCTTTGCGGTATCCAATATTACATAGCGACTCGTGCATTTGATGCACGTTTCATTTCAATTGTTCTAACTAGTGTTCGACACACACTATGATTTATCTTCTGATCGGACCACGCCCATAGCATCGATAGGTTAACTTAGCATACAACGATACATTCTTACTTAGGCATGAAAGAGTAAAAAGAAGAGTGAATCCTCCCAACTTGAGTCGATACGCCTTTTCATTTTGTGGAGCTGATGCGGCTCGATTTTATAACTTCGTTGCACGACCAACTCTCCCGACTTAGCCATTCGAGCACTTCGTGCTTCATTGAATTATACATCCGATTTGGCTTACTGTGCCAATGCCTCAGTCTGTCACATGGCGACGATTGGTTTCGCAGACCCCTTTTTCAATAAGGTAAAATATTGACCTCTAATATTTCAGCGTAAACATATAGCCTGCACATGAAACCAACTAAAATTAATACTTGCATCGATTCAGACTTGTGCCTTGGTCGATTCGATTTCTTAGAATCTTTGAGCCGTCTCAACGTACTTATCCTTCGGGGCAATGCGATGCTTTGCATCGATTTAATTCGATGCATTCTTTGGGACAATACAACTCTTCACATCGATTTAGTTCAATGCATTGCTCGGGACAACGTAACTCTCATATCGATTCACATCGATACATTTGATTCGGTCAACGCGACTCTTTGAGTCAACGTCTCAGCGTAATGCACCGTACAGAGTGGGGCATTACCAAGTGTCCCAACCATAACACGGTCCAATATCCCATCATCGAAAGAGTGAGCTACCCCTACAACCAAACAAGGACAAGAGGTAGCACACTATTCGGTGATGTAACATTGTTCCATGCTATGACTTGGACGAAGTGTGACATGACATTGACTAGGTCTCCTAACCATTCTAGTATACAATTTAGAAGACATCTCGATGTATGGGCAGGTAAAGGCTGACTCCCTCACAACTCATAATACACACACGTCAAGTACTAATGCTATCAGCCGACATAACTCGAGGCTAGCGGCCCACGTGACCCATCAGTCCACATAGCTCGAGGCTAGTGACCACTGTGACACAACTACCATAGTACGCAGTTACTACGACTTTTTTGGATTTGGGTAGCCCAAACATCTACTGTCATCTCCCTCCCGAATATCGCTGACCAAGTCGTATTCACTCCTTGTCCAGTTTGTAACTATTTGAGTCTCTAACACCCTAGTCAAAACAGTTATGTTCTAACCGTCACATGTCTTATGTGTAGCGATGGTAAATCGACTACGCAAAACCATGGCCTATATGATACTCCAAATGTTAGGGCATATGCAACCTAGAAGATAGTCCACTAAGACTAGGTCCATATGTATATTAAAAAAATAAAGAGAAAAATATAACTAGCAGTTGCATTATAATAATTGAAAACACTCTAAGTAAATCATGAGTAAGGATGCAACCGAAAGAATTAGAAATAAACAGACAGTAAATATGCAGTAACTAAATAAACAAAGATGCAACTAGTTATAAGCAATAAATAAGGCAAGGTATCTTGCCTGATGTGTCGCCTGGTGTGGTACGGTGTTCTGACATATCCTACTAGTCCAGTAGCCATGGTCGAGGTGTACTGGTTCGAAATCACAAGAAGAATATAGAAGGATGATTAGACACGATCAATGGTGATATTCGTGGAAAATTATGGAGATCGATACATATACTAATTTTGAAAATACTTATGACATTTGAAACTATATTTTGTTATCCCTAAATATTTGTACGCAGTTATATAAAAATTATTTTGGCAAAAATTTAAAGTTCAAAATAGACTTTTTGGTAAAACTATATTTGGTAAAATATTTTATACAATTTTTTGAGTAGTACTAGGAAATTATTTTATGGTTTGGAAACGACATTTTTATGGGTCAAAATATTGGAAAACCTAAACTTAATTTTGTCATGTAGACTGTTTAGGTAAAAAATAATATATTTAGATTTTATGAACCAAATTTGAAAATAAATGCAACTCAAACTACTATATTTTGGTTACTCGAAATGCATTTTTCCCCTAAGCTTTTAGAATAACTATACTAATATAAGTGATATAATAATATTATAGCAGTATATACTAGTATACAAATTTCAATATCTACTATACTACACATTATACAATCAGTAACTTTAGTAATTACACAGGTCTCCTTGATTCCTTCGTTCTCTTTTTCGGGTCTAATACAATGGAGAGAGAGACAGAAAGGATGAGAGAGGAAGAGAGAGAGAGAATCATCAGAGGACAAAAAATTGAGAGAAAAAGAAAGCCGAAGAAGAAGAGGAGGTGAAGAGGACTTACAGGAGCTGACGCTTGTCGGAAGGGCTGCGCAGGGAGATGATGGCAGAGGTGGGATCTCGCGAGTGTGGACACACACAAAAAAGAAGAAGAAAATGCCGTCTTTTCTTTATTGGCGCAAGTCACCATAAATCGAGTACGCCTGAGAGATCCTGCATTGAGGATCCCCGAGTACAAAAAAGAATTCTGGGGAATGGGACGATGGAGATCGAGCGACAATTGCTCCTTTACTCCGTTGACACTCCGATTACAAAAGTGGGAGAAAACCTAAGAAAATTGCAAACTCTCGGCTCATTGGCAAGAAGTACAGCAATTTGGCTCTTGAAAATGCTCTCCATTCTGTGTTTTGAAGAGGGATGTGGCCCCCCTTTTATAGTCGTTCTTGAGCTGGAATGATGTTATGTGCCCACATGAAGGAAACACACTGGTTTTTATGTGGGCGTATAGTCCTGCCTTGGGCACATAGAGTGTAGGTGTATGCAAGATGTGAGATCGTGGGTTGGTCGTGGTGTTGACGTGGCCGCATGCTTCGGTGCACGACTGCTCGTGGAGACTGACATGGCCTTGCGCTTCGGTACACGTTTTGATCATGGCTTTGACTAAGTCAGGCTTAGGCACATAGCCATGTCTCGGGCTACATGCCCTCCTTTCGGGAAAGCTAGTATTGGACGCATGGAGCTTCACCGGCTGGGCGTATGGAGCTTCACTGGCTGGGCGCATATAGCTTCACTGGCTGGGCGCATAGAGCTTCACTGGCTTGGGAGCATAGAGCTTCACTAGCTTGGGCGCATGGGGCTTCATTGCTGAAAATTTTTCATGCTTCTATAGCGAGGGCCCGACATGTGGAGAGGGGGTTCTCCGGTACGGCCATGGTGAGGCACTCGTATCGGGGTCACGGCGACACGCTGTTCGCGGTGGACAGGCGACAAGGTGAGGGTTTGCTTTACCTTTTTTCTGGTGTTCGTGGATTTTTGGGCGGCTGTCGAAAAATTAGGCACGTGTGATGGCGATGGTGGTGATGAAGGTCGAAGTGGTTTGGGTTGGTGCTGGCATAGGGTGATGTTAGCCTTGGCTGCGGCTGAGTCGGAAGAGGTGGCGGTGGAGATAATGACGTGATGATGGCGGGGATGAGACCAGGTTCTGTGTGGTATCGGGAGCCTTGGGGTGGATGCGTGGATGATGGGGCTTCGTACGGTGGCCAAGAAGTGTGGTCGGGACGAGTTGCTGCAGAGGTGTACGTGATGGTGGTGTCCGAGTAGGGCTGTTGTGGACGTGGGTGTGGTGATGGTGAAGTTCTATTCGACGGAAGGAAAGGGGAATGGTGGCGGCATTGGTGACGATGGGACAATAGTCTGCTGGGGGCCGGGGATGAGTGGTGTCGTCGTGTCTGGGGCTGTCTGATACGACGTGGATAACTGTAATAAATAACTGGAATCAGAATTTGTGGACACAAACATGTGGCACAATTTGGATGGAATTTAGAGTTGTGGAATTTTGAAGGAAAAAAGCAGGGGGCTTCTCCTTATATAGGAGGTGGTGCTCCTAGATGGATAGAGACTTGGATTGGTTTAAATCCTCAATAGATATTTCTATCTTTTAATTTAAATTGATTTAAAATAAATTCGGTAAATCCACTCCAATTTAAACTAAAACTAGATAATATTTACCTTAATTCAAAATCTATTTAGAATTTATTCGATAAAATAAAATTTGGATTAATCAAAATAACTAATTTAAAAATATCTTTTATAACTTTTTTAAAAATAATATAATAAATAATTTCAAAAATTAGAAATAAAAATCTTTATATGAATTAGATTCATGTACGCAAATATTTACAATTTTATAGTTTTCTAAATTACTACTATATTCAAACTATAAACTAAAATCAAAATAAACCAGTATTTTGGAAAAATATAGACGCGATGCTTGTTACAACTTGAGGCGAATGAAAATAATATATTTATCATATTTTATTTTGAATATATACTTCGCATATATAAACAAAATGTATAATAAAAATGTTTTCAAAAAATATGTACCTCACACACATTCGCACTCGACGAGTAAATACGAAACGCAAACTCGCACGCGACGTACAATTTCGAAACGCAACTCGTACGTTACGTACAATACACAAACAAATCAATACCAAAATTTATAATAAAAGTCGTAGTAAAAAATTGGGGGGTTTTCCAATAAACCAACCCCGGTGGGTGCGCTGGTAATAGTTTTGGGCCTTTCCCTTTGGAACTCGAATTCATAAAGGAAGGCGCCGACCTTTACCATAGTTGAGCCCTTTGTTGCTGATTAGGTCGTAACCCATGTTCTGTATGAGGTACTTGGCCTGAGCAGCATAGCGGTAGAGCTACATCTTGCCGCTGTCGGATTCTAGATCTTCGGAAGCTAGTCGCTGAGGATGCTCCCCTCGACCGAAGACGATGGGTTCCTCTTCTTTCCTCATTGCTGGAACGAAGAAGTAGGCACCCCGGGAGGGGAGAACTTGGCTCGCATGGTTGGCGGTTGTCACTTGCGTTTGCAGCTTACATAGAGACTTGTCTAGGAAATATCTTGTATTCTAATATGCACAAGTGTAATTCAAAGACAACTTCCTATTAATAAAATAAGAGATTTTATCCTGAGGGATTATATCATCAAAAGAGTGCACTTTCGTGTTGGCACAGATGTAGTCTCCTAGCTCCTCATCGGTGAGGACTAGGGCTATCGAGGGAGGAGGAGGACACTTCCGTTTTAGTTTGATCTCCAAAGGGGTCGCGGTCGGAGGCTCCTGTGCCTTCATGGTCGACCTTGGGGACCTTCAAGGTAGCCTTATTAGGCTCCTGTCCATCATCTGATGTTACTGAGGGCAAAGGTGGTGCTCTGTCTTGGATCTTGACGACGAGAGGCGCAGACACCATGGGTGGTCTTCCCTTCAGTCGAACCTTTAGAGGTTCTTCGACAACCGCTGTGCTTCCTGAGGCCGTCTCTACCTCGTCATCTGCATCATTGCCCCCATCATCCCAAGGGACCGAGTTGTATATATCAGCATCCATACAGTAGGCTTCAAGTCCCCGGAACGGGTCGATGTCAGCGAACTCGGTCTTGATAGTCCTATAGCTGGCCACGTACTTCATGCACTGATGGAGGGTGGATGGAACGATCATGTACTTATGGATCCATGGTCGTCCCAATAGCATTTTGTATATGTCAACATCAATGACATAGCAAGTCACTTCGTTGTGGAGATCGCCGATTTGGCACTTCAAGCAAATTTTGCCCAGGGACTCGCACTTTTTCGCATTGAAGCCGCTGATTGTTGTGTTTGATGTAGTCAGCTGATGCATTGAAATCCCTAGAGTTTGGAGCAGAATCCTTGGGATGATGCTGAGAGAGCAGCCCAGGTCGATGTGGATGTGATCGAATTTAATGGTACTGACATACCTGTATAGTACAGAGGGCTATTATGCCGGTTGTTCTTCAGCAGCATGTCTTGTTAGATAAAAGTGATACTGGGGATCACTTTGACCACACTGTGATAATGTGGATCGGCCGTATGGTCTTCCTTTAGTGGTCGCACTTGAGTGAGGAAGGACTCGGTGTTATGTAAGGCTTCGCTGAGCGCATCCCAGGTCTCTTTAGAGAGACGAAGGATCTCAAAAATTGACAATCGAGCCAGTGTATTGGCTAGCTGCGCCAGTATGTCAAAGTTATAAGGTTTGATAGGCCCTACTACTGAGTCTTTTTTGAGAGGTTTGTCAAAGCGAACCATATTTTGCTTCTACCTATCTACGGCAGGAGTTAGAGACGGGCCTGCCTTTGATACATCAGGGACAGGGGGCTATAGTTGGTGGAGGGGCTTCCTTCTCTGGAGCCTGGTTCTCCTCTTGCCGCTGTGTCGAACAAATGGTCACCAAGGTGTCATCGGTCAAAGTCGAGACCATGCGACATATCTTGACCTTATTTCCTTTGACAGAAGGTGTTGTAGGTACCATCATGTCGGGAGTTAGGTCGTGGTGGATCTACATAACCTCGCCTCATGGTGTGGAGAACATGATGAGACTTGAGTGTTGTCACACGCTGGTGGAAGATTGACTACCTCCATTGTCGCTCTCGGGATGGGGATGACCCCGTCCTGTGCCTCTATAGTTGGAAAACTTCAAAACTGGAGAGTAACCATGTTGGCCATGACAGGTTTTTCTTCATATTCAAGTGATATGACTTTGTCATCAATGAGGCACTAAATCTGTCCATTCAACACATAGCAATCTCGTGTCGAATGGTAGACATACTGATGATAATAGTAGTATTTAGGGTTGTCCACCTTCTCCACTTCGTCGGAGAACTTTGGTGTTGGGAGAGACAGCTTGCCACTCTTCGTCAGCATATTAAAGAGTTCCAGCGTATCCTTGTCGTTGAAGGAGTAAGTCTCCCTCGGCTTCTGCGCTTCTGCAGACTTGGGGTTCATGGTTACTGAACCTTTGGAGATGTTGACGGTCATGGCTTGCTTGCCTTTACCGTCCTTGGGATTGTTGCTAGATGAACATCTCCCCTTGTCTTCGAGAGAAGAAAAGTTCAGTCCCAGGAGCTGCACGTCCTGGGCTATCTTTGTGCCACATTCGCTTCTATAATAAAAGGTGTCCACTATGTGCAAGGAGCACTGTACCACAATTTTATCACAGGCAATATGTTCTTACGGCATGAGTCCATAAGCATGGATTCGAGCATATCAGGTGGTAGCCTTAAGGCTGCCTGGTAGAAGCGCTCAATGTATGCGCGGACATGCTCCTTCTCCCTCTAGACGACCTCCATGAGAGTTGACATTGTCATGTCCTTTCCTCTTTCATAGAATCGATCCACGAATAGATTCATTAGGTCCTCGAACGGTGAAATACAATTGTCCGAAAGGCTGGAGAACCATTCATAGGCTATCCCCTACAGAGCTCCTATGAAGATGTTGGTGAGGAGTACGTCGTCCTTCGGCAAGTGCCCTGTCACTGAGGTAAAGTATGTCAAGTATCATCGGGAAGACTCCTTTTTCTTGTAGGGCGTGAGCATTTGCGGATTGTACTTGGGAGGATAAACTATGTTATCCCACTCGGCAGGATATGGCTGCTGAATCCCCATCTTTCGGAGTGCTATTTTCTTCTCTTTGGCATCGTAGCGAGCATACAGTTCCTTGATGGCCTGCTTTATCTCGGTCGACATTATCGGTCTTATAGTCGATGGAGTAGACGACGATGGTCCCGCTTGATGAACGGCAGGCAGTTTGTTGGATCCAACATTGGCTGCTAGACCAGAAGCAAGTGCGGAGGCAGTGGGTACCAAATTCCCCTTGATCTCTAGCATGAGAGAAGACAGCGTCTTCATTGTGGCATTTAATGTATCTATGCTCGTCTCGAGAGCTTCGATGTGTTTCAGCTGGTTAGGCGCTTCGCTATTGTCTGCCTCATCACCCTCGGCCATAAATACGGACCTTATGTGTGGATGGGTGGAAAGGACAGTAGATCCTTTGCTCTCTGGCTTATATGTCCAAGCCTCATCGTCCTGAGGGTAGACCGGAAGGTTGCGGTCTTCCTCAGACTCATTGTGGTTGCTACTCCCAGTCTGGTGGCTAGCTGCGCCTGTGGAGGCATCTATATCGTATGGATCCTCCTAAGATTGAAACGTAATATTGTCATGAATAGTGGGAGGTTGGCTACTCCTAGCATATAATGTGGCAGCCAACGAAGATTTGGAACGTGTGCTTTGGAACACACCTGTGCTCGGTACCTTTGCCTTGCTACTCTCGGGCTGCTTCTTAGGCTTGGTGGCCGATACGGGATGATTTTTGGATGACTTCTTGAGAGTTTTAGAACCCTGTGTCGTATTGCACGTGGCGGCACAAAGTTCATCTTCTCTTTTGCTTGCCGACCCCCTGTTAAGTCTCTGATGTGTAGTCAACGTAGGTTGAAATCTTTGAAAGATGGAGCGCCTCCTCGGTGGTAGTATAGCCGCCTGTTAACAACTACAGTTGATGGCAGTTTGGGTACTAGGATGCCTTGATTTAGGCATGCCCTGCACCGCCGATTCTTCTTCTGCTTGGGACAGCACTAGGTCTTCCGTCATGGTACCCATATTGTACGCGTAGGGAAGCTTCACGTAGGTACGATCAGAGAGGGTCTGGCGGGGTAGACTCCCATTATGCTTGCAGGAATGCTGCTCGTACGACAAACTCCTATCTTGCTTGCAGGAATGCTGCTGACACGAGTCTTTCTCTATGGGATGTACCCATGGCTTCCATCATGCACATGAGTGCTCAAGCGATAGAGGGATTCAACTGGTCAAGGCATCGAAGCACGGGGACCAGTCTTGTATAACTTTCTATCGGCAGCGCGTGTGACTGTCAATACGGGCCTTGGGTCAATCATAGGCGTGGTACGTTTGTTGTATGAGTCACGTACCACCATGGATTTCTTTCTACTACCCCCAGCGGGTGCATAGTATTCAGAATTCAATGAAGGCTCGCCTGATGGAAAGGCGGTTCTGTCGAAGACGGATCTTCTCGTTGGCAATGCTCCCATCGTGAGGGGTTGAGCCGGTATGTGCTTCCTTCAACGTTGTGCCTTCGTCAGGCCCACCATAGAGACACCGTCTTCCTTGCTATACTTTTCCAGAAGGGGAATCGAGCGAGGAGATATGGCTGTAGCAGCCAAAATCTTCTTCGGGGCTTCGACGTTGAAGGGTTTCTGTATCGCTGTTTCCTCTGTCGTGCTGCTCGTTGCAGCCGTCTTGGGCCTCCAGACACGTCGAGTCTTCTTTGGTTTTACGAACCGCTTTGAAGGATTCAACTTCTCATCAGAAAGAAGAACTTTAGAAGCTTGCTGGTCGAAGCGTACAACAAACTTCTTCTGGGAAGATCCCAACTAGTTGTCGTCAGATTGCGTCACCGCCTTCTCGTTGGAGGAGAAGGTAGTCCCTAGCAGAATCACCATTTTGTTCGACATCACCAAAGACTGAACGAACTTTTTGTTTATTGAACGTAAAAAGACCTGTGTACAGAGAAGGAAGTCCTAAACAGTATATTCTAAGTACAATGGAAAGACCTGTGTACAGTGAAGGAAGTCCTAAACAGGATATTCTAAGTACAAGGGGAAGACTTGTGTACAGAGAAGGAAGTCCTAAATAGGATATTCTAAGTACAAGGGAAAGAGTTTCTAGGAAAGTGTGACAATAGAGATCAAGCACTGCAGCGGCTCCTTTACTTAATTGACGATGTAACGACGGGTTGAACTTGCTCTGACTTTCTGATGCCTTTGATGGAAATCTAGGGTTGCCAATCAAGAGGATGCCTAGAGCTGAAGATTTGACATTCGGGGGTCAATCCTCTGTTGAAGGAAAACTCCTTCTATTTATAGGGGAAGAGAGCATATATGCGATGTGCATTAGGGTTTTGAGATATGAAGGAATCTGCCGTCATTGTACGTTGCAGGCTTCTGCGACGCTGACACGTAGCGGACATTGAGATTCTCCTCAACCGAGATCTCTGGTAGTTATCAAAATAGCCGAAGGAAGAGACACATGGCATGTGCCAATTTACTTATTCGTATACAGCCGAGTAAATCTTGGGATTTCATCTCAGATTTGGATTCTGATTGATCCTCGTCTAAGATTTAAATCAATTTGATAAGATATCAATCATGATTAACCCCAATCTTATCTTTGAGATAGTCAATTTAAGCAAACCGACCGGGTGGGACCATGCTTCCTGCGCCTCTGGCGAGGTCTGGGTACTACTGTATTTCTAGGGCGACGAGTAGAGATTCTTCTGGAGACAACGGAGCCTTTGGGCCTTCAGGCGACAAGTGGACTATGCTTCGAAGACGATGGAGCCTATGTGCGTTGGAGCGACGAGAAGGCTATATTTCCAGCGACAAAGTTATTGTGCTTTAGGGCGACAAGTAGGCTTGTGTTTCAGGTTGACAAGATTATTATGCTTTTGGAGCGGCAGACGGACTTGTGTTGGATGCAATGGTATATCCCAAGTCTCTGACGAAAGGTAATTGAGCTTCTAGGTCGGAGAAGAGTGCAACGCCGTTGGAGTTGGGGTGGTATGAAAATATCACCAGTCTGTGCCTGAGGTTGGCACAGGAATGTAGCTGCGTCTCTGATCGAAGGCATTGGCTTTGAAGTCTTCTTTTAAAGAGCAATGAATGACCGCTCCTTATTGAACGACTCCCTCTTAATTGCCACCGTTACTTGGGGAATTTCAAGGGGTCCTAGGATAGTCTAGGACTTAGTCGAATGAACTTTATTTAATGAGGTTCAATGTGCTGAGTCATAGGTTCATCCCATTAATGTGGGAACTTTGACCGTCGACCATGTAGTCTACGTTTTGGACCACTCCCGCCCTATATAATGGGGGAGTTTCTTCTGAAGAGCCACGTCTTCTTCTTTTTCTTGTCCTTCAACACCATACTGGATCCAGACTTAACTTTGAGCGGCGGTTGGCCTTGCCTAAGCCATGATTTGGTTGAGGATTCCTTCGTTCAAAGGGGCTATGCCATCATAGAAGAACCGTTGATGAGCCTCGGAACGTGCTGGAACGCTTCTCATGTGGAGTTCGAACCTGGGCGATGCCTTGGAGGTCTTCGAGGTCCTGACGTCCTAGCTTATGGATGGATGGACAACCTGGAGAGCCACAGGTTGTGCTCTGCCCTGCTCATTAGCAGCGACGTGCTTTTATTAGGCTAGAAGAACCTCAGAAGCTGATGACCTTTTGAAAAAGGGCCTTTCTGCTGCACTGTGGCCTAAGCTTTCGGCATGCCAATAGCTGCTTCCAGAAGTGCTGTACGTTTGGAGGGGGAAGCTGTGGTGGAGACTTTGATGAAGACTATATTCACATCTTCTATCCATATTGCCTCTCTCCATGATGATCACACTGTGAAGAGTAACCCCGGCGTAGATCCATAGGAGTTTTTAATTCGGCACATACAATCACAAAGTCTTTTGTAACAGATCCTTGTAATTATATCTTTGTACAATCTTTTATGTAATCTTGACGTGTCTGTAGAAGACTCTTGTAGCCATGATTAATAAAAAAGGATTTCTGAGCTTTTTATCTGTTTGTGACTTTTGTCTTTGCTGTTAGTGTGCTTGTCTGCCTGCACCTCTGTGCCTTGTATTATGCTAAGATTTTTCATGCTTCTACAATAACCTGTTGAGCATTAGTCATTTAGCAGATAACGGTTATGATGTCAACTTTGAGAAAGATAAATATGTTGATAATCAACGTCAACTTTGGTCGATATGAAAAATATACATACTGCTACAGGTTTACACGTTTCAAGACTGCAACTACTACTGCTACAAGCTATAAAAGTCTTGTCGTCATTAAGAACCAAACATAATGGAATCAAGATCAAGTTTTACATATTTATTCCGTATTTTTACTTTTATTGAGTTTAGGAAAAATATGTAAGGTTGACCAGGATCGGTACAGGCTAAGCTATTTTTCAGTCCACAAAAATTATAGCCTACTTATCCACAAATACATATCCAAAAGTCTATATTCCAAATAAGCCCAAAACCTATCAATTTGGCCCAATACTGGTCTGACAGAACTCGGCTAGAACTCGGCCCGAGTTCGGTCAGGTTAGTTTGAACATAATTTTGAATTCCCTCCAAATCTGCATCCAACGTTCGAATGCGAGATTTCTGCATCCGAACTCTGCTAGAATTTGGTCTACAAAAATACTATAAATAGAGAAGAACTCTCACGTTTCCAAATCACCCATTCATTCAATCTTCTCTTCTCTATTCATTTTAAGTGTTTTCTACGAGCTACACTTTCAAATCAAGCCTATACCACTCTTAGCCAAGCTAGTGCAGTTTCTGTTTAATCTAGAGTTTGGTGTTGAAGAGTTGTATCGGAGGCTGCATTCAGAAAATGTTTTAGTTTTCAAATTGTCTTCTGGAGTCGGTCGTACCCTCGTCGTCAAGCACGTTGTTGTGAAGCCGGTCATGCACTTGTCTCCAAGCACGATGTTGTAAGAGTTACAAAGACTCAGTTAAATTTTGTCCCATAGTGGATTAACATCGAGCAGGAGTACTCGAGATTGGACTAGTCCTCTCAAATGGAAACCAATATATATCGCTGTGTCACTCAGTTTCATCTTCTTAACTCTTACTTTACTGTAAGTTATTTACTGTCATATCAATTGCTTTTACTTGCCATTATATATAAGTTTAACTTTTTAAATGGTGATATTTTTTGTTGCACACGCATACACTCTATTCACCCCCTCTAGAGGTACTTAACGGTCCTACAATTGGTATCAAAGAAGGTTATATATATAAATAACCATCTAGAGAGTATATATATCTATGGCAGCCGTTAAATCTATATTCAACGGTGAAGGGCAAAATACAAATAGACCCCTAGTATTTGATGGAACAAATTATACCTATTGGAAAATACTTATGAGTTTCTTTCTTAAATCACTAGACTTTGATCTTTGGTCGTTAGTGATAGACGGTTATAAGAAATCGCCTAAAACAGTGATTGATGGGATTGTAGTAGACAAAACCCATAACAAATATACTGAGCATGAAAAGACACAGACTAGTCTAGATGTATGAGTCATCAATACACTATTTTGTACAATTGAAAAAATTGAGTTTAATCGTGTATACACCTGTATGACATCTAATGAAATTTGGACACTTCTTGAGATAACTCTTGAAGGGACTTCCTAAGTGAAGGAATCTAAAATCAGTAGATTGACACAGAAATACGAGTTATTCAAGATGAAACCTGATGAGTCATTTACACAAATGTTCACTCGTTTCCTTGATATTACTAATCCTCTACAATCTCTTTGTAAGGATTATAGCAATCACGAGAAGATCAGGAAGGTACTACGGGCTCTAACAAAGAACCAGAACCCGAAGGCCATCGCGATCAAAGAAGGAAACAACCTCACTATGATGACATTGGAGACATTAATGGGCAAGCTCATGACCTATGAGCTGGACCTACAAGACTTTCAAGAGGCAACTCCCAAAGAAAAATCAATAGCCTTCAAAGCTCAAGCCAGAAGAGTCTTATGCAATAATTCTGACGAAGAAGATTTCGATGGTGATGAACAGGCCTTGCTGGTCAAAAACTTCAAAAAATTCTTAAAGTTTGAGAGATCAAATCGAAAGAAGAAAGACATCCATGCAAGCAACGTAGAAGAAACTATCTACTTTGGGTGTAAGAAGTCAGGGCATATAAAGAAGAACTGTCCACTAACGAAGAAAAGTAGTCCATACGACCGATCGAGATCAATCAAAGAACTATAACTTGTCGAAAGTATGCTAACACCAGCATCTGGCATGAAAGTAAGGCCAGTGAGTCAAAAGAGGAGGACAAACCCAGCAGCAGTGCAAATATCTGTCTAATGGCATACGAAAAGGTATATGAGATCCTCTTTATGATGATTTTACTTTCGATGAGTTAGAAAATGCCTTTAGCGAACAACTTGAAGAGCACATAAATGTATTCGATAAGTATAAGTAATCTTGCAAAGAGATTAAGGCATACACAACCGAAGTAGGTAGATTATCTCATCTTTTAGAAGATATCAAAAAGACGTCTACTACTGGTAACATGGAGGAGATAGCAAAAATTAGATTGGATTATCATAAGGCTATCCTCACTATAGAACAAAAAGAAAGACACTATGTCAAAGTGCAAGATCTTTATGACATAGAGAAGAAGAGACACCTTGTCACTGAGCAAAGACTCACGGATATGATTGCAAAATTCGAAGAGTCCTGTGCTATCTCTAAAAAGTTAGATATTAAATTTGGCAAAAAGGTCAGCCCTATTATAAGTCTAAGGTTAGTCCTTACACCAAACATACACCAAAAATGACTAAACCAAAGAAAGCACAAGCAACACATTCCTCACAAATATGCTTTCACATACAAGTTTCCAAGAAAGACACAAAAAAAGCATGTCGACACAGAAATGAAGAGTACTATTTCTAAAATCATATGCACATATTGTGGTGAACATAGCCATATATCACAGTACTGTAGAGCTAGAAAGCTAGTTGACACAAACGTACTTGCTTGGATTCCCAAAACTAATTATGCTGAACCCTTGAAGAAATGGATACCAATGGTTACATCTACTCATTTTTTAGGTGGAACCTCAACCCTCTTATGCTAAAAGAAAGTGGATACTCAATAGCAGATATTCGTGACACATGATAGGTGATGCATCATTATTCGCTACGCTATCGATGAAGAGAGAAGGGTATATTTTCTTTGGCAATAATCATCAAAGTAATATTATAGGAATAGGTACTGTTGGTATGTCTCCCTGTCACGACCCGCACCCGGATATACGGATACGAATACGTGGGCCACGCCCAGCCTACGTCGCAGTATCGGCGGTAGAACGCTGTCAAGTACCCGATACTAACTACAATATCTAAAGATCCATAACTAGAGCTGTACTCATGTCACATTACGAAAACTAAGGAAGATAAGACGAGAATGATAACAATATCACTAGAACAACTAAAATCAACAATGATCATAAGACAAGAAAATAAAGAAGGAACAAAAAGACAACTAAGGATAACTACCAGGCAACTCACATAGAAGAATAGTGAGATCCACCTCAGCTAGCAACATCATGAAGTCCACTAATGGTATAACAACTCCTAAAATATTATCAACCGTATCCTGTCAGGAAAATGAGCAAGTACAAACACTAACAGCAGTTCCATGTGAATTGACAAATTCTATAAGAGACAGCATAATAAACTACAAGACAAAGATATATGAAGACTTGGGAACCGTTCGGAAGCTGAGTTACAACCCTTAAACCAAACAAGGACCGGGGTTGTAACCCTTCTCCCGAGCAGAACTCAGTCTCCAATCAAGGTACATCATAGAGGCATATAAAACATGTGAGTAACTGAAATCATAGCATGGTGAGAAGTACTGTACGTAGAACATAATAGGATATATGATAAGATAAAGTAAATATAAAAAATATGCCTTGAATTATTATAGCGATATGTGATCGGCTTGGGATAAGTGACAGGACAGGCTATCCACATGACCCGGTAATCCGCGGTGACCTCAACGGAAAGTCATGCCGGCCAACCTGGATAACGAGCACAAGGCAAGAGGATCTCGCTACACCCTTCGTGAGGGAAGAGTGGCGCGAGCACATGAATAGTGACAGGGTGGCTTGGATCATATAACCCCTAATAATTCCCCATCTCCGAATAGTATAATGGACCTGGACATGACACGTCATGACACGGGATTCCCTAAGAGGATAGCTACTCCCTCTCAGGAATCGGTGTCTATACAAGTACATGAAACAAGACAGGAAATGTACATATATACCAAGAAAATCCAGGAAGAACATCTCATGTAATGATCCAACATATACTAGTCCGTGAACTATCGTGATTGGGAATCAAGTAAGACACTACGACTGAATCGGATATAGCAGATATCAAGACAATGAAAACTATCAGTGAATGTACTCGCCTGCGGTCCTCAGCTGTCAAATGTGATCGATGCTCAGAGTGATGCCACAGACCTAAAGATAAGATATATATAAACTAATTAGGGTTCAACAGTGTTAGGCTTGATTCTATAGTATAAGCTATGCAATCTAGGCCAGACTCAGTCAACTAAGTCAAACTATGTCACACTGAGTCACACTAGGTCAAACTAGGTCACAGAAAGTCATACCAAGTCAAACTAGGTCAAATTGGGTCAATGGTTGACTTACAGTTGACTTTTGGTCAACTGGTCAACTATGGTCAACTCTAGGTTAAACTAGGTCAAATGTTGACTCTACTTTGACGTTCAGACAAAGCAGTCAACCATGGTCAAACAGGGTCAAGACTAGTCTCTATAAACATCTACAGGGTCAACCCATTCAATTTCAGTGATTGTGAAATCACCGGAATCGATGGAACTCAAAATACCACAAAAGGAGAAAGATCATAATAATAGGGTAAAAACCTACAGATGTTGTCGGATGATAAAATAAATATCACCAACGTGTCCAGAATGGTCAAATCAGCTAGGATAGCCTGTCCAAAAGTCCAATTTGGACACAGGGGCAAAACAGTAATTTCGGGCCAAAATGATGTCCGTCGTTGGACACACTTTGCACCGAAAAATGTGTCAAAATAAAAGTGCACAAAATCTAACAAATTATATGTCCACGAATCCAAATTGACGATAGGAACCCAACGGTATATCCAGAATTGGATTCCGTTGACCCGATCTCAAATTGGTCCGTCGACCAGGACATTGAAATTCCGATTTGCACGGAAAAGTGTGTCGGATCTAATGTCCTCAAAACTCAGCAAATTATATGTCAACGAGTCCAGAATGACGATACGAACTCAACGGTGTATCCAAAATTGGATTCCGATGAGCCGATCTCAAAATGACCCGTTGACCCGGATATTGGTATCCGACTTGCACCGAAATGCGTGTCGGAACCAATGTCCACTAAAACCTAGCAAATTATATGTCAACGAGTCCAGAATGACGATACGAACTCAACGGTATATCCGAAATTGGATTCCGATGAGCCGAACTCAAAATGACCCGTTGACCAAGAAAGTGGGACTCACTTTGCACCGAAATGCGTGCCAGGGCCCACGTTCTCCAAATCAAGCAAACTTTATATGAAAACATGCCAAAACGACGCCACGAGTCTACTGGTGGTGTCAAAAATTGAATCCGGAGTCCCGGGTTCAAAAATAGAATTTAAAAAGTACAAATTAAAGAATTCGGACGACAAACTTTGGCGTCGAATTCGACCGACCTAACAAGCTCAAACTGAAATGAAATCTAAAGGGGGCAGGAAGAGGGTTATACCTGCTTCGCACAGGAATTGGTAGCGCGCCAACCTGAGCTGCGATGGAGGAGATACGAGTCGACGAAGTTGGCTCCATAAAACTGTCCAAAAATAACACAATTTAAAGTGTCAACTGGGTGGCCGGTTTTGATCTATCAAACGACGAAATTAACGGGTGAAATTTGAGAGGAGTGAAGGTGGATATACCGAGATTGAGACGGAGCAAAGAAATCGCCGATCTAACGGTCGGATCTCCCAGAAAATGCGTGCGAAGTTGCTGCGACGGAGCGCCAAAATAAACTCGATTCCGCGCGCATCACGTCGGGACGTCGTACAAAACACACGAATCGCCTCGACGGCGCATCCCGGAGGATGGTGGCCGTCAGGGGAGGACTCGTCGGAGTGGGGCGCACCCACGGCGAGCCACGGCAGCCCACGCGACGGCGCGGCGGTGCACGAAGGCGGCCCGCGCACGCGCACGTGCGCGCCTGTGCACATGCAGCAGCTGCTGATGTGTGCCTCTGCTGCAGTGTGCGGCCATGCCTGGCCGACGAAGGCGCGGCGGCGCTGTGCATGGCGGCGAGTGGTGCGACGGACGTGGCGGCGTCGCACGGTGGTGGTGATGGCGGGCTATGGTGGTGCGGGTGGCGTGTGTAGATGACGATGGTGGGGTGAGTGAACGGGAGGATGAGGAAGAGGAAGATAGAGGAGGGCTGTGCCGCCTCGGCCAGGGTGGTGGGCTGCTGGCCAGGGTCGGAGCTCCGTCCAGGTGAGGGCTGCACGAGGAGGAGTTGAGTTCGGGTGGAGATGGTGGTGTTGGTGCTGTGTAAAAATGAGAGAAAAGAGAGAGAAAATGAGTGATGATAAATATGGGTGTATATTAATATATATAAGAGAGAGAGAGAGAGAAAGTTAAGAGAGAGTGGGGGGGATGTACTGTGTACATGAAGGGGAGGGTTGTCCTGATGGGAGAGGGGAGAGAGAGGGTGAGGTGAGAGAGTGTTAGATATTTGAGAGGAGTGAGAGAGAGAGATATTTACATATATATATATATATATATATATATATATATATATATATATATATATATATATATATATATATTAGAATGAGAGAGAAATAGTTATTTTTGTGTAAAGAGATATTTTTGAGTAGGGAAAAAATAAGAAATTATCAATGGGGTATATAGATAGACATGGTAGGGTCACACAAATTTGGGTTGGGTTCGGTTGAGCCGGGTCGGGTTAAAATCGGACATGGTAAAATAATTGAATTAAAATAGATATTTAAAATTATGGGCAAATAAGTAGCATGTAGGGGCTCAAAGAAATGGGACACAAATATCAGGCGGGTAGTAGGCTTCGTGTGGGCCATGTCCCTATTTGGGGTCGACTAGGTTGGGTCGATATCGGGTCCCAAAATTAAATTGGAAATTAAATCAGGTTTCACGGTAGATAATTAATTGGCCTAAATCGAACCGAAAGTTGTGCGAAGGAAATGGAGCACAAAATGAAGTGTCTGAGTGGGACATGAAGGTTAGGGGTGAAGAGCATCTCGAGTAGATCAGGCATGACAAGTTGGTTCTGAGAAAACGACTGGTCTGGTGCTCCTAAATTAAAAGTCACGGTAACGTGCATATGAGGATCCAGAAAAAGAGTGGGAATTCAATTATTAATTAAATGGTCTAAATTGACCCGAACTTGCGCGAAGCAAAAAGAGTACAAGGGAACAAGTTCGAGTGGGACACAAAATATCACTATGAAGATAATCTCGTCTACTACAAACTCCAAGAAGGAAGTTTCCAGAAACTGGCATCCCTGATGCTCTAGAATTCCAAGTCACGGTAAAGAGCATTTAAAGATCAAAATTAATTATATAGAAATGAATAATTGAAAATAATTCACTAGAAAATTCGAAAAAATAATTCGGGAAATTCAGGGGGCTTACATCATACCTACCTTATAGAAATTTCGTCCTCGAAATTAAGGTTGTAGTAGGGGTAAAACAAGATAGAAAGTTTTAGGCAAAAACTTAGGCACGATCATAGAATGACAAGTTTGCACGATTAAGATAATCAATTCACAATTATTCAGGCACGATAAAAATTTCCGCACGATAGAATCAAAATATGAACAGAATTATACAGGCACGATTATAAATAAGTTAAGCCATTGGGACACGATTCAGAAATGACTTAGGAGAACGAAAGTTATAGATGAAGTCCACGTACGAGGTGACATGTAGCACTCGGGTTAACGGATAATCAGCCTGAAGGTCACACAGGCTTGATCAAGATGAGAGATAATCATGACCAAAACAAGGCTTGGCATGATTGAGCTGGAGTTTTAGACACAACAAAATCGAAGTCAAGGTCTTATAGACCTGATCAAGATTGAAGAGTATGATTAATAAAATCATGGAATACGCTCCAAGTTCGAGCGTGAATAAAATTGGAAATAGTCTAAAAGATCACTTGGTACGATAGAGGTATGACAACAAAATCAAAACTTGAGCTTCATCCGGTTACAATCAACAAAATATTGATAATAGGATTTCAGCTTACTGAAATTTGATTTAGGATTTGAGATAGGCATGATTAAGCACAAGGAAATTTCAGATACAGTCAGAAAATCAAATCAAGGTCGAAAAGAGTATAGGCACAATTGTTTCAAAATCCAAACATGCTCAAAATTGAATCTCAATACGATCATAGATACGGTCAGCTCAACCTTGGTCAAAAGTATAACGGTTTAGGCATGACCAACATGAGACTCCGGCATAATCAAGGATAGTATGAAGCCAAATCGTAATTGGAATGGAATTTAGTCATTTGCCAGAATTGAATCGAAAGTTTAAAGCACGAGTGATGATAGCATTGTCCAATCACTATAAAAGTAAATAATTTAGTCTCAGCACGATTTAAATTGATCAAGTTTTGGGTAAATCAGAATTTGGGCAAGATGGAGAACAAAATCAACGAAGTCTGGACACGAGAATCTAAGAAGAAAATCATATCACAATGGAATTCGAAACCATTTAAGTTTAATCAACAATCAAGACTCTTTGGTACGATAAACTAGACAACCAGAATCGATTGGTCAATCAGAGAGGATCAATCTCGCGATATCAAAATATAATAAACAAATCAAGGATGTAGAATTGAATTGCTTCTGTTATCATAGAAACCAGAATATGGGATCGTAGGAGGAAGCCGGGGTAATCATCTCGCTCTGCTTCGACTACTACCAACAATGTCTACTCCGAGACGGATGATTACAATACTTCCTCGATTTCTCCCAAGATAAAAGATATGAAAATTCTAAAATTTTCAAGGTTTTCAAAGTATGGTTGACAGAGTACATACGAGATAAGTAATTGGTGTAATCAAGACATAGCTAAACAATGCGAAGGAAATGACGGTAAGATGAGAAAATCATCATACGATGAGAGAGAAAATAATGATAAACAAGAAATAATGGTAGGAATTATCTTGCTCAATTGGTAAAAGAAGTGAATCAACTTAAGATATGACCTGATAACCATACACGTCTATCCAAAACCATGTTGCCAAAATTTATACCACGTAAGTAAACATAGCTGCAATAAACGATAGAGTCCATAACTAAGGTATACACCCTATAATTATGTCATCTAGATTCCTTACCACGCCAACCGGTATGGCTGCAAGAGAATCTAAATTCAATAACTAGGATAGTATATCCAAAATCAGGCTCTATGTCCCTGTCAGGCTAGCTAATATGACTGCGATAAATTCCAACTCCATAAGTAAAGTAGACATTTATCGTTCCCATCGTCTCCATCAAATATGTTTATCAGGATATCTTAACTCAATCCTTAAAAACTCATCTTCAAACAGAATCAAAATCGAAGTCAACAACGAACGAACATCAAGATTCAAAATTTTAAACAACGGATCAAGGATAAGTAGATGGAAACTAGCGGAAACAGATCCCGAGGTAGAGTTTAGAAGAAAATTCTCAGGAGTTGTCCAAAGGTACTATCTAGGCCAAGATAAAAGAAAATCATCGGAATATAATCTAAAATAATTCCAACCTGATATGAGACTGGCAAATCATATTCTCGTCTCAACCTAGAAGATATATAAGTTCAACTTTTACCTTCCCTCTGGGGTCCACAAACTCATTCCAAGAAAGAATAAAGTTGATAACGGACAGATGTTTCAGAAATCAGGACGGACAGAACAATGGAAAAAGTTTCAAAAAGTTCGAATTAAGATTCCCAGGGGTCATCCCTGGAATCTACCAAGAGTTCCTAATATGTGACTGAGTACCAAATTCCTAAAATATTCCATGACTCAACCTTAATCCTAGGGCAGGCTCGTAGTAGTACAGAAAAGCTCAAGTACTACCACGACTTCGCATTAATTGCAAAGACTGACCTGCATGGGCCACCACTAAAAACGTGTCACGACCCGCACCCGGATATACGGATACGAATACGTGGGCCACGCCCAGCCTACGCCGCAGTATCGGCGGTAGAACGCTGTCAAGTACCCGATACTAACTACAATATCTAAAGATCCATAACTAGAGCTGTACTCATGTAATCCCCCAAAAATTTTGGAGGATTTTTTTATATTTAATTACACAAATATTTAGTGGTTTAAATTATGAAATTTTATTATGGCTATCTTGACCTCTTAATACTTATAATATATTTTTATTTTGGAGTTTAAAAGTTTTAAAAGTTTGTAAAAATAATAATAATGATAGTTCTATTTTGATCAATGTTATATATATAAATACTTGCTTAATTGGTGCGAAATATTTTTATATTAATTAAAAAGAGCATCGTGTATATTTTATAAAATTTTATAAATTGTATTGATTTCTTTTAATGGTTCTATTTAGAGGTTTTAGTTATAAAAGAAAAATTTAGGATTTATGGATAAGTTAGTATTATAATTATTGATATGTTTTTTTATTAAAAGATTTTCATCTATTTTTATAAATTATTTAAATTTAGATTTTTGGAAAACTATTAAGATTTTATTAAAGAATTTAGTTATGTATATATAGATTTAGTTAGAGAAAAATATATATATATATATATAGGCTCAGCACTGTTCCATGAACAGTGCTTCTTTCCCTCCCTCCAAACCGTAAGGCCCTTGTGGCCGACCCAAACAGCAGCTCAGCTGCAATTATTGGAAAAAAAAATAATTAGAGCCCGGTCCAGCCATTTGGGCCAGGCCAAACCCGTCTAGCCTGCAAGGGGCTCAGCCCGCTAACCCCTTCCCCATATTCGACCCAACAGAGTATATATAGCAGCAGAGTTATTATAACTCTGTTATAATACGGCTCAACCGAGAACCCCTCAAACCCTCGAAACCCTAGCAAACCGCCTCGCCATCTCGAGGAGCAACTCCGACGTGACCCCCGTACCCCGGCGCAGCCATCCCACCGTCGACGATTGGCCGCCGTCGCGTGGATATCGCCGAAACCACCCAAGAACAGGGCAACTCTGTTCTACTCGACCGCAGGTACACCAACTTCTCCTTCGTCGTTCTTCCTTCATGCTCGCCTATTTTCGATTTCGTCAAATCCTACGTAGAGCCTATCTAACCCTCTCAAAAACCCCTTTGTTAGAATCGAGCAAAGACCTATGTATATCTCGGGAACTCGAGCCAAACTTTCCGAGAAAACTGTCGAAACAGAACAGTTTAGTTCCAACCCATGACTTGGAAGCCGATTTTTGACCCGTGTACTGAGAGTTTCATCAAACCAACTGGAAGCAGTGAAACGCAACATATACGGGATTAAAAAGCACTGATTAGTTTTATCTTTCAGTAATTGTACAGGGAGATAATTGATGTTAAATATCCAAGAAAACCTGTTTTTAAAACTAGGAATTTTAGAAAAAAATTTCTGATACGCGTACGCCCCGACAAACCGGGCGACGTGGTCGCGCACTATACGCATCGAAAGGCGAGTATGGATTTTGCTGACATGTGGGAACTGACGAAACTCGATTTCGTTGTGTGTGCGCGACGAAATCAGTGCGTATCCGTCGAGATACCCCCGTATCGACGTTTTGCAAACTTGACCATAACTTCGTGCACGTTCGTCGGATCGACGTGAAACTTGCGCCATCAGGACCGTATCAATTTTTTTGTCCTGTATGCCAAGTTTGGTCCGATTCTGAAAAGGTTGATCGGAACGCCAAAATTGGCGGGCCCGCGACCCGCTCTAACGGGCGAATTTGTGCACAGCCCACCGGAATCCAACTTTGGACATACGGTTGGGTTTGTCTACTCAAACCAGCTCCGTAGACATGTAGTTTGACGACTTTAGAGACCGTAGGTTCTGGCACGCGTTTCGGTGCAAAATGGGGTCCAACGGCGGACATCGTTTTGACCCAAAATTACGATTTTGCCCCTGTTCCATAATTGGACTTTTGGACATGCGTTTCCTAGGTATTTCTGCCAAATCTGTACGTGATGTTTATTTCAGCATCCGAGGTTGTTCGTAGAAGTTGGCTTTCATTGCTTCCACATTTTGACGATTTGAGTCATCCGGCGTCGCCATTTTGTACATTACCTCCAGACAAGATACCTTGCCATCGCTGTTTATTTATTTTAGCTCATATTTCATGCATTATTTATTTTTTTATGCAAAATAAACTGTGATACATGGCATAACTGTTAGAACTTACTGTTCATTTATATTTCCTGCTGTGTATTATTTTTCTTACAAAATTAAACCTAGATTTAAGGGACCACCTTGTGTGTTGCATTCATTGGCCTTGACACGTTGTAAATACGAAGTTGTGTGTCACATGTAGAACACAAAAGTACGTGATTGGCTGGCCACCAGTACGTACAAGCCGTGCGATAAGAATAACCGCTAATAGAGGTTGCATGCTAGTTTGACTTAGCGGTTATAGTGGTTTGTGTTATGGATACAACACAGTAGGCATTAGGTAGGGAGGATAATTTCTTAGCGTATGGGCTTTGATGCACTTTCCTTGTGACCCGGACTCTCCGCTGGAGATACGGGGTTGATGACCCATGCTCTTCCTGCTGGGGCCTCTGGTGCCCAAGAGGGGACTATGCCGATCCTATTTAGCCAGGGCCCATACGTAGGAAGGATTGTTCTTAACTACATTACACTTAGAACGGTAGGCTACCCTATCCGTTAGGTACGAGTACTTTTGGTTTGGGTACTTGTATCTGACCGTGACTTGGAACAATAACTTGTCACAGATTAGTTCATCACATCTTATCCCTGTTTGGTTGTAGGTGTGACTTACTACTTCGATGAGAAGGTATTGAACCTTGTTGGGGTCCGGATACCATATTGGATTATTAGCATGGAAAGGTACGTCGCCGTGAATTAGTTTACCATCTCCTGTCCTTGTTTGGTTGGGGGGATGGTACGCTCGTTCAGTAGGTGCGTATTGGACCATGTTATGATCTGATTTTACTTATTCTTATTGAGCAGTATTTATTCAGTTTATGTGGCATGTTCTTTTTGTATCTTGTTATGTCCCTCTGAGGACCTGGTGATCTCTCCAGGTATAGGTGTGCAGGACTTTCCGCAGGAGTATGGTTCCGCTATAGACTCATCCTTCACGTTCGAGCGAGTTGTACCTTCTGATCACAGCTGTTCCTATTGGGTCCAGGAGCCTATTTGGTCATCATTCTTATTTTATTTATCTTAGAGGTTGGACTCTATTTCCTTTCAGTTCATTCTAGTGCCGGTAGTGGATTTGTCTCCGCCCGGCCAACAGCTATATTTTGACATTTACTTTGATTCATGAGTTACCATTTTCTTTATATTTACTGTGGATGAGATGTAGCTTTTACCTGTGACTGTCTGTTATTATTGTTCACAAAACAGCTTATGTGTATATTCGATATTTTCATATATTGGAGTATATCTCGTATATATGCAGCTGGCATGCTACGTTCCTAGTCCTACGTATTTTGGGACTGGGGCGTTACATGTTTTTGTGGTGGCCCATGCAGGTTAAGATAAATTGTTTGGTTACTTTACCGTGCCAAGCAAGCCTGCATATAGGATTAGAAATTAGGAATCTCATCCACATATATGACATTCTATCTCGCCTTCAATTCGAACTCCCAACTGTCTATCTTGACTGCTTCTTGCTTGAATTATTCTTCCGTAAACCCTTATCCCACTATCGTGTGTACTAGGTCGTCATGTTCCACCATTCAATCACACTACTAGTTCAACCCTTATAAGTTGGGTAGGAAGCCTCACAACCTGAATTCCTTTGACCTTAAACCAAGGCCTAGACAAGAAGGCAGTAGGACGACTGCAAAGGCACGAACACCGGACACCACTTAGATTCTTAAGTAGCGTAAACTACTTGTATTTTCTTTCATCATTATCTTGCGTATTTGTAATTGGACTACCTTGACTAATGTTGCTATTTATAGCCTAGTTTTGCGAGCTTACTCTCTCATCGAGCTTGTTCAGGACATATGTTTTATGGTGGGCGCCCACTGATACATTATCTTATCAGAACCTGCGTATTGTGGTCTGATCAACCATAGTGCAATTGGTTCGCCTTTCGTATGATTTACGTGGATTGAGATATGGTTAGCTTGACATATTCGCCCTCTAGGATCTTATCCATGTGTTATTGACATTTTAAATTCTTTATTAAACTCTCTTTCAATTGTTTGACTCAAAACCTATCTGAATCTTTTCTAACATTTTCCTTATCTTCGTGCCAGCAATATGACTCTACACAGCGGACCCACTTCTACCCTAGCCATCACCTCTGGTGATGTAACTTTCCAGGGAGAACAGGTTTTCCCAATGACCCCGGTGACTCCGTATCAGCTAGAGCCACAGCAGAATACCACGAACCCATCGACGGTGCAGCAGAAAGTCCAAGTGCCTCCAGTCAGCCAGGTTGAGCAGACCACTGCAGTACCACCAGGAGAGACTGTACCATCCCCATTGCCTCAGCAGTTTGCACCACAGCTCGGACCCCAACTGCCTCTGCTTCCGACTGATGCGGACCCGACCACCCAGTTTATGTATGCTATGCTACAATCTCAGTGGCAACAAATGGAAATGTTGAGGCAGAGCATGATGGCCTACTTAGCTAGACCTCCACCACCAGCCCCGATACCAAATCCAGCACCAGCTCCACAACCTTATCTGGGCTCCATTAAGGATTTCATCGACATGGGGCCTAAGAATTTTAAGGGTACCGAGAGTCCTTTAGAAGTTTTCGCTTGGCTTATCAGCACAGAGAAATACTTGAAGGCATCCCAGTTGCCGGCACATGATTGGATGACAGCAGTCGACTTACTCTTAGAAGATAATGCTCATCACTGGTGGAAGGCCGAAGAGAGGCGACTGGCACTGGAATCACATGGAAGCAGTTCTACGACCTTTTCTATGAGAGATTTTTCTCCATCCATGTTCGAGACGCCCTCTACGACCAGTTCCTTCATCTAAAGCAAGGGAGCATGTCAGTAGATGAGTACGATGCGGAGTTCAGCCGCCTGAGTAAATTTGGTGCATCGTTGATACCCACGGAGCAGGAGAGAGCGAGGAGATTCCATCAAGGGCTTTCACCAGAGCTCAAGCCCTATACTACCACACAGTCTCGAGTCTCTCATACAGCTGTTTTAGAGGAAGCACGTATCCAGGAGCTCCTCCGTAAGGAGGCACAGCATGACCAGAGGCATCCTACCCCAATGCACCGACCACTTAGAGTTGACCCGAGTGGACCTATTAGACGTCCCATGGCATATCAGCATGAGAGAGCAGGACCCTATCAGGCTCGAGAGAAGCCTATTTGCCATTTCTGTGGAAGACAAGGGCACATTCAGAGGGATTGTCGCATTCGGTTGGGCCAGTGTTTAGGATGTGGATCGGAGCAACACAAGGTCAAAGATTGTCCTGGACGACATGACTTAGCACCGCATCAGCAGACCCAAGGACCAACACTACTTACTTTAGCACTAGCTCAGCAGCAGGTGCCAAGACCTCTAGCACCGGGAATGGGAGCACCACAAGGATATCAGCGGGGACCACCTTTAGCAGACCAGACAGCTCATATTAAGCAGGAGATGAATAGACAAAGGCAGGGGCAAGCATTTACCATGGAGGCGATAGACACCCATCCTAAGATTGAGGATCTAGCAGGTATTACCCTAGTCTACCAATTGTTTTATTAGACAAGACTGATCACCAAAACCACCCCTTTGATAGATAGACATTAGGCATGACATAATACTTCTCTATGTTATGAAATGACTACCTACTGTCCCTTGGTATGCAAACTCACCATATTCTTCCATTAAGATTTATTGTTATATTTTTATATTAAGTTTTATTTTAATTTCGAGGACGAAATTTTTATAAGTTGGGTAGAATGTAATCCCCCAAAAAATTTGGAGGATTTTTTTATATTTAATTACATAAATATTTAGTGGTTTAAATTATGAAATTTTATTATGGCTATCTTGACCTCTTAATACTTATAATATATTTTTATTTTGGAGTTTAAAAGTTTTAAAAGTTTGTAAAAACAATAATAATGATAGTTCTATTTTGATCAATGTTATATATATAAATACTTGCTCAATTGGTGCGAAATATTTTTATATTAATTAAAAAGAGTATCGTGTATATTTTATAAGATTTTATAAATTTTATTGATTTCTTTTAATGGTTCTATTTAGAGGTTTTATTTATAAAAGAAAATTTTAGGATTTATGGATAAGTTAGTATTATAATTATTGATATGTTTTTTTATTAAAAGATTTTTATCTATTTTTATAAATTATTTAAATTTAGATTTTTGGAAAACTATTAAGATTTTATTAAAGAATTTAGTTATGTATATATAGATTTAGTTAGAGAAAAAAAATATATATATATATATATATAGGCTCAGCACTGTTCCATGAACAGTGCTTCTTCCCCACCCAAACCGTGAGGCCCTTGTGGCCGACCCAAACAGCAGCTCAGCTGCAATTATTGGAAAAAAAATAGTTAGAGCCCGGCCCAGCCATTTGGGCCAGGCCAAACCCGCCCAGCCCGCAAGGGGCTCAGCCCGCTAACCCCTTCCCCATATTCGACCCAACAGAGTATATATAGCAGCAGAGTTATTATAACTCTGTTATAATACGGCTCAACCGAGAACCCCTCAAACCCTCGAAACCCTAGCAAACCGCCTCGCCATCTCGAGGAGCAACTCCGACGTGACCCCCGCACCCCGGCGCAGCCATCCCACCGCCGACGATTGGCCGCCTTCGCGTGGATATCGCCGAAACCACCCAAGAACAGGGCAACTCTGTTCTACTCGACCGAAGGTACATCAACTTCTCCTTCGTCGTTCTTCTTTCATGCTCGCCTATTTTCGATTTCGTCAAATCCTGCGTAGAGCCTATCTAACCCTCTCAAAACCCCCTTTGTTAGAATCGAGCAAAGACCTATGTATATCTCGGGAACTCGAGCCAAACTTCCCGAGAAAACTGTCGAAACAGAACAGTTTAGAGCAGTCCCAACCCATGACTTGGAAGCCGATTTTCGACCCGTATACTGAGAGTTTCATCAAACCAACTGGAAGCAGTGAAAGGCAACATATACGGGATTAAAACACACTGATTAGTTTTATTTTTCAGTAATTGTACAGGGAGATAATTGATGTTAAATATCTAAGAAAACCTGTTTTTAAAACTAGGAATTTTAGAAAAACTTTTTCGATACGCGTACGCCCCGACAAACTGGGCGACGTGGTCGCACACTATACGCATCGAAAGGCGTGTATGGATTTTGCCGACGTGTGGGAACTGACGGAACTCGATTTCGTTGTGTGTGCACGACGAAATCAGTGCGTATCCGTCGAGATACCCCCGTATCGACGTTTTGCAAACTTGACCGTAACTTCGTGCATGTTCGTCGGATCGACGCGAAACTTGCGCCATCAGGACCGTATCGATTTTTTTGTCCTGTATGCCAAGTTTGGTCTGATTCTAAGAAGGTTGATCGGAACGCCAAAATTGGCGGGTCCGCGACCCGCTCTAATGGGCGAATTTGTGCACAGCCCACCGGAATCCAACTTTGGACATACGGTTGGGTTTGTCTCCTCAAACCGGCTCCGTAGATATGTAGTTTGACGACTTTAGAGACCGTAGGTTCTGGCACGCGTTTCGGTGCACAACGAGGTCCAACGGCGGACATCGTTTTGACCCGAAATTACGATTTTGCCCCTGTTCCAGAATTGGACTTTTGGACAGGCGTTTCCTAGGTATTTCTTTTATGCCAAATCTGTTCGTGATGTTTATTTCAGCATCCGAGGTTGTTCGTAGAAGTTGGCTTTCATTGCTTCCCCATTTTGACGATTTGAGTCATCCGGCGTCGCCATTTTGTACATTATCTCCAGGCAAGATACCTTGCCACCTCTGTTTATTTATTTTAGCTCATATTTCATGCATTATTTATTTTCTTTATAAAAAATAAACTGTGATACATGGCATAACTGTTAGAACTTACTGCTCATTTATATTTCCTGCCGTGTATTATTTTTCTTACAAAATTAAACCTAGATTTGAGGGACCACCTTGTGTGTTGCATTCATTGGCCTTGACACATTGTAAACAAGAAGTTGTGTGTCGCATGTAGAACACGGAAGTGGATGATTGGCTGGCCACCAGTACGTACAAGCCGTGCGATAAGAATAACCGCTAATAGAGGTTGCATGCTAGTTTGACTTAGCGGTTATAGTAGTTTGTGTTGTGGATACAACACAGTAGGCATTGGGTGGGGAGGACAATTCCTTAGCGTATGGGCTTCGATGTACTTCCCTTGTGATCCGGACTCTCCGCTGGAGATACGGGGTTGATGACCCATGCTCTTCCTGCTGGGGCCTCTGGTGCCCAAGAGGGGACTATGTCGATCCTATTTAGCTAGGGCCCATGCGTAGGAAGGATTGTTCTTAACTACATTACACTTAGAACGGTAGGCTACCCTATCCGTTAGGTATGAGTACTTTTGGTTTGGGTACTTGTATCTGACCGTGACTTGGAACAATAACTTGTCGCGGATTAGTTCGTCACATCTTGTCCTTGTTTGGTTGTAGGTGTGACTTACTACTTCGATGAGAAGGTATTGAACCTTGTTGGGGTTCGGATACCATATTGGATTATTAGCATGGAAAGGTACGTCGCCGTGAATTAGTTTACCATCTCCTGTCCTTGTTTGGTTGGGGGGATGGTACGCTCGTTCAGTAGGTGCGTATTGGACCATGTTATGATCTGATTTTACTTATTCTTATTGAGCAGTATTTATTCAGTTTATGTGGCATTTTCTTTTTGTATCTTGTTACGTCCCTCTGAGGACCTGGTGATCTCTCCAGGTATAGGTGTGCAGGACTTTCCGCAGGAGTATGGTTCCGCTATAGACTCATCCTTCACGTTCGAGCGAGTTGTACCTTCTGATCATAGCTGTTCCTATTGGGTCGAGGAGCCTATTTAGTCATCATTCTTATTTTATTTATCTTAGAGGTTGGACTCTATTTTCTTTCAGTTCATTCTAGTGCCGGTAGTGGATTTGTCTCCGCCCGGCCAACAGCTATATTTTGACATTTACTTTGATTTATGAGTTACCATTTTCTTTATATTTACTGTGGATGAGATGTAGTTTTTACCTGTGACTGTCTGTTATTATTGTTCACAAAACAGCTTATGTGTATATTCGAGATTTCCATATATTGGAGTATATCTCGTATATATGCAGCTGGCATGCTACGTTCCTAGTCCTACGTATTTTGGGACTGGGGCGTTACAACTCATGTCACATTACGAAAACTAAGGAAGATAAGACGAGAATGATAACAATATCACTAGAACAACTAAAATCTACAACGATCATAAGACAAGAAAATAAAGAAGGAACAACAAGACAACTAAGGATAACTACCAGGCAACTCACATAGAAGAATAGTGAGATCCACCTCAGCTAGCAACATCATGAAGTCCACTAATGGTATAAAAACTCCTAAAATATTATCAACGGTATCCTGTCAGGAAAATGAGCAAGTACCAACACTAACATCAGTTCCATGTGAATTGACAAATTCTATAAGAGACAATATAATGAACTACAAGACAAAGATATATGAAGACTTGGGAACCGTTCGGAAGCTGAGTTACAACCCTTAAACCAAATAAGGACCGGGGTTGTAACCCTTCTCCCGAGCAGTAACTCAGTCTCCAATCAAGGTACATCATAGAGGCATATAAAATATGTGAGTAACTGAAATCATAGCATGGTGAGAAGTACTGTACGTAGAACAGAACAGGATATATGATAAGATAAAGTAAATATAAAAAAATGTGCCTTAAATTATTAGAGCGATATGTGATCGGCTTGGGATAAGTGACAGGACAGGCTATCCACTTGGCCCGGCAATCCGCGGTGACCTCAACGGAAAGTCATGTCGGCCAACCTGGATAACGAGCACAAGGCAAGAGGATCTCGCTACACCCTTCGTGAGGGAAGAGTGGCACGAGCACATGAATAGTGACAGGGTGGCTTGGATCACATAACCCCTAATAATTCCCCATCCTCGAATAGTATAATGGACCTGGACATGACACGTCATGACACGGGATTCCCAAAGAGGATAGCTACTCCCTCTCAGGAATCGGTATCTATACAAGTACATGAAACAAGGCAGGAAATGTACATATATACCAAGAAAATCCAGGAACAACATCTCATGTCATGATCCAACATAGACTAGTCCGTGAACTATCGTGACTGGGAATCAAGTAAGACACTACGACTGAATCGGATATAGCAGATATCAAGACAATGAAAACTATCAGTGAATGTACTCTTCTGCGGTCCTGAGCTGTCAAATGGGATCGATGCTCAGAGTGACGCCACAGACCTAAAGATAAGATATATATAAACTAATTAGGGTTCAACAGTGTTAGGCTTGATTCTATAGTATAAGCTATGTAATCTAGGTCAGACTCAGTCAACTAAGTCAAACTATGTCACACTGAGTCACACTAGGTCAAACTAGGTCACAGAAAGTCAAACCAAGTCAAACTAGGTCAAATTGGGTCAATGGTTGACTTACAGTTGACTTTTGGTCAACTGGTCAACTATGGTCAACTCTAGGTTAAACTAGGTCAAATATTGACTCTACTTCGACGTTCAGTCAAAGCAGTCAACCATGGTCAAACAGGGTCAAGGCTAGTCTCTATAAACATCTACAGGGTCAACCCATTCAATTTCAGTGATTGTGAAATCACCGGAATCGATGGAACTCAAAATACCACAAAAGGAGAAGGATTATAATAATAGGGTAAAAACCTACAGATATTGTCGGATGATAAAATAAATATTACCAACGTGTCCAGAATGGTCAAATCAGCTAGGATAGCCTGTCCAAAAGTCCAATTTGGACACAGGGGCAAAACGGTAATTTTGGGCCAAATGATGTCCGCCGTTGGACACACTTTGCACCGAAAAATGTGTCAAAATAAAAGTGCACAAAACCTAACAAATTATATGTCCACGAATCTAGAATGATGATACGAACCCAACGGTATATCCAGAATTGGATTCCGTTGACCCGATCTCAAATTGGTCCGTCGACCAGGACATTGAAATTTCGATTTGCACGGAAAAGCGTGTCGGAGCTAATGCCCTCAAAACTCAGCAAATTATATGTCAACGAGTCCAGAATGACGATACGAACTCAACAGTGTATCCGGAATTGGATTCCGATGAGCCGATCTCAAAATGACCCGTTGACCCGGATATTGGTATTCGACTTGCACCGAAATGCGTACCGGAACCAATGTCCACTAAAACCTAGCAAATTATATGTCAACGAGTCCAGAATGACGATATGAACTCAATGGTATATCCAAAATTGGATTCCGATGAGCCAAACTTAAAATGACCCGTTGACCCAGAAAGTGGGACCCACTTTGCACCGAAATGCGTGCCAGGGCCCACGTTCTCCAAATCAAGCAAACTTTATATGAAAACATACCAGAACGACGCCACGAGTCTACTGGTGGTGACAAAAATGGAATCCGGAGTCCCGGGTTCAAAAATGGAATTTAACAAGTACAAATTAAAGAATTCGGACGACCAACTTTGGCATCGAATTCGACCGACCTAACAAGCTCAAACTGAAATGAAATCTAAAGGGGGCAGGAAGAGGGTTATACCAGCTTCGTACAGGAACTAGTAGCTCGCCAACCTGAGCTGCGACGGAGGAGATACGAGTCGACGAAGTCGGCTCCACAAAACTGTCCAAAAATGACACAATTTAAAGTGTCAACTTGGTGGCCGGTTTTGATCTATCAAACGATGAAATTAACGGGTGAAATTTGAGAGGAGTGAAGGTGGATATACCGAGATTGAGACGGAGCAAAGGAATCGCCGATCCAATGGTCGGATCTCCCAGAAAACGCGTACGAAGTCATTGCGACGGAGCACCAAAATAAACTCGATTCCGCGCGCGTCACGACGGGACGTCGTGCAAAACGCACGAATCGCTTCGACGGCGCGTCCCGGAGGACGGTGGCCGTCAGGGGAAGACTCGTCGGAGTGGGGTGCACCCAGGACGAGCCACGGCGGCCCACGCGGCGGCACGATGGTGCACGACGACGGCCAGCATGCGTGCGCGCCTGTGCACATACAGCAGCTGCTGCTGTGTGCCTCTACTGCAGTGCGCGGCCATGCCTGGCCGACGAAGGCGCGGCGGCGCTGTGCACGGCGGCGGGTGGTGCGGCGGACGTGGCGGCACCGTACGGTGGAGGTGATGGCGAGCTATGGTGGTGCGGGTGGCGTGTGTAGATGACGATGGTGGGGTGAGTGAACGGGAGGATGAGGAAGAAGAAGATAGAGGAGGGCTGCACCGCCTCGGCCAGGGTGGTGGGCTGCTGGCCAGGGTCGGAGCTCCGGCCAGGGGAGTTCTGCACGAGGAGGAGTTGAGTTCGGGTGGAGATGTTGGTGTTGGTGCTGTGTAAAAATGAGAGGAAAGAGAGAGAAAAAGAGTGATGATAAATGTGGGTGTATATTAATGTATATAAGAGAGAGAGAGAGAAAGTTAAGAGAGAGTGGGGGGGCTGTACTGTGTACATGAAGGGGAGGGTTGTCCTGATGGAAGAGGGGAGAGAGAGGGTGAGGTGAGAGAGTGTTAGATATTTGAGAGGAGAGAGAGAGAGAGAGATATTTACATATATATATATATATATATATATATATATATATATATATATATATATATATATATATTAGAATGAGAGAGAAAGAGTTATTTTTGTGTAAAGAGATATTTTTGAGTAGGGGAAAAATGAGGAATTATCAATGGGGTGTATAGATAGACATGGTAGGGTCACACAAATTTGGGTTGGGTTCGGTTGAGCCGGGTCGGCTTAAAATCGGACATGGTAAAATAATTGAATTAAAATAGATATTTAAAATCATGGGCAAATAAGTAGCATGTAGGGGCTCAAAGAAATAGGACACAAATATCAGGCGGGTAGTAGGCTTCGTGTGGGCCATGTCCCTATTTGGGGTCGACTAGGTTGGGTCGATGTCAGATCCCGAAATTAAATTGGAAATTAAATCAGGTTTCACGGTAGATAATTAATTGGCCTAAATCGAACCGAAAGTTGTGCGACGGAAATGGAGCACAAAATGAAGTGTCTGAGTGGGACACGATGGTCAGGGGTAAAGAGCGTCTCGAGTAGATCAGGCATGATAAGTTGATTCTGAGAAAATGACTGGTCTGGTGCTCCTAAATTAAAAGTCATGGTAACGCGCATATGAGGATCCAGGAAAAGAGTAGGAATTCAATTATTAATTAAATGGTCTAAATTGACCCGAACTTGCGTGAAGCAAAAAGAGTACAAGGGAACAAGTTCGAGTGGGACACAAAATATCACTGTGAAGATAATCTCGTCTACTACAAACTCCAAGAAAAAAGTTTCCAGAGACTGGCATCCCTGATGCTCTAGAATTCCAAGTCACGGTAAAGAGCATTTAAAGATCAAAATTAATTATATAGAAATGAATTATTGAAAATAATTTATTAGAAAATTCGAAAAAATAATTCGGAAAATTCAGGGGGCTTACACTCCCTACCCAAAAAAAAAGACGTTTGTCTAGTTAGAATTGAAACATAACCTATTGAGCATAAGTCATTTGGCAGACAACGGTTATGGTATCAATTTTGTGAAAGACAAATGTTCTATATATGAGATGTCTACTAGGAATCCCGTATATGAAGGAATTAGGGAAGATAATATTTATGTTTTTTTCTACAATGTACTAGCAGTGCAGGTAAGTGTCTAGTAGCCAATCAGAAAAAAAGTTGGTATGGCACATGAGGCTAGGACATGCAAACATGGACACTATCTCACGACTATCAACAAAAAAGCTGATAAAAGGACTCCCAGAAATTTTCTTCAAGAGAGATATGGTATATTCTTACTGTAAAAAGAACAAGGCAACTAGGTCATCCTTTAAATTCATCAACATCGTAAGCACATTTAGACCTTTACAGTTAATTCATAGAGATTTATTTGGTCCTAGTAGAGTCACTAGTCTTAGCGGTAAGCTCTACACCTTTGTTATTGTTGATGATTTCTCTCGTTATACTTGGGTGTACTTTTTATCAAATAAAAGTGATGTCATTTTTAAATTTTACGTATTTCACAGAAAGGTACAAAATGAAAAAGGCTTCATGATTACTCGAATATGAAGTGATGGTGGTGGTGAATTTGAAAATACTGATTTCAAAATGTTTTATGATAATAATGGATATTGTCATGAGTTTTCTAGTCTTGGAACTTCTCAACAAAATGGTATTATGGAGCGAAAGAATCATACTCTAAGCGATATGGCTAGAGTCATGCTGAATCACCATAATCTTGCTAAATATTTTTTGGGCAGAAGCTGTAAGTACATCATGTCACATTTTGAATTAGGTGTTAATTCGACCTATATCGAAGAAAACCCCTTATGAATTGTGGTTTGGAAAGATTCCAAACATTTCTTATTTCAAAGTTTTTAGTTGTCAGTACTATTTTATTATGAACACCAAGGATAACTTGGGTAAGTTCGACTCGAAGGCAGATGAAGGAATATTCCTCGGATATGCTGCTAAGAGTAAGGGATAATTTTCAATAAAAGTACTATGATTGTTGAAGAATCTATTAATGTTTTATTTGATGAGATCAACATTAATAGATATGGCAACAGTGATGATGAGGATGTACAAAACAAATCCAAGGCACCTGAAGATACTACTACCAATGAGAGCTATCTTGAGAGTCTACCTAAATATATGAAATTCATGTCAGACCATCCAGAGACACTTGTAATAGGTGATGTATCCTAGGAAGTACGTACGCGCTCCTCTACTAAAGACATAGCAGCAAATATTGCCTTTATTTCTCAAGTAGAACCTAAGTCAGTAGCAGATAATATTTTTGATAAGTTTTAGATTGACGTCATGGAAGAAGAACTTAATCAAGTTGAGGGAAACCAGGTATGGGACCCTGTTCCCAAACCTGTTAGTCAATCAATAATTGGTACCAACTAGGTGTTCCAAAATAAACTGAATGAAGATGGACATATTTTATGCAATAAAGAACATCTAGTGGCACACGGTTATAATCATGAAGAAGAAATTGAATATGATGAGACATATGCTCCTGTTGCTAGACTAGAGTCCATCCGTATATTTTGTGCATTTGTACGTTTTCACAATTTTAAACTTTTTCAAATGGTTGTGAAAGGTGCATTTTTGAATGGGTTTTTAAAGAAGAGGTTTTTGTGAAGCAACCCCCTGGATTTGAGGATTTTCAAACACCTGGTCATATTTTCTAGCTTAGAAATGTGCTTTATGGACTCAAACAAGCACCGCGTGCTTGGTATGAATGCCTAAGTGCTTTCCTACTTGAAAATCGCTTTTTAAAAGTAAGGGTTGATACAACTTTGTTTATCAAATCTTCAGTTGACAGTATTTTACTTGTGCAAATTTATGTAGATGACATAATTTTTGATTCTACTAACGAAAAACTTTGTCAAGATTTTGCTAAGTGTATGCAGAGTGAGTTTAAAATGAGTACGATGGGAGAGCTCAACTATTTCCTAGGACTCCATATCAAACAGCACTTGCAGGGAACCTTCATCAATCAAGCCAAGTACACGAAGGATTTACTAAAGAAGTATGACTTCGACAACGTAAAGCCTATCGACACGCCAATGGCAACATCAATAAGACTTGATATTGATGAAAGTAGCAAATCAGTCGACCAGCATAAGTATCGAGGTATGATTGGTAGTTTACTTTATCTAACTACTAGTCGTCCTGATATCTTGTTTAGTGTTTGCATCTATGCACGATATCAAGCTAATCCTAAGGATTGTGCAGTTAAGTGTATCTTTCGATAACTTAAAGGAACTTCTACATTCGGCTTATGGTATCTCAAAATCACATCGTTTGACTTAATCGGTTAATCAGATGCTAATTTTGCTACATGCAAAATAGACTATAAAAGTACCAGCAGTATGTGTCATTTCCTAGAAAATGCTTTAGTCTCTTGGTTTCGCAAAAAACAAAATTATGTAGCATTATCAACAATCGAGGATGAGTATATCGTCGTAGGACGTTGTTGTGCTCATATTTTATGGATGAAGCAAACCATAGAAGACTATAATCTGCACTACACTAAGATCATCATTTACTGTGATAATACTAGCACTATTAATTTGACTGAGAATCCAGTATATTATTCACGTACTAAACACAAAGAAATACTTCACCACTTTTTGTATGATCACCAACAACTTGGGGGTATCAGTCTAGAGTTTATTGACATAGATTATCAACTTGCAGATATATTAACAAAACCACTAGCCGAAGATCGTTTCAACTATCTACATCAAGTATAGGCATACTTGAATTTTCAGAGTCGTAGTATGTTTTGATTAATAAAAATACTTAAAAACTTAAGATTTAGCGATTTATTAATTAAAATTATTTTGGGTATTAGTCGAAAGGGTATTTTTGTCAACATGGCATAAAAGCCTAAGCGACATGGTGCCAAGTGTCTTCGGACTACCGCAAGCTAGGATCCGGACCCTACAGCTAACCTAAGGTGATGAAAATTAATTAAATCAAAGAATTACAAGTTTATGAGTTATTTTTATAATTTATTACTCAAATATGACCTAAAATACAAGTGGTCGAACTCGGACCGAGTTCGAGTCAAACTCGGACCGAGTTCGAGTCAAACTTTGTGGGCACCCTTTTTATAAACAACAGCGCGAACAAAAGCCCCTTTCTCATATTCTCCTTCTTCTTCCCCAAGAACAGCCGCCCCTAAACACAAAAACTCTAACCCTAGTTCCTAGAAATCCCATTCTAAGGTCTTCCAATCCTAAATTTCTTGGATCTAAGACTCTAAGAAGGTGTTCTCTACCTTTTTTTTATCTTCATTGAGGTATATTTCTCATTTTCTTTCTCAAATTTTATGGCTTCTAGAATTTTTAAGAGAAAAAAAACTAGAGACACTGCCTCATCATCCATATCGAAATATGAACTGGTCAATGAGTTCAGACCCTCTTATCCCTGTCACGACCCGCACCCTAGAGTTAGGGCACGAGAACGTAACAACGCCCAGCCTACACCGCAGTGTCGGCGGTAGAACGCTGTCCTAGGTCTCAATGCATCTAACAGTATAAGACTAAACAGTTTATACTCCCCAAATGGGGGTGACATAGCAGAATGTAAACTCAATCACATCTAAGGTAGAGCATAAAGGAAGATAGATAAAACATGAAATCGAAAAGAGATACAACAGATAGAATTCTAAGTGTCTAAGATACAAAAACCCAGAAATACACCTCAAACTTATATACAGTAATCCACAAAGTAAATACAACTCCAAACAATGAAACAACTATCTAAACATCCTCTAATGTGTCTCCTCTAGGCTAGCAGGCAACCTCCAAGCTATCTGTAAAATTTATCAACGGGTCCAGTCAGGACTAGAGCGAGTACAGTACATCTCAACAGATCATAGCAGGTTAGAAAATATAATCATGCAGTAAAGTAAGATACAGGTACTGAAAGAAATACAGTATGTAAACAGAGAGAGTAAACTGTAATAGAAATATCTACTATAAATAGAGAGGTAACATGTGGCTAGTGAGTCAGAGTACAACATGAACATGTAAATGGCCTGGAATGATTCTGTGAAGACACTACGGAATGATTCAAAGAAGATACTACTGGTATATTATTCACATGTCCACTTCTACTCTCCCGTACCCCCAATCAATACACGATGATCCAGCCAGGTTATGTTATATGATTCTATGCACGGCCCCCGAAGGGTGATACATGGATGTCCCATAAATAGGGATTCTGGGGGTTATCTAACAGTGTAAGATTCAAGAGACTCTGTGATTATGAGGGTACATGTTACAAGTAATCAAATGAACTAAGAAGCATAGTGATACGCCATGTAAGTGAAACGCACAGAACATAGAGTACCCGATGCTCCCTAAGGATAACATCTCAAGAAAGAATTCATATAGTACCAATCTGTGTGACCATCGTGACAGTACAAGTAAAGTAATCTACAGCAGAAAATAATTCTAAGCAGGATATGAAATGATCAGAGAATGTACTCGCCTGATATCTGAATGTCCAAGATAAAGATACTGTCCGAGGAGAGGTGTTTGGCTCCTAATTAGAACAGCACAAGTCACAACATGTCCAGAAGGGTAATATAAAGCACTACAATGCATTCTACATGAATCTAGGTCAAACTAGGCCAAAATCAACCCTTGGTCAACTCTGGTCAACTGCACTAGTCAAACTAGGTCAAACTAGGTCATGTCCGAACCCAACAAGTCTTACTAGGCCTAACCAAGACTATCCTAGCAAGCACACATCAATACAAGGCTATACAAGCCAACATACACCCAACTCTATATAGCATGCAATTATTCAATACTCAAATATGCAAGAATTTACATTGGATATACACTAGGTAATCTATTACTTTAAGCTATATATGTCTACACATATATACACATGCATATACTGGTATTCAACATTAGGTCTATAATCATGGCATTTCAAATGGTTATATAAACTTATATATTACAACACAATATGCTAACATATATATAATATACATACATAGCTAAGTTAACTATATTCATAAATACTTATTTAAGAGGCTATGTGTGTGTATGTGAACATGGCAAAGGGGCAAGTGAGGGTTAAATGGGCATACATAGTGTATACATATCAAAAAGTGTCAAAGTGTAAGTGAACAATGTGTCAAGTGTGATAGTGTCAACATAGTGTAAGGGGTGCATGAGGTAATATAGGATTTGTGTTAACATAGGACATTACATCTTATTAACTTATATATTGCATATATTACATCTATTATTATATTACATTCATGCTTGCATTCATTCATCATTCATTTATTCTCTTGCACCACTATATGCACCATACATTACATACTATGGAACCTACATATTTATTACAAGACATACTTATACATGCTTACATTAGATAGGATACTTACACCTCATACATCATTTATTTAAACATTTACTCATGCTTGCATTCTCTATTTAATTACATAATGTATATACATTAATATGGGTTAAAATCAAATAGAACATTATATTACACACAAGGGTGCACAAAATGCATATGCCGAATAGTAACTCCTACTAATAATCAATACTGTACCATCTCAGCATGAATTAAAATCTAGGATTAAAGTATGTTATAGATCTATGTGTTAGCTTTTCGAAACTTTAAACGGATCGCGTTTTCGTTTTCGGAAACTCCCGAAATCGCGAAAACATCGAGAACGCATTTGTCTTTCGTACAGCTGACACTCAAATAATTCTCCAGAAAGTTATAGAAAGAATTAGGCCTATTAATATATGTTTTTGGAAAGCTAACTTCAATACGCTTCTTTTAAAAAAAACGGGAGATTAAACCGAGCTTTGAGCTAGAAGTTATGATATTTCTAAGTTAGGGCTGAAATTAAAAACGTGGATAAAAATTATGACGGATTTGGGTAGTTTGAGACAAAAGAACACAAGTATATAACATAATATATCAAGAACTCACTCTCTACACTAATATATATATATGAGACACTATAGAACACATCTCCAATACAAAAATATGAGATTAAACATGTAATAATTCATTCATACATAACAACAACACATAGTGTGTCCAAATTTGGGATTTTTCCACATGGACACAACCACAACACAAAGGACACTCCTATGACCTCCAAATGGACACGAAATTGACACAAATGGAGATACAACCATGGGAGGTCATCCCTATGGGTTCAAAATAGACCTATATGCATGAGGAAATGAAAAGAAGATCAGGGATTTATACCTTCCGGTAGATCGAATCGAAGAAAAGCCTTCCCGGAGCGACACCGACACGTAAAGATTCCAAAAGGACACGAACGAGCTCTGAATCCTCCCAAACTTGGGTAGCTTCCTCCTTGGCTAGAATGGAGAAGGAAAGAAGAAGATTTGGTGGCGAAATGGAAGGATTTGGTGGAGAAATTTCTAGGGATTGCTCTCTAGGAATTTGGGGAAGAACAAGAGAGAGAGTGTGGATGAGAATAATGAAATGAACTTGAGCCTATCCTCTCCCAAAGTGGCTGGCCCTATGGGGCTATTTGTCCTATTATGTAAGGTCTAAAATGCCCCCACTAACATATTCTATGAGTATTAGGAAAGGGCTAATTGGTTGGGACTAAATTAGTCATTTTAAAGTCTCTAATCACACTAACCTTATCCATAATAATTAGTCTAACCTCTAACTAAAATATTTCTATCATGTGGAATAAAATTAATATCATGTGGGCCATGCCTAACTAGTGTGTGGGTCCCACTAGAGTCAAACTACCCCCGGGTCCCCGTTTCAAGTCGGATTGAGTTGAAATTCGAACCCGACTCAAATAACCCCAAAACAATATCATAAATAATAAAATAATATCAAAATAATTCAAAGAGGTCAAATGCAAAAATATATCCTTAGGCCAAAAATGACATTAAAATATCATAATCACATGGTTAGGCTCTAGGTCAAACAGTCTCTAGGATTTCACTAGCAAAACGTCAAAACCACAAGTCATTGATTTAAGTAATTTTAAAAATGATTTAAAATCACCAAAAATTATATCATGAATTAAATATCATTATTAAAATAATTATAAACACGAAATTTTAAAATTACCCTCATTTGGGAAACTGGGTGCTACAACTTTACCCACCTTAGAAAAATTTCGTCCTCGAAATTTAAGATCGATAGTACTACTCCTTCTAGAGCCTCTAACCTACCCAATATCTAAGGTAACACTTCCTAATACTAGAATAATAAACGGACATCTAAAAAGTGTCAATCTAGTAATACCTCCAATACTGCTCTGCTGTACGGCGGTAATGGAACTTCAATAAAATATATACTGGAACCTATATCCAAGGGACTGGACCTATTTTAAAGTGGTCTTAACTAAGGATGAAAAGGAACTGATCATAGGCTATAGGTATGCTCAAACTATTATCTTCCTATTAACCATCTATTAATACATTCTGTTACCATAGGAACGATGCATTACTAAGACATATAGGCCCCTATCTCTCATAACACATTTATACTCACCAAAAGACTAGTACATCCTATCAAGGCTGATACTATAATCTCTCATAAATCTCATAAGCTACATGTTTAGAGACACACATCCCCACATCAAGGACTAACCTATATATATCTACAACTGATACTAATGGGGTGACGTCCCTATTTCCCAACAATCAAGGTTATTTTTTTTTATCTAAATCATGCAATTTGAAGGAATAGTATACAAGGTCAGGGCATACCGTAGCAGTTGGAAGTCTCACCTGGGTACACTAATCATTCTAGGTCAAAATAGTACTATGGTATCAACACACAAACAATCTAGGGTGTCCTAATTGGAAAGGTAAGGGAACAACAATCATCAAGGTTGTAGGGCTGTCTACCATCCTATATGAAAATTGGTACTTATCAAAATAAAATAAAGGCAACTACCAATTATCTAAAAAAAAGTACAGAAAAATCAAATTCAAGAATTAAGGAATTGAAAATCACTTGCATTGAAATCCAATCACAATATGTATATAGAGAGAGAGCGTTAGAGAGGGAAAACTAGCATTATGTAATGTTATGTGGTTTGTGTGTGTATGTGAATATACATGAAAGTGCATAGGAGGGTTTGGGTTTCAAACAATAACTATCAAGTTACACTAATCATGGCATATGGGTTAACAACCTACAATACACAACCTATTTAATCATAACATACATGGCTAACCATATATATATAAAAAGGTAGAGACTTAGTTATGTATCTATATACGTTATAACATGTATGCATAAACTCTATATATATCTATACAGGTATATGATCATGACATAGAGAGGAAAGGTTAGGTTACGTGACAGTGTATACTAAGCTGGGGGTATGTGTGTGTCCTTGTACAGGGTTATAACTTAGTATTGAAAGGTTAAATCCAGTTTTAGTTCAGCATTTACGTACAAAATCTGAAAATAAGCTAATATTTAAAACAGTGGAATATTAACATAATGCAGTCTCAGATTTTAGGGTTTGAACATCACAACCAATCTCAATGGTCCCAATACATCCTAACACGATATAATGAAACCCTAACATACTATCCATACATCTATCTACGCATACAGTTCAATATTACATGTTAAATCTGAAATTGAACTAAACATTTGGAATCCCGCATCAAGGGTTAACATGCACACAGTCTTAGATTTTACAAATTTAAACACAAAACTCAACAAAAATTTTGAATTGAAACCCTACGTATAATATACATGTGCAGTGATGTAAACCTAAATAATAACATAAAATTTATATTTAAATTACGAGTTAAGCTAGAAAAAGCAGAGAACTTGAATTATTGGGGTTTTGAAAATTTAACATCAACAACATATTAATAGGTATTCAGATAGGTGGAAAATCAAGTGTAGCATGCATACGTGTTAGGCAAAGTGTCTGCTATATATATTCATATACATATTCTCATGTCCCAATATAAAAAAAAATTAATTCTACGTTAAGACTAATATTTAGATTCCTACCAAGATTGCAAGCAGGTGATTGACGAAATCAAGACAGTTTTATTATGATTATTATTTAATACAAGAATAATAGCAAGAAAGAAATAACGATAAAATCGGTTCTGCTTATCTGTTTAAAGAAGGAACCATTTTGAAATCCAGAGTTAAAATATTAAATTCAAGATAAAGTCTAGCAAAATCATCGATTCATTGTATTATGAAAAACTCATAGCAAAAAATTTCACAAGGTTTATAAAACCAACTAAACTTACTCCTGAGTTAAATAATAGGAAACTAGACAAAACAAACAAATAAAAATTCTTCTCTTTTTTTTGAATGACTGAAACAAAAGTAGAGAAAAGATGTTCAAAAATATTTAAGGTGCAATCTGATAATCATATGCGTCTATCAAAAATTATGTTACTCTAAATCCTCGTCATACTGGTAAGCAAGGCTACGATAATCACAGAGCCCTTGACTTATGCACATATCTCTAGAATCATGGTATTTAACATTTTCGCGGTGCCGCTAGCTTGGCTGCGAAAACCTTAAATTTCCACACCCGAGAAATATATCCAGAGTCAGACTATATGTCCTCACCATGCTGGCTAATGTGACTATAGAAGACTAGATTCCATAACATAGATGACCTAGCCCATATAATTTCATCTTGCCAAAAATTAAATTAAATCAACAATAAATACCCAAAAATCAAATCAAATATATCAACGAACATCAAACTCAAAAATGAACAAAATCCTTCAATCATATAAATACAAACTCGGATGCTACAGCTAATCGTCAAGATTCAAAATTCAACAATCTTCCATCAAAATAAATAAATACAAACCCAAATTCAACAATAATCCATCAAATTCAACAACAGAAAATAAAGATAAAACAATCAAGAAAAAAGAGGGTTTTCAAATCGAAGTTAAAATAAGATTCTCAAGGGTCGTCCCAGGAATCTCTCAAGGGTTTCTAACTGTGATTGAGTACCTTCAAAATATATCCTAATCCTACTGCAGGCTGTAGTGGTACTCAAGTGCGAATACCACTACATAAACTCGACCTGCATGGGCCACCACTAAAAACGTGTCACGACCCGCACACTAGAGTTAGGGCACGAGAACGTAACAACGCCCAGCCTACGCCGCAGTGTCGGCGGTAGAACACTATCCTAGGTCTCAATGCATCTAACAGTATAAGACTAAACAGTTTATACTCCCTGAATGGGGGTGATATAGCAGAATGTAAACTCAATCACATCTAAGGTAGAGCATAAAGGAAGATAGATAAAACATGATATCGAAAAGAGATACAACAGATAGAATTCTAAGTGTCTAAGATACAAAAACCCAGAAATACACCTCAAACTTATATACAGTAATCCACAAAGTAAATACAACTCCAAACAATGAAACAACTATCTAAATATCCTCTAATGTGTCTCCTCTAGGCTAGCAGGCAACCTCCAAGCTATCTGTAAAATTTATCAACGGGGTCAGTCAGGACTGGAACGAGTATAGTACATCTCAACAGATCATAGCAGGTTAGAAAATATAATTATGCAGTAAAGTAAGATACAGGTACTGAAAGAAATGCAGTATATAAACAGAGAGAGTAAGCTGTAATAGAAATATCTACTATAAATAGAGAGCTAACATGTGGCTAGTGAGTCAGAGTACAACATGAACATGTAAATGGCCTGGGATGATTCTGTGAAGACACTACGGAATGATTCAAAGAAGATACTACTGGTGTATTATTCACATGTCCACTTCTACTCCCCCGTACCCCCAATTAATATACAAGGATCCAGCCAGGTTATGTTATATGATTCCATGCACGGCCCCCGAAGGGTGATACATGGATGTCCCATAAATGGGGATTTTGGGGTTACCCAACAGTGTAAGATTCAAGAGACTCTGTGATCATGAGGGTACATGTCACAAGTAATCAAATGAACCAAGAAGCATAGTGATACGCCATGTAAGTAAAACGCACAGAACATAGAGTACCCGGTGCTCCCTAAGAATAACATCTCAAGAAAGGATCCATATAGTACCAATCCGTGTGACCATCGCGACAGTACAAGTAAAGTAATCTACTGCAGGAAATAATTCTAAGCAGGATATAAAATGATCAGAGAATGTACTCGCCTGATATCTGAGTGTCCAAGATAAAGATACTATCCGAGGAGAGGTATCTGGCTCCTAATTAGAACAGCACAAGTCACAACATATCCAGAAGGGTAATATAAAGCACTACAAAGCGTTCTACATGAATCTAGGTCAAACTAGGCCAAAATCAACCCTTGGTCAACTTTGGTCAACTGCACTAGTCAAACTAGGTCAAACTAGGTCATGTCCTAACCCAACAAGTCTTACTAGGCCTAACCAAGACTATCCTAGCAAGCACACATCAATACAAGGCTATACAAGCCAACATACACCCAACTCTATATAGCATACAATTATTCAATACTCAAATAGACAAGAATTCACATTGGATATACACTAGGTAAACTATTACTTTAAGCTATATATGTCTACACATATATACACATACATATATTTGTATTCAATATTAGGTCTATAATCATGGCATTTCAAATGGTTATATAAACTTATATATTACAACACAATATGCTAACATATATATAATATACATACATAGCTAAGTTAACTATATTTATAAATACTTATTTAAGAGGCTATGTGTGTGTATGTGAACATGACAAAGGGGCAAGTGAGGGTTAAATGGGCATACATAGTGTATACATATCAAAGAGTGTCAAAGTGTAAGTGAACAATGTGTCAAGTGTGATAGTGTCAACATAGTGTAAGGGGTACATGAGGTAATATAGGATTTGTGTTAACATAGAGCATTACATCTCATTAACTTGTATATTGCATACATTACATCTATTATTACATTACATTCATGCTTGCATTCATTCATCATTCATTTATTCTCTTGCACCACTATATGCACCATACATTACATACTATGGAACCTACATATTCATTACAAGTCATACTTATACATGCTTACATTAGATAGGATACTTACATCTCATACATCATTTATTTAAACATTTACTCATACTTGCATTCTCTATTTAATTACATAATGTATATACATTAACATGGGTTAAAATTAAGTAGAACATTATATTACACACAAGGGTGCACAAAATGCATATGCCGAATAGTAACTCCTACTAATAATCAATACTGTACCATCTCAGCATGAATTAAAATATAGGATTAAAGTATGTTATAGATCTATGTGTTAGCTTTCCGAAACATCAAACGGATCACGTTTTCGTTTCCGAAAACTCCCGGAATCGCGAAAACATCGAGAACGCGTTTGTCTTTCGTACAGCTGACACTCAAATAATTCTCCAGAAAGTTACAGAAAGAATTAGGCCTAATAATATATGTTTTTGGAAATCTAACTTTAATACTCTTCTTTTAAAAAAAATGGGAGATTAAACCGAGCTTTGAGCTAGAAGTTATGACATTTCTAAGTTAGGGCTGAAATTAAAAACGTGGATAAAATCATGACAAATTTGGGTAGTTTGAGACAAAAGAACACAAGTATATAACATAATATATCAAGAACTCACTCTCTACACTAATATATATATATATATATGAGACACTATAGAACACATCTCCAATACAAAAATAAGAGATTAAACATGTAATAATTCATTCATACATAACAACAACACATAGTGTGTCCAAATTTGGGATTTTTCCACATGGACACAACCACAACACAAAGGACACTCCTATGACCTCCAAATGGACACGAAATGGACACAAATGGAGATACAACCATGGGGGTCATCCCTATGGGTTCAAAATAGATCTATATGCATGAGAAAATGAAAAAGGAGAAGGGATTTATACCTCCCGGTAGATCGAATCGAAGAAAAGCCTTCCCGGAGCGACACCGACACGTAGAGATTCCAAAAGGACACGAACGAGCTCCGAATCCTCCCAAACTTGGGTAGCTTCCTCCTTGGCTAGAATGGAGAAGGAAAGAAGAAGATTTGGTGGCGAAATGGAAGGATTTGGTGGAGAAATTTCTAGGGATTGCTCTCTAGGAATTTGGGGAAGAACAAGGGAGAGAGAGAGTGTGGATGAGAATAATGAAATGAACTTGAGCCTATCCTCTTCCAAAGTGGCTGGCCATATGGGGCTATTTGTCCTATTATGTAAGGTCCAAAATGCCCCCACTAACCTATTCTATGAGTATTAGGAAAGGGCTAATTGGTTGGGGCTAAATTAGTCATTCTAAAGTCTCTAATCACACTAACCTTATCCATAATAATTAGTCTAACCTCCAACTAAAATATTTCTATCATGTGGACTAAAATTAATATCATGTGGGCCATGCCTAACTAGTGTGTGGGTCCCACTAGAGTCAAACTACCCCCGGGTCTCCGTTTCAAGTCGGATTGAGTTGAAATTCGAACCCGACTCAAATAACCCCAAAATAATATCATAAATAATAAAATAATATCAAAATAATTCAAAGAGGTCAAATGCAAAAATATCCTTAGGCCAAAAATGACATTAAAATATCATAATCACATGGTTAGGCTCTAGGTCAAACGGTCTCTAGGGTTTCACTAGCAAAACGTCAAAACCACAAGTCATTGATTTAAGTAATTTTAAAAATAATTTAAAATCACCAAAAATTATATCATGAATTAAATATCATTATTAAAATAATTATAAACATGAAATTTCAAAATTACCTTCATTTGGAAAACTGGGTGCTACAATCCCGATGACGATGAGGACTATGACCCGACACTCTTTGTTTCATCCGAGAGTTTAACCCTTTGGTTCGATCATTTTCGATATCAGAAAATTTTTCCTAGGAAAACGATAAACTTTACCATTTTTTGGAATATTCTATCTCTTTTGAAACCCTAGGACTTCGAGAATTTCTAGAGATTTCAAATTCAATTTATGATAATTCAGTCCACATGTTTTATTGTAACATGCAAGAAGAAGACGGCTATATTCATTCAGCTGTTAGCAGCAAGGAATTTCAATTCAACTCTGCCAACTTGAGCCAATATTTTCTAATGCCAAATATTGGTGACGCCCTCGTCGATATTACAAAAGTTTAATTTACTGCCGACATGACCCTTGAGCCCTTCAAGGTTGCGTTGTGTCATCTAGATCCGGTTCCCCAGAAATGGTTATTCATACGCCACCTTAACCAATAATTTTATGAACTTTATCGTATTATCATTTCATCTCTGCTACCTAATACGGGATCCACTAACGAGATACTATTAGATAGAGACCTGCATAGGCCACCATAAAAATATGTCATGCCTCGCTCCCGAATAATCGGGTACAGGCCGATGCATGCCCGGCCTATACTGTCGTTGATAGCGGTAGCGAGCCGTCTAGTCATCAATAACGAGAAATAATCTCATCACAGCATCTAATCTCGGAATCTATACTAACCATCATAGCAGTCCACTATACAATTATCATAAATTATACATGAATGACCGGGTACAAAGCAGGTAAAATATAAATGCTACAACAATAACATATAATCCAATACACTTAATCATTCTCCTATACATGAAACTAGATATCTCAATATCAAGTGAACTCCAATGCCAGACATGACAATCTAAAGATCCATCTCAGCTGTAACCAACGATCCAGTCAGGAAAAGAGCAAAACACAATGTAACTTAATAAAACTTACCATGGAATATCAATGGAACAGTATAGCAATAGATCTGAAATACAGAGAAGCAATATGAATATAAAGTATGCACTAGGTATGTGTACATGTGCAATTGCATGTTATCAATATGTAGGACTAATATGTAATCAGGCATATAGAATATGCTATCAGTCAATCAATAATCAGGCATGTCTGACGATAATGCTATAAGTCACACAATAATCAGGCATGTCTGACGACAATGCTATCAGTCACGCATGGAATGGACATCAGACATACAGTGTATGCTATCAGGCAATATTTGTCCAATATTAGTCAATCATGTCTTGGAACGTCCTATCCCCCGATACGAGAAACAATGCAAACAATCAATCAGAACAGTGAAATAATGACAAGAGACAATGTGAGTGAAATGCATGCAATGATGGTAATACTGAGTACATGTACTTGCCTTTCTTTTCGAGAACTGACCAAGTCTCTAGATCACCTATAATAGGTAAATATAATTTAAAAACAATTCAATACTCCAACCCCTAGCCTAAAGAACCCGTTATGCTTCTATACTGAGATACATCCCACCTATATACAAGTGCTGGCCAGAGAATCAAATTCAGCCCAGTACAACTCTATCCAATCCTGGCCCAATATGTATATTGGCTCACAACAATGTATCACATAACCCTAATCTAACGACTACTTCTAATTCAAAAACTACTCTACAGAAACTCAACAGCAGTCAACACATTTCAAACCAACGAATCAATTTGAACCCAACTTCAGTTTAAACATAAACTTAATCTCAACCTAACTATCACTGGACAATGATCTTTCAAAATTTAAAACATAGAGTCTGATACTAGTGTTGTGTCAACACAAATACAATACGTGTCGAGAACCAATCCATACCAAAACCGAATTAATAATCTAAAATATAATTCCAAATGCTAAATTATACCTGTTATCACCCGTATTAGTGTTTGATACTACGAATCTGGTGTCCGATCGGATAAAAGGCTGGTCTAGACCTAATCTCAAACATGTTACATGCACAGAATAATAAAGAATTTATATAAGTCTCCTCGATTGATTGATCAGAAATTTCTAAGAAAACAACCAGAGAATTAAGAACACGAGTAACATATTGTCACGCCCCAGAACCAGAATACTGGAGAGCGGAGGAATGACTCAGCCAGCTACGTATTACAGGTAGATGAATACCGTATAATATGATCAATGCTGTCTAAAAGACAAGGGGGTGCATACTACATGAAAGTCTTGCTATGGTCACTTCATATCTATTGTCTCAATCATTCAAACAAGAAACAGAAATAGAGAACATGTTAGATAAAGCAGTAAGGCGTCCCAAACGCTTAGTCAAAATGTTCTTGAGATCTGGCTTTACAAAACATAGCCAGATGGTATAATAACATACACACAATTGTTATCAGCTGCAGTCTGACTTTAGTTACAATTATGTAAAAGTAAGTGCAAGACAATCCGACTAACATGTCGGTGCCAAACGGCAAAGTATAAAATAGATAACAAAACGGGCGGGGAGGTAAGAAACCCACTCGAGTCCTCCTGCGATCATCCTTCTAGTGTTGACCATCTTGGAGGTAGAAGTAAGCTGGATCCTCGGAGACTGGCTCTAAATCTGGCCATGCAAAACCAGAGAGGTTAGACCTCTAATAGCAAGTACCACAAGGAAGCACGACATGAGAACTAAAACCAATAATGTGAAATATGATAAATAGATCTCTGCTTGCTACTAGGATTCATATAACATCAAGACACTTCGAACCAACCTCCCAACCAAACAAGGACAGAAGTTGGCCCGTCATGTCCTGACATTCTGATCATCCTAGTTAAGTAACAGAGTAGGTACAGTGCACAAACAAATCATCTTGAACGGTCAATCAAATCCTACGGCTTGCTATTTCGAGTCCCAAGTTATCCTGGAATTTATGCAATAGGGATTCCTCAGTTCTTACTATGTGCGAGCAAGGCTAGTCGATCCAGTCAATCAATTGCGCCATTCATGAATTAGACGAGTCCCAGCGGGACGCCCGTCATCAATATACAATATACAATAATAATATAAGCAGATAATGTTCCCTGTCCGTGTGGCAGGTTTACAGTATCTGTGGGAACCAGCCGGCCCGTCGGGTACTACTTGTCCCAAGGGGGCTGCCATGTAAGAACTCAGGAATCCGTTCTCTCCATGCAATCATTATTTTCTTTAACTTAATAGTCTCTACGTTGACTGAAATTCTATGCCGTGGATCATGGTCATTCAAATGAGTACTTTCGTACGGGGTACGATATGCACAACTCTACAACGATACTAGTACGGTTAGGTTGCAGATCTTACATAGCGTAATACAACAATCAAATCTAACCACGGTAATCATGCCTTGACCATAAAGTACACATGCTTCTTTGGTAAGATAAATAGATAATAAATAAATTGAAGCCTACATGTGCCTGTATGCCAATAATCGGAATTAGCCAGTCGATCTCCATAGTTCATAATTAATATGAACGTGTCTCATTCATTCAATTCAAAGACGACTAGCCAGTCTCTTAGTTCCAACCAGGAATGCATGATCAATTTTAGTCAAGGTCACAATCATTATCAATGGTGACAAGGCATGAGAGTCAACTAGTATTCAGTGGGGTCGAGTCTACAACTCTCAGGGTTTAATTCCAGTCAATTGGGGTATCTATAACTCAATTCACGACACATGGTACATCCCACGTAACAATATATATTTAACAGAAATATCAACATATCATGATTATATCAAGTTTATGCAAAAAGGCGTAAGGATATAAAATGAACGTTAAATATCTAATAAGATATCAATATACAGGGCTATAGAAGATCCAGGGTAAGCAGGCTACTCTCATGTCATCCTACGCTCATGTCAGCGTACGCTCAGGTCAAGCTACGCTCAAGCCAGCGTATGCTCGGGTCATGCTACGCTCAGGTCAAGCTAGCGTATGCAAGTCATACGCTTTCAAAAGGCAGCGTATGAACTCCATACGATTCCTTACTATCCAAGCTAGCGTACGCAAGTCATACGCTCCCAAAAGGCAGCATATGAACTCCATACGACTCCTTACTATCCACGTAAGCGTATGCATGTCATACGCTTCCAAAAGACAGCGTATGAGCTCCATACGACTCCTTACTATCCAAGCTAGCGTACGCAAGTCATACGCTTCCAAAAGGCGGCGTATGAACTCCATACGACTCCTTACTATCCACGTGAGCGTATGCGAGTCATACGCTCCCAAAAGGTAGCGTATGCAAGACACACGCTACCTAAAAAGGCAGCGTATGGACTCCATACTGCGCTGCGCTAAAGAGCGCGCACAGCTCAGTGACGCAAGCTAAAAAGCTAGCATACACTGCTCACTGTCTTCTCCAAACAGCAAGAACTCCATGGTTGCACCCGAAAGTTCAAAAGTCCATAACTTGGTCAAAACAAGTCTAAATCCAACTTTCCAAAGGTTAAAATTGGGTAGAATAAACTTCTCTACAACATGGAACCATCAAAACTTGAAAACAAAGAAGTTTGATAGATCAAAACCACCAAACTCCGAAAATAACTCATTTCTAGATCTACAAAAATTAAGACTTCGAAATGAAAAATGCCAAGTTCTAAACTCTCTTAGGATCTCGCGAGGAAGATAAATGAACTACAAAAACATGGGTTCTCATGGGGAGCAAGTTGTACTTGCCTACGGTTTGGTAGGTGGAGAGAGTAATGAAGAAGAAGAAGAGGAGTAATGGTGAGAATGAGTAATGAGGAGAGAGAATGGAGAGGGTGGCTTTAAATATGGAAGGGGTGGTAGGTGGGAGCTAATGGACCGGGTTGCAGGGGGATCCAACAAAGCCAACCCGAGAACCCAACCTAGGCCGAACCACAATAGGCTAACTAAAGTAGAGAATAAAATAACAGCAGAAATAAAATGCAAAAATAAAATTGCAGAAAATTAATTAACATGAATTAAAGAAAATTTAAATACAGGATAATATATGATAAATATTAAATAAATACATTTGAGTAGTACATGTATAAAATACGCATTCTGGGAACGGGAAGTGACATCTCTACCCTCCTTAGAAAAATTCTGTCCTCGGAATTTTATATCCAAGCAGGATAGAAACATCGGGGCTAAACTAATCTAAGTACAAGCAATTCAATCAAGCAATCATTTTACAATGTCCTTAGCAAGTAACATATCTATATTTAATAATCTACGATATCAAGTAATTTCTACTCATGGGGCGACTAGCATGCGGAGTTAAGACAATCAAGGTACACGGGAAGAAATATACCTTGTGAGTCAAACAGATGTGGATACCGTGATCGGATATCATCCTCACGTTCCCACGTTGACTCTCCTAATGAGTGATGACCCCAAGCAACCCGGACAAGACTAATTGTTCGTTTCTTGAGTATCTTCTCCCTTCGGTCCAAGAAGGACACAGGCTGCTCCTCGTAAGACAAGTTGGTACCAACAACCAACTCAGAATGATCAAGGATATGGCTTGGGTCCGATACATACCTTCACAACTGAGATACATGAAACACGTCATGCACCTCTCGTAACGAAGGTGGAAGGGATAAACGATAAGTAACATCGCCCACCCTATCAAGGATAATGAATGGTCCTACGTATCGCGGACTCAACTTCCCGCGAACGCCAAATCTAATGACCCCACGGGTAGGTGATATCCGCAAGAACACGTGGTCCCCAACAGAAAACTCTAGCGGCCTACGATGCTGGTCCGCCCAATGATGATGCCGATCCTGCGTAACACGAAATCACTCTCTAATTCCCTTAATCACTTCAACCGTCTGGATAATCATTTCTGGGCCTAGCATCTTCCTTTCCCCGATATCATCCTATGCTAGTGGCGATCTACACTTCTTACCATATAGTGCTTCGAATGGCGTCATCTGGATACTGGCTTGATAACTGTTGTTGTATGAAAACTCAACTAAGTGCAGGTGGCTTCCCCAAGATCCTCCAAAATCTAGGGTGCAAGCTCGCAACATATCTTCCAAAGTCTGAATTGTCCTTTCTGATTGCCCGTCCGTCTGTGGATGGTAAGCTGTGCTAAATCTTAACTTGGTGCCCAGACTATGATGTAAGCTCTTCCAGAAATATGATGTAAAGCGGGTATCTCGGTCTGACACAATACTGACAGGGACTTCATGCTGCCTGACTATCTGCTGCATGTATAATTCTGCCAACTTTTCCGTAGATTGCCCTACTCTGAAAGGAAGAAAGTGTGCTACCTTTGTAAGCCGATCTACTATCACCCAAATAGCATCTTTACCACTTGGTGATCTCGATAAACCGGTCACAAAGTCCATTGTAATATGCTCCCATTTCCATTCCGGGATAGGAAGCGGTTGTAATAATCCAGCTGGCCTCTGCTGTTCTGCCTTTACCTGCTGACATATCAAGCAACGGGAAACAAATCTAGCTATCTCCCTCTTCATCCCGTTCCACCATAAGTGCTGCTTGATATCTTGGTACATCTTGGTCCCTCCAGGATGTATAGAATACTGAAAACTGTGAGCTTCTGTCATAACTTCTTGTCTGATATCTCCACTAGGTACACATAGACGTAATTCAAACCTAAGCGTACCATCTTTATGAATTTGTATCTCTTTTCTGAGCCCTGACTCACATTCTGCCCTAAGCTTCTGAATCCTTGGGTCCTGTGCCTGGGCTGCCTTGATCCTGCCTACCAAGTCGGATTGAACTTGTAGACTCGCCAGAATTCCTATATCATTAGGAAGTATAACTTCGATGCCCATCTCCTGAAGGTCTTCTAAGATGTGCTTCTGCGTTGTCAACATAAATGCGCCGCCTCTTCTGCTAAGAGCGTCTGCTACCATATTAGCCTTGCCTGGATGATACTGAAGCTCCACGTCATAATCCTTGATCAGCTCTAACCATCTTCTCTGCCTCATGTTCAGCTCCTTCTGAGTAAAGATGTACTTCAGACTTTTGTGGTCTGTGTACATGTCTACTCGGTCACCATATAAATAATGTCTCCATAGCTTCAAAGCAAATACTACTGCCACCAACTCTAAATCATGAGTTGGATAATTCTTCTCGTGGTCTCGAAGCTGCCTAGATGCATATGCTATCACCTTCCCATGTTGCATAAGGACACATCCAAGTCCTTTACCTGACGTATCATAATATACGGTAAAACCTCCGGGTCCAACTGGTAATATAAGAATAGGCGCTGATATCAACTTCTGCTTCAAATTCTCAAACGATGACTGGCATTCTGCCGACCAAATGAATGGCACATCCTTCCGTGTCAAGCGGGTCATGGGTGCTGAAAGTCTTGCAAAATCTGACACAAACCTTTTGTAATATCCTGCCAATCCCAAGAAACTCCGTACATCAGCTACGGTCTTGGGTACTGGCCAACTCTCCACTGCTTCTACCTTCTTGGGATCCACTGCTACTCCAGCTCCTGATACAATATGACCCAAAAATGAAATGTGATCCGTCCAGAACTCACACTTACTGAGCTTGGCATACAACTGGTTCTCTTTTAGAACCTGTAACACTTTTCTGAGGTGGTCTTCATGCTCCTCTTCACTAGCAGAGTATACGAGAATGTCGTCGAGAAACACCACGACAAACTGATCTAAATACGGCATAAAGATACGGTTCATCAAATCCATGAATATAGCTGGAGCATTGGTCAAACCAAACGGCATTACCAAGAATTTATAATGTCCATACTTCGACCGGAATGCTGTCTTGGGAATGTCTTTCTTTCGAACCCTCACTTAATGGTACCCTGAACGAAGATCTATCTTGGAGAAAACTCTAGCTGTGCTCAACTGGTCAAACAAGTCGTCGATCCTGGGTAATGGGTACTTGTTCTTTACTGTTGTCGCGTTAAGCTTCCTGTAATCGATGCATAATCTGGATGACCCATCCTTCTTCCCTACAAGTACCACTGGTGCTGCACATGGTGATATGCTAGCTTGGATAAACTTCTTCTCCTTCAATTCCTCTATGTGCTGATACACCTTGGCCTGCTTCGAATCCGCCATTCTGTAAACCCGATCTGATATTAGTTTAGTTCCAGGTGCCAATTCTATGCTGAACTCAATATCTCTAACCGGTGGTAGACCTGGAAGTTCTTCGAAAATACGTCTAGAAATTCTTCAACTACCTTCGGAACTTGAACTTCTTCCATTGCCGTTATTACTCCCTGCTCTTGCTGAGTTGCCTCTGACCTGACTAAGGTGAATCTCTTCATGCCTGGAATATCAAAAGATACACTCCCACTATGACAATCTATTGTCGCATGACTGTCTTTTAGCCAGTCCATGCCTAAGATAACGTCGAAATTTCCAACAGGAAATTCTATCAACTGGGCGGGTAAGGAATGCCCGCAAACTTCAACACTACACGCTAGAATAACTCTACTAACTCCGACGAGCCCATTGCCAGTAAGTATACTCAACCTCCCTAGCAATGCCTCGAACTCCATTCCTAGCCGTATCGCAAATTGTGCAGATATAAATGAGTGTGATGCTCCTGAATCAAACAATGCTACTGCAGGATATGAGGCGACGAATGTTACCTGCCACAACATCTCCCGATGCTAATGCCTCCTCCAAGGACAGTGTGAATGCCTGCCCTCGACCTCCTTGCTGGTTCCCATGCTGTGGCCTAGCCTGGTGCTGCTGCTGGCCCCTGCCTTGATGATGCTGGGGTGGTCTATGCTGGTGCTGCTGCATCGGTGGTCCCTGCTGCCGAAACATCTGAGCCTGCGGCATTAACGGACGCTGGGCCAATGGTCTCACTGCTACCGCTGGCCCTCGATACTGCCCTGCCCCTGGTGCTGGCAGAGCAGGAAACTATTGCCCTGGTCCTCCTGACCTAGAATTCATGGGACATGTGGTAACCCGATGATTTGGATTTCCACATATCAAACACAGTCCGTTTAATGCCCGACACACATCTCTAGTGTGCCCCATCTTCCCATAATAAGTACAGCCCGCTGGGGGTTGCTGGTTCTTCTTCTGTTGCTGCTGCTGCCTGGGTGGTGGTACTGGCCCTCGCATTGCCACATCGTGAATACGAATGCAAAGGGATGGTGCTGTTGTTCGGGGCGCTGCTCCCCCTCCTCCTTCAATCTGACTTTGAGATCTCTTTTGACCTCCAGTCCTAACTGTGATCCTCTGAATGGTGATCTCATGCCTTCGGGTTGCCTTCAGTATCTCATCAAAAGTCTGGTAATTATGCCCCTCTATCAATTGCAAGAGCTCAAGATGAAACCCTTGCTGAAACCTCATCGCCCTCTGGCGCTCCGTTGCTACCATCTCTGGGGCAAACCTACTCAATCTGCAGAACTCTGCTGCATAAGCATCTACCGTCTTGCCGGCCTGCTTGAGGTTGATAAACTTCTGTTGCAGCTCAAACTGTGCCACAACTCCATAATACTTTGTCTTGAATCTTGCTGTAAAATCGTCCCAAGCCACAGGACGTCTGATGCCTACCTCCTCTGATTCCCACCAATCACGCGTGAGATCCTGAAGTAACAACTTCACCTGATCCACACATTCTTCTGCCGGTACCTTAGCTGCTGTCAGGATAGCCTCAATATCCTTAAGCCATGCATCTGTTGAGATGGCATCCTCCGTTCCTTCAAAACGGCGGGGATTGAACTTGTAAAATCTGGTTGATGCTCCAGAATCCGGCCTCGCCCCTCTTTCCAATGCCGTCTGTAATCCTTGGTTGAGTAGTACATTCTGCTCTTGCAACTGAGCATGCATGCGCTGCTGAGCTAACATCTGGTGTTGCTGAGTAGCCATCATCCCTCTCATGATCTCCAGAAGGGCTGGTGTGTCCACTTGGGTAGGTGGAACTGTTGGTGGTGGTGGAACATCTGGATACTGCGATCCAGCTGCTGCTTCCACTATCACTTCTTCTTGGGTAGCCTCTTGAGTTAGTACCGGCCCTTGTTGCTGACCATCCTGGTCAGGTTGTCCATGTTGCTGTCCATGTTGTTGTTGTCCAGCTCTGACAGGTGCGGACGAGGTGCCCCTAAGAAAAGGGACAAGAGAACAATCAAACGACCGGACATGAAGGATCAATGAAGTCAAAGGATACTGGAATGTCAAGCTAGAGTTGAGAATTGACGAATCATGAGATCAAGGGGAAACATGTGTGATTGAGACATCCTATTAAAACACCCCACAAGTCTGAAATCAGACCTGCATGGGCCACCACTAAAACCTTGTCACGCCCCAGAACCAGAATACTGGAGAGCGGGGGAATGACTCAGCCAGCTACGTATTACGGGTAGATGAATACCGTATAATACGATCAATGCTGTCTAAAAGACAAGGGGGTGCATACTACATGAAAGTCTTGCTATGGTCACTTCACATCTATTGTCTCAATCATTCAAACAAGAAACAGAAATAGAGAACATGTAAGATAAAGCAGTAAGGCGTCCCAAACGCTTAGTCAAAATGTTCTTGAGATCTGGCTTTACAAAACATAGCCATATGGTATAATAACATATACACAATTGTTATCAGCTGCAGTCTGACTTTAGTTACAATTATGTGAAAGTAAGTGCAAGACAATCCGACTAATATGTCGGTGCCAAACGGCAAAGTATAAAGTAGATAACAAAACGGGCGGGGAGGTAAGAAACCCACTCGAGTCCTCCTGCGATCATCCTTCTAGTGTTGACCATCTTGGAGGTAGAAGTAAGCTGGATCCTCGGGGACTGGCTCTAAATCTGGCCATGCAAAACCAGAGAGGTTAGACCTCTAATAGCAAGTACCACAAGGAAGCACGACATGAGAACTAAAACCAGTAATGTGAAATATGATAAATAGATCTCTGCTTGCTACTAGGATTCACATAACATCACGACACTTCGAACCAACCTCCCAACCAAACAAGGACAGAAGTTGACCCGTCATGTCCTGACATTCTGATCATCCCAGTTAAGTAATAGAGTAGGTATAGTGCACAAACAAATCATCTTGAACGGTCAATCAAATCCTACGGCTTGCTATTTCGAGTCCCAAGTTATCCTGGAATTTATGCAATAGGGATTCCTCAGTTCTTACTATGTGCGAGCAAGGCAAGTCGATCCAGTCAATCAATTGCGCCATTCATAAATTAGACGAGTCCCAGCGGGACGCCCGTCATCAATATACAATATACAATAATAATATAAGCAGATACTGTTCCCTGCCCGTGTGGCAGGTTTACAGTATCTGTGGGAACCAGCCGGTCCGTCGGGTACTACTTGTCCCAAGGGGGCTGCCTTGTAAGAACTCGGGAATCCGTTCTCTCCATGCAATCATTATTTTATTTAACTTAATAGTCTCTACGTTGAGTAAAATTCCATGCCGTGGATCATGGTCATTCAAATGAGTACTTTCGTACGGGTACGATATGCACAACTCTACAACGATACCAGTACGGTTAGGTTGCAGGTCTTACATAGCGTAATGCAACAATCAAATCTAACCACGGTAATCATGCCTTGACCATAAAGTACACATGCTTCTTTGGTAAGATAAATAGATAATAAATGAATTGAAGCCTGCATGTGCCTGTATGCCAATATTCGAGATTCACTACAATAAAAAACCCTTTTAATGACGGCTAAAAAGCGTCATTAATGAAGAACCATGACGTTTTTTTTTCTACAGTAACCGTTATGAAAACGGGTGTTATAAATATTTTTTAAAAGCGTCATAAAATAACCGTCATGAATAGATAATATGTATAGGCTCAATGCAGCACATTTATAACACTCATATTACTGAACTCATCACATTTATAACACTCAATACTGCACATTATATATTACTTTCCAAAAACTTCTCAATTCAATTTTAAAACAACAACTTTGAACTATATTCACAAGAAAACATCGAAATGTTATATCACCATCTTCATTACATTATCTCAAAATAGGGTATCCAAATACATATATTTACAACTACTACTTAAATGAATCCTCAAAACAAGTAACTACTTTGGCTTTAACTTGAGCACATCAAAACTGTCAACATCACGTGTAGCAAATCCCACCACTGCAATAATAGTTGCATCTTCATGTGCACCTGAAAAAAAAATTAATACTAGTTAGCTACAATTCCACCATGCATCTATAACAAGTATTATCAACACATTAAGATAACACCAACTTACAAATTTGAAAATAGAGAGAGCTCTATGAGCTAATCTTCAAAAACTTCAATGACTAAGGCATTAAAAACGATATATCAATGGTTCATGCTTTAAACCTCATCTTCTTAAATTTTAGTTTAACTAAAGGTAGAATTAGAACTACTAATTTTTTTTCTTAAGTTTGAACAATCAAATTTATCCATGTCCAAAATGAGAGAATTAGAAGAAAAAACTCTTAATTTTAATGCTTACCTCATGAACCCTTGGTCTATGGTGTCTGAGCTCCACTAATGATTCCTTCCTTTCTATCAGGACTCCAAGTTCCCCATGCACAAATACTTGAGCTGTACTCAAAAGGATACAAAATTCAGCTCAAAAGAAGTCATAGTCAACTAAGAGTTTTTGCTTTGATTCTATACTCATGCACAAATACTTGTATGTTATCCCACTTGAGGACAGTCCAATATACCTAGATGCAGTAGCATTTACATGGTCATGCCCATTAAAGCAAAAAAACTTTGAAATCATAAACAGAACCAATCCATATATTACCTACTAATGACAATCCAATTAAACCCCAAATAAGAGGATTAAAAGAGAAACCCTCTTGTAAGCGACATCAAAGCAATCATCGGAAATAGTCGGACGCGTAGATGAATGAATAACTCCTCGTGCCCACTAAAGAAAATACTTTGAAAGCGGTAACAGAACCAAACCATATATACCCACTAATCAAAATCCAATTAAACCCCAGATGAGATGATTTGAAGAAAAAGCGACATTAAAGCAATCATCACTCATTAAAGCAATTATTTTAAGTGCAATCATCATATAAAATTTTCTAGAAAATATAGCTTAAACATTTGAAGTATGATAGACTGTAACTCTCAAGTATGATGCGCAGCCTCAGAGTGTTCAGGTGCATGAAAAATTTATGTTTCTTTCTAAATCTTGTTAATTTTGACAATGTTTCCAACATTTTGACTATTTTGCACCTACAACAGAATCCAGCCATATCATATTAACTCTTCATAGCAATAGCAGTTATTAATGAAAGGATGAAATAATACTAATAAGAATATATGATTGATGAGTTGAAGAGATATTTACTGATATGAGCAAGGCGGTTAACCCATCTAGGAATCGACTTTCCAGTTAACCTCAGTGACACCTCATCGGTGAAGTGGTTGCAATTCTTCAAGATCAGGTGATAGGTATCTCCATGATACTCCCCGGAAATAGTCTCAATTAACTCACGGAACTCGAATGGAAGCATGGTTGTGGTTCCCAATGTAATAGAGCGCCTGTAGCAAAAACCAGGGCATCTCTTTGGCTCCACCTCAAACACTCCACTTGTTGGGAAATCATGGGCACCAAAGCCATATTCCAACCCGTAGACTATCAAATTTTTTTTAAAAAAAACAAGAAGGAAACCAGAATCAAATTATAACATTTGTGGTACAATGAAAGAGAAAAAAAATGGTGTTTTAATTTTATTTTTATGAGAAAAAGGATTTGGGGTCTCCAGCCAGATATTCATAGTGGAGAAATAGTTTGCAAGGAAAATAAAGATCCCAATAGAATGCAACATTTTTGCACAATGTAATAACTCCATAAAGCACATGAATCTTCCGTATTGATAATCAACAGAAGTGACATATGTTTGTTTGTCCAACATAAAAGGAAGCAGCATATAATAAATCTCAAAACTGTGTTCAAACAATTCTTGCAATAGAGCCCAAATCCTAGTCCAAACTCCATATACTAAACAAATTGTATAGATCTCAAAATATTTTTTGGGATTAATTTATTTGCTATTTACAAAACGAAATTCATGATATACTAAACAAATTGTATAGAAAAGGGAATAAGAAGAAGAAGAAGAAGATAAGCAACCTTCGATTCCGGAGTGGAAGATGCCGATTCCGAACCAGTAGGTGTATTTGTTTAAAGGGGTTAGGTCGTAGACGTTCAATGTCACGGGAGCGGAGACGACGATCGGCTCCGATAAAGATGTTGACGAGGAGTTCTTCGACAATTTCGAACCTATTAGTTTTTTTTTTCTTCCCACGGAGGGAATGGCAATGGAAGCACTACGTACAGCTAGGGTCTCCTAAATTTTTTAGAAGGCAATGGAAGCACGACATACTACATGTCTAGGACGTCGGCCTCCTTCTCAGAGATCTGGCTGTCCGACGTCGGCGGGAGGACGGAGGCAAGGAAGGAGAAGAAGAGGAGAGGAGGGTGTAAGGAAGAGGAACTGACCCATGAGGGCTTCGGATCCGAGGCCGGCGCCGGAACCGATGAAGCGACGGAGGTTGCGGACCCACGACATCGACGACGTCGGAGGAAGGAGAGGGAGAGCGCGGAGAAGAGGACGAGCAGAACCCTAACGCTCCTCCTTCGCGTTCTTGTCGATCGCGTGCGCGACGGCCTCGAGCTTGTCCTGGAGGGCGACGAGGAGCGTGAGGCCCTCCTCGAAGATTTTGGATCTAGGGTTAGGGTTTTGGAGTTGGAGGGAAGGAGGAAGAAGAAAGGAGGAGAAGGAGAAGACCAGAATGTTTTGGGGGAGAGACGGGCTATAGCAAAGATTTTACCAACAATTAAACTTAAAAAATATTACAAGTTTGCCACCGCTCTAAATTATTAATAACGCTTTATTTTATAAACGTTATAAAAAGTCCAAAATTAGCCTAAACCGTCATAGAAAAAAGATATTTCGAACTTTGATGACACTTCTTTATCAGCCGTCATGAAATCCACTTATCAAGCGTCATTAAAAGGGTTTTTTGTTGTAGTGATTAGCCAGTCGATCTCCATAGTTCATAATTAATATGAGCGTGTCTCATTCATTCAATTCAAAGACGACTAGCCAGTCTCTTAGTTCCAACTAGGAACGCATGATCAATTTTAGTCAAGGTCACAATCATTATCAATGGTGACAAGGCATGAGAGTCAACTAGTATTCAGTGGGGTCGAGTCTACAACTCTCAGGGTTTAATTCCAGTCAATTGGGGTATCTATAACTCAATTCACGACACATGGTATATCCCACGTAACAATATATATTTAACAGAAATATCAACATATCATGATTATATCAAGTTTATGCAAAAAGGCGTAAGGATATAAAATGGACGTTAAATATCTAATAAGATATCAATATACAGGGCTATAGAAGATCCAGGGTAAGCAGGCTACTCTCATGTCAGCCTACGCTCATGTTAGCGTACGCTCAGGTCAAGCTACGCTCAAGCCAGCGTACGCTCGGGTCATGCTACGCTCAGGTCAAGCTAGCGTATGCAAGTCATACGCTTCCAAAAGGCAGCGTATGAACTCCATACGACTCCTTACTATCCAAGCTAGCGTACGAAAGTCATACTCTCCCAAAAGGCAGCGTATGAACTCCATACGACTCCTTACTATCCACGTAAGCTTATGCAAGTCATACGCTTCCAAAAGGCAGCTATGAACTCCATACGACTCCTTACTATCCAAGCTAGCGTACGCAAGTCATACGCTTCCAAAAGGCAGCGTATGAACTCCATACGACTCCTTACTATCCACATGAGCGTATGCAAGTCATACGCTCCCAAAAGGTAGCGTATGCAAGACACACGCTACCTAAAAAGGCAGCGTATGGACTCCATACACTACAACAAAAAACCCTTTTAATGACGGCTAAAAACCGTCATTAATGACTAACCATGACGCTTTTTTTTTACAGCAACCGTTATGAAAACGGGTGTTATAAATGTTTTTTAAAAGCGTCATAAAATAACCGTCATGAATAGTTTCTATAAAAACGTTATGAATAGTTAATATATAGTGCACAATTCAGAACAATTTTAAACCGTCATGAATAGATAATATGTATAAGCTCAATGCATCACATTTATAACACTTTATACTATTCAAATTAGCATATTTATAATACTCTATACTGCACAGTATATATTACATTCCAAAAACTTAACATTATATATCACCATCTTTATTACATTTCTCAAAATAGAGTACATATCAACATCTTCATTACATTGAATATCCAAATACAGAATGTACCCAAAAAATAGGAATAAATCTCTCTTTTGCTATCCAAATACAGAATGTACTCGAGCTGCAGCTTGAAATGCATCCAATTCCTGAAAGTTCTACCCATCTTCAAACTCAGTTTTTCTTGATCTGTAACATTTCGATCAGCAAGTACAGAAATAACCTAAATGATTCTCACCAGTCGGCTTTTTCAGATTCTATGCCAACTACTTCAGCAAAACCAGCAAGTGCTCCCTCGGGATCGGTTTCCACTAAACCTGTAAAAAAGGACGCATGCACCATATATCAAACACTGTATACAAAAATAACAAATGCTATAAGTTCAACGACGGCAAATCAAAATAAAAACAACAAAGCAGGATATAATAAATATTGGATAGAACAACTCAATCATATATTGCCTTAAATGTCATCAGCTTAATGTCATAAAATAATGAAGATTCCTTTAATGATGAACCAAGCATCAATGTTTTGAGAAACTACAACCAAATACTAAATATCTGAATATCATAACCATGAAAAAAAATACTAATAGGCACTGAACACATTTAACATCAAATGTATTTAACTTCAGAGCACACACTTTCCATTATAAGCACATTATCAAAATTTAACTTCTGCTAGTAACACTGGACCACAAAGACTTAACTGGCCAACATGACATTAAATTAACTACCATGATTCTACACCTTAACTTCATCACAGTGACAATGCCAACATACGAATAAGTCCCCCGTCAAATTAAACATTGCGATATCAACTAACCTTCATATGGTGCAATCACAATAGGATAGTTTGTCAAAACGAACAGTATACCTAAAACAAACAACCGGCTTCAAACTTCAACTCTAGCCTAGGAAGTTAGACTCCCAAAATCCGTGCAATGTCCGTCTCAAATTTTATTTGTGTCCTTGTAACCTAGCTTCTGGCTAACTGATACAAGAATGAACCGACTAAATAAAAACAAGTACCAAAACATTAGCAACGTATACCTTTCGAATTGTAGTACTGGTTCTCGATATCAACGTATACCTTTTGACACAATATAAACATTTGCACAGATCCATCCATGTTACTTGAATTTTTCTTTTGTTGATAAAAATATAATAGCATGTTCATTCTACCAAAAAAGAAAAGGGCCTTGTTTGGTTCACAGAAAGGAAATGAAATCATTTGTTTATTTATTTTTTTTCCTTTCAATTTACTTTCTGATATCTGAAAAGACCCAAAAAAAAGGAAAAAGTGAATCCATATAGTGTATGGCAGAAACCATTTTTTCCTTTTTTTCCTCCTTTGAAAAAGCATTTTACTTTCATGCTTATTTCATTTGTCATCTAAATACAGAAAAAGTTTTACCTTTCTTTTCTCAAGGTCCTGATTTCAATTTTCTTTTCTCAAGGTCTTGATTTTGCGAACCAAACTTGGGATTAGAGAAAAGATTGATCATAGCTAGCATGGACCGAAATATTCTTGAAAGAACGTGCCAATCGTTGCACTTCTTCATATGGTAAGGAATGTACCTGGACAGAGCATTCATAATTGTACGAAACCATAGAACAGCTTCAGTAATAGTCACAAGCAAGTTCAGATATGAATGACACAATGGCAAATACCAGTAGCTGTTAAAACTAAAACATTACTCACAAATTTGCAACCGCAAATTATCAGAACACAATGAGATTATTTCAGCAATCTATTGTTGTGCGGATTTATCACATTCTGAGATTATTGAGCAATTTGGTCAGATGTTTAGAAATCTTTCTCATTATCACAGGGATTTGGTGGGATACTCCCTCTGTTTAGCAAAACCTCTACAAGTCGTCTATAAGAATAAAACCGAGACCAAAACAATATAAATCTCTGAAAGACGAGTTGATACTGGTGGCCAACGCCAAGAATACAAGGAATCAACCGTGTTTCGTTGGCACAGGGGAAGGAGTTCCTATAGCAGTCACAATTGCTACTTATGAAAGTTAAAAATTCAAATCGACAGGACATAATTCCTCCATAACCAGTGGAAGAAGCAAGTGTCAAACCTTACTAGAGAAGTCGGTTATCAGAGTATCGAGTACTCGAGCATTAAGGAAATACAGGTTTTAATCATGATGTTAAAACACACCAGAGCACAGATTTATATATTAAGTGGGATCCAACAAAAGCAAACCAGCTGCGTGTATTTTAAAGTTTCACAGCAGACTATAGCCAACACATAACAAAATAAAGTAGCATCTAGACCACACTATTGATAACTCGAAAGACTCGGACCAAATGTAAGTAGCAAGTACATCAAAGTATTTAATTCATTCACGCCCAAAAAAATATCGAAAGTGAAAAAGAAAGAGAAGAAAATCACCTGAAAGACTAGGAAATTCCTAGCCTTAACGAGGATCCCAATGGACTTGAGCTTGGCGTTGTACTCCTTGGAGCTGACGAGCCTCCCGTCGAGCCTGTACTCGCTGCCGCCGAAGCCGGTGATGGTCCTGGTGAAGTGCATCTCGCTCTCGTCCCCGCCGCTCCCAGAGCGGTAGACGAGCCGCACGAAGGCGCTCCTCCCCTTCAGCTCCTTCTCGCGGTCGTCGAACGCGTAGATGAGGTCCCTGAGCTGGGCGCCGCGGAGCTGGCCGGATCGGACACCGAGGACGAAGCTGATGGCGTCCATGAGGTTCGACTTCCCGGCCACCATGGGTGCGACTTGACCTTCCCCCACACCATCTCGTCGATCTCGAACCCGTGGATGGAGAGAGAGAGAGATCGTCGGATCCCTTTCTAACTAGGTTTAGGGTTTTGGATCTAGGGTTAGGGTTTTGGAGTTGGGGGAAAGGAAGGAGAAGAAGATGAGGAGAGGAGGGTGTTGCTGAACTAGCTAGAGTTAGGGTTTTGGAGTTGGAGGAGAGGAGGGAGAAGAAAGGAGGAGAAGGAGAAGATCGGAATGTTTTGGGGGAGAGGCGGGCTACAGCGGATTTTGCCAAAAATTGAAGTTAAAAAATATTACAAGTTTGCCACCGCTCTAAACTATTAATAACGCTTTATTTTATAAACGTTATAAAAAGCCCAGAATTAGCCCAAACCGTCATAGAAAAAAGGTATTTTTCAACTTAATAACGCTTATGTATCAGCCGTCATTAAAACTCCATGTCGAGCGTCATTAAAAGGGTTTTTTGTTGTAGTGATACTGTGCTGCGCTAAAGAGCGCGCACAGCTCAGTGACGCAAGCTAAAAAGCTAGCATACACTGCTCACTGTCTTCTCCAAACAGCAAAAACTCCATGGTTGCACCCGAAAGTTCAAAAGTCCATAACTTGGTCAAAACAAGTCCAAATCCAACTTTCCAAAGGTCAAAATTGGGTAGAATAAACTTCTCTACAACATAGAACCATCAAAACTTGAAAACAAAGAAGTTTGATAGATCAAAACCACCAAACTCCGAAAATAACTCATTTCTAGATCTACAAAAATTAAGACTTCGAAATGAAAAATGCCAAGTTCTAAACTCTCTTAGGATCTTGCGAGGAAGATAAATAAACTACAAAAACATGGGTTCTCATGGGGAGCAAGTTGTACTTGCCTACGGTTTGGTAGGTGGAGAGAGTAATGAAGAAGAAGAAGAAGAAGAGGAGTAATAGTGAGAATGAGTAATGAGGAGAGAGAATGGAGAGGGTGGCTTTAAATATGGAAGGGGTGGTAGGTGGGAGCTAATGGGCCGGGTTGTAGGAGGATCCAACAAAGCCAACCCGAGAACCCAACCTAGGCCGAACCACAATAGGCTAACTAAAGCAGAGAATAAAATAACAGCAAAAATAAAATGCAGAAATAAAATTGCAGGAAATTAATTAACATGAATTAAAGGAAATTTAAATACAGGATAATACATGATAAATATTAAATAAATATATTTGAGTAGTACATGTATAAAATACGCATTCTGGGAACGGGAAGTGACACATATCAATTCTCGGTTTGATCTGTCCTAAAGAACGATTTGCTCACACGAAAATTCGATCGGAATTCCCACAGAGGAAGAACAAAGACGAAACAAAATTGAAATGATTCAAAGAAGAACAGGAAAACATTGTAATGAAACTTACAGGGCATCGCCAGAGTCCTACCGCTACTGATTATTGCGTCGATCGATCCAGACACACTGCACTCGAGCGTAGCTCTCGTCGATCAGCTACTACACCACCAGGGAAGAGGCTGCAAGCCATTTGTGAGGAATCCTCCCGATCGCCATGATCAAAGGTCTCTCGAGACTTCACTATCGTCAAAGTACTGTGATGTGAGAATCTTCATCATCGGAAAGGCGAAATGGCCATGGCCGGAGCTCAATTGATCAGAGTTTGGAAGGAGAGAGGGACCATTGTTCAATTGGACCGGGCTCCGCCGTGGGTATGAATGATAAAGAAGGAGGAGACTGGGGATTAATTTATAGGCCGTGGTCGAACGGGCAGGCGATTGGGCGGTCAGTGTGGGCAGACGGTTATTCAGTTGGGCGGGCAGGCGGCCGACGATCGTCGGTTAGACGGTTAAGAAGTTAGTTAGGATCGGAGGGTTAATAGAGATCAGGCGGTTAGAATGGAACGGTGAGGATGAAGGAGAAACTTCTAGAGCTTGGCTCCTCTCCGTCGCGAACGGTGCTACAGCTTGTCGTCGTATCCAGTAACAGAGCAGAGGAGTGGAGGGAAAGGTTATTTGGGAAAAGTTTGAATGGATGAAAGAATAGAAGGGTGGATTGAGCTATATAACGGCTAATGGATTAACGGGTTATGGATTAGGGTTAGCAGGTTCGGATCCGGATCCAAATGTGGATCCGTGCCCTGAAGCCAAGGTGATGTTGGGTGCAGCCCGAACACAGAGTTGCTGAGCATATGGTCCAAGAGTTAAGGTTTTGGAAAAATAATTTGATGAAGGAAATCTGAATTAATAATGAGTTGGGTTACTGGCCCAAATTGATTTTATGGTCCACAAAAATTGAAAGGTTATGCTATGGAAAGAATAATAATCCTTATTGTTCAACCAAAATAGAAGTTTAGAAAAATCAATTAATAATTAAAATATACTCTAATAAAGGAATTAAAATAATTTAGAAAATCATTAGTGATTAGTTAAGCCAGTTTAAAATCTTAAATTAACTCTCTAAAATCATAGGAAAATATACCCAATTTTACTATTGAGAAAAAGTAGAGTTACAAGTCTTCCCCCTGAAAAATTTCGTCCTCGAAATTTCAGATGCTACTATCATAAAAAATAAAAAACAAATTGGCATGATTTAAAGTGGTAAAGTGATAGTCATAAAAACATGATCAAGGATAATAGCCTCAATAGTACTCGATAATCATACATATCTGGAGTTACTTTCCCTACAGCTCCTGTCCCGCCAGTATGAATCTGGCTCCAGTGAACCTTCGGTTCCATGGCTCCGATAGTAATAGATTACCAAAATATTCTCTCAACTTTATCTAATATCGGAAAATATTATGAATTTAGGACTTAGTCTCAATAATTTTCGAGAGCCCATGATTACCTGTAATTACTTCAACTTAGAGTTTATGCCCCACCAGTGTGCAGTTGGCTGCAACAATCCCACGATCTTAATAATCCAGATAAAGGACTGTAGTGCACATCTACAGCGTCATACTAGGTCGTCGAATATTTCTCAACTTTATCCAGAAGAATTTCTAAGGAGTTTTATGAAGAATCACAACAAATTTTTAACAGTCAAAGTCATGATAGAAAGTGAACAAGTAGTTTTATTAGGTAGTAAGGGACAACAAGGATCAAACAAGTGGTCATTACGAAATAATATTAAGATACAGAGACTTTAGAAACAAGTCTTGAATATGAAACAACAAGGAAAGTCTAGATCAAAAGGGAAGTGGCGACCTACGGTTTGCTCCAACTATGCGAGAATGCCTCCAGTCTCTAGTCCTCGTCCAGAATTGAAATAGCCTCTGCTCCTTCCTTTGACATAAGGTAGACTCTTCTCTCTTGTTGTGGAAGCCCCAAAGATCCAGCTGCTGTACGAGCAATGGTGCACTCCCTAGCCTGATGATCAGCTGCACCTCAGATAAGGCACTGTCCAATCTCTTCCTACACACCTGCCAGGTATGGCCCACTTTCTGACAAAATCCATAAGGCTGCTGAGCTGGTCGTTGCTGCCACTGAGTCCTCTGAGGAGGTTGGGATGTGAAGGTCTTCATCTGCTGGGTATTGGGACGTTTGGGTCGTCCCGAGTGGCTACCTCCTCCACTAATGTCACGATCTCTCTTGGGTCGAAGAATCGGATCAATCTCTAATCTCTGAGCAACGACGACCATCCCAGTATAAGTAGTCGCTCCGTTAGCCGTGACTAAGTAATGAAGCTCATGGCTCAAACCCTGCCTGAATCTCGTAGCTCTCACGACTGGATCTCTGGCTCTACCCTCGTCAAATCGACTAAGTCGCCCGAACTCTGCCGCATACTCATCAACCGAGCGAGTCCCCTGCTCAATACCCTCCCGCAATATAGTAGGCGGAGGAACTCGGTATGGTAGTCGGAGGAGGTATGGTAGTCGGAAGAGGTAGTCTCGAGTCCTCTGCCGCACATCTGCAGCGCCCGAACTCGATATGGTAGTCGGAAGAGGTAGAATCTGAGATGTGGGCGGGGCAGTAGTCTAGGGAAGTGGAGGTGGTGGTGGTTAGAGCGGGCTAACTAATCTCTCAATACCCTCCTGTAATATAGTGATCTGCTCCCTCTGAGCATCCAACAAACTTTGGGTCTGGGCTCTCTGAGCCTCCAATAACCTATGGACTAGCTCATGCATCTGGGTGCCCCTCATGGAACTAATGGAATGTCGTGAAGCTCTCGTGACGGGTGGTACATGGGTACCGAAGCGCTCTGGGCCTACCATAGGTAGGGCAGATGATCCTCTCTCGGAATTGGCTACACCCGGAGTGCAGGCCCGCGGATGAGGTTCCTTCCTTCCTTTGGTCATCTCTGGAATTGTAGGAGGAGAACCATTAGTGATACTGTGTGTTAGCAAGATATAAATACAAAAAGTAAACAATATGATAACAGTCCTATGATGTGATGGGTTTTCTATTTTTGTACGCTTCCAATGGCACTCTAATCCTAAGTACCATTATATAGAGACCTGCATGGGCCACCACAAAACCATGTTACGCCCCGCTCCTGAATAATCGGGTACGGGCCGATGCATGCCCGGCCTACACTGTCGTTGACAGCGGTAGTGAGCCGTCTAGTCATCAATAGCGAGAAATAATCTCATCATCATCTAATCTCAGAATCTCTACTAACCATCATATCAGTCCACTATACAATTATCACAACTTATACATGAATGACCGGGTACAAATCCGGTAAAAGATAAATGCTACAACAACAGCATATAATCAAGTACACTTAATCAATCTCCTTTACATGAAACTAGATATCTCAATGTCAAGTGAGCTCCAATGCCAGCCATGACAATCTAAAGATCCATCTCACCTGTAATCAACGATCTAGTCAGGAAAGGAGCAAAACACAATGTAACTCAATAAAACTCACCATGGGAGATCAATTGAACATTATAGCCATAGAACTAAAAGACAAGAAGCAATATAAATATAAAGTATGCACTAGCTATGTGTACATGTGCAATTAGACGTTATCAACATGTGGGAACTAATATGTAATCAGGCATGTGAACTATGCTATCAGTCAATCAATAATCAGGCATGTCTGACGATAATGCTATCAGTCACGCAATAATCATGCATGTCTGACGACACTGCTATCAGTCACGCATAGAATGGACATAAGGCATACAGTGTATGCTATCAGGCAATATTTGTCCAATATTAGTCAATCACATGTCTTAGAACGTCCCCCACCCGAAACGATAAACAATACAAACAATCAATCAAGAACAATAAAATAATGACAAGAGACAATGTGAGTGCAATGTATGCAATGATGGTAATACTGAGTACATGTACTTGCCTTTCTTTCCGAAAACTGACCAAGTCTCTAGATCACCTATAATAGGAAAATGTAATTCAGGAACAATTCAATACTCCAACCCCTAGCCTAAAGAACCAATCATGCTTCTATATTGAGATACATCCCATGTATATACAAGTGCTGGCCAGAGAATCAAATTCGGCCCAGTACAACTCTATACAATCTTGGCCCAATATGTATATTGGCTCACAGCAATGTTTCATATAACCTTAATCTAACGACTACTTCTAATTCAAAAACTACTCTACAGAAACTCAACAGCAGTCAACACATTTCAAACCAACGAATCAATTTGAACCCAACTTCAGTTTAAACATAAACTTAATCTGAACATAACTATCACTGGACAATGATCTTTCGAAATTTAAAACACGGAGTATGATACTAGTGTTGTGTCAACACAAATACAATACGTGTCGAGAACCAATCCATACCAAAACCGAATTAATAATCTAAAATGTAATTCCAAATGCTAAATTATACCTGCTATCACCCGTACCAGTGTATGATACTACGAATCTGGTGTCCGGTCGGATAAAAGGCTGGTCTAGATCTAATGTCGAACATGTTATATGCACAGAATAACAAAGAATTTATATGAGTCTCCTCGATTGATTGATCAGAAATTTCTATAAAAACAACCAGAGAATTAAGAACAAGAGTAACATATCAATTCTCGGTTTGATCTGTCCTCAAGAACGATTTGCTCACACGAAAATTTGATCAAAATTCCCACAGAGGAAGAACAAAGACGAATCAAAATTGAAACGATTCGAAGAAGAAAGAACAAGAAAACATTGTAATGAAACTTACTGGACGATCGCTAGAGTCCTGCCGCTATTGATTATTACATCGATCGATCCAGAGACACTGCACTCGACAGTAGCTCTCGTCGATCGGTTACTGCACCACCAGGGAAGAGGCTGCCAGCCATTTGTGAGGAATCCTCCCGATCACCATGATCAGAGGTCTGTCGAGACTTTACTATCGTCGAAGTACTGTGATGTGAAAATCTTCATCATCTAAAAGGTGAAATGGCCATGGCCGGAGCTCAATTGATCAGAGTTTGGAAGGAGAGAGGGACCGATGTTTAACTGGACAGGGCTCCACCGTGGGTGTGAATGTTAAAGAAGGAGGAGACTGGGGGTTAATTTATAGGCCATGGTCGAGTGAGCAGGCGGTTGGACGGTCAGTATGGGCAGACGGTTAGACAGCTGGGCGGGCAGGCGGCCGGCGATCGTCGGTTAGACGGTTAAGAAGTTAGTTAGGATCGGGGGGATAATAAAGATTCGGCGGTTAGAATGGAACGATGAGGATGAAGGGGAAACTTCTAGAGCTTGGCTCCTCTCCGCCGCTAACGGTGCTGTAGCTTGTCGCCGTCTCTAGTAACAGAGCAGAGGAGTGGAGGGAAAAGGAATTTGGGAAAAGTTTGAATTAGTGAAAGAATAGATGGGTGGATTGAGCTATATAACGACTAATGCATTAAGGGGTTATGGATTAGGGTTAGCGGGTTCGGATCCTGATCCAAATGTGGATCCGCACCCCGAAGCCAAGGTGGTGTTGGGCTTAGCCCGAATACAGAGTTGCTGGGCTTATGGCCCAAGAGTTAAGGTTTTAGAAAAATAATTTGATGAAGGAAATCTGAATTAGTAATGAGTTGGGTTGCTGGCCCAAATTGGTTTTATGGTCCAGAAAAATTGGAAGGTTATGCTATGGAAAGAATAATAATCCTTAGTGTTCAACCAAAATAGAAGTTTAGAAAAATCAATTAATAATTAAAATATACTCTAATAAAGGAATTAAAATAATTTAAAAAATCATTAGTGATTAGTTAAGCTAGTTTAAAATCTTAAATTAACTCTATAAAATCATAGGAAAATATACCCAATTTTACTATTAAGAAAAAGTAGAGTTACAAAGACCGAGAGAGACTTCTCCTAAAAAGGTAAACAAATTATTATCCATTCTAACGGATAAAGCTGATCTACCTTCTCTTATCGTGTTTCTTTTGGTTCTAGAGTGCAAAGAAGAAGAGGTCCAGATCATCGAATCGAGACTTGGATGTGTCTTTCGAGATGGAAGTTGCCAGCTCTTTCGAAGAGCGTATCCCTCCCGTTGTGGAGTCTTTAGATGAAGAGGACCAAGATGTTAATATTTTGGTCTATACTTCCACCACTTTCAATTATGCATATGATGACTTCAGTGATTTACTGGAGTCATTTAATGCTGATCCACCTTCGACGAGCGTCTTAGGTAATTTTGTTTATGTATGATTTGCATATTTTGATAGCGGTAATAACCATGTTTTGTTTGCAGATACGCATCAGGCGGGACCCTCGTAGAGCCCGAAGAAATCGGCTGTGGGTACCTATGTAGCCGGTGAAGAAGCTGCTGCCTAGACGCAGGAAAGGAAGGTTATGAATACTCCTCTCGAGGTTGAGTCAAAGGAAGATTGGGACTCATCTCCTTCGACTGATGTCCCAGGTGACATTGTTGGGGTTGTTGAGGAGGAACTAACGATGAATGGCGACAACCAGCCCGGGGTAGCTGAAGGGGTGGTTGTAGCCGTGTCATCCCTTGGACATGATATGGAGGAACCCGCTTTGTTGTCGAGTCCTATGCCTACCCTAGTGGAAGAGAGTGAAATGGAGGAACCGACTCAGCTGCCATGTCCAACACCTGCTCCATCTACAAAAGATAAAATGGAGGAGTCGACCCTGCCGCCAAGTCCAACCCCTGTACCAGCCACAACGGGCCCTGACATTAGTGAGTCCTCTGGAGCAAGTCTTGATCAGGGTAAGGGCTCTATTATGGAAGAGTTTGTTCCTGCCTATGTCTCCTGGGAACTGTGACTAAGGTGGCCGCTTAAGAGACGTTGGCCTCCGTGAATGCTGATCCTAAAGTTATTGGCGGTCAGCCTAGGCCTACGGTTGCTGGGATCTCGGGGGTATCTTAGTCAAGGTCTCTCCAGAAGAAATATAATCCCGATGCTTTGATGGCCGGAGGTTCGACTGGCGAGGTCATAGCTGTTCCACGGAGCCAAAAGGTCGTATCACTACCAAGTTTTTCTGTCCGTCCAACTCCCATGGAACTCTCGATGATGTCCCCCATGACACCTCAAATATTAGCCGAGGTAGATGACTATATGAAATTCATGGTCGAGGTCTTCTAAAAGATCTTGAAGAGGGGGTGGCTATTGCTGAGATATTGGAGGCGTTGGTTGGCAAGCCTGACCCTCGTCTAATCGAACTCCAGAGCCTCTAACAAAATAATCTCTCCTCCCTGATAGAGGAGGAGCAGATTAAGCTGGCCACTGAATTTGCTAAAGCTGAATCAGCTTATACATCTAGCCAAACCGCCCTGGAACATCACTTGGTCGAAGCTGGTGCCAAAGAGCTTGAACTTGCTAGGGCTATAGAGACCCAAATCAGTCGCAGTATATCTTGGGCGAGTGTATGACGGAAGTCGACGATAAGATCTGCCTACTCTAGGAACAATGGGCCCAGGTCGTAGCTTATTCTCGACAAGTGTCCGCTAAGCAGGTCGTACTTAGTCACAAAGCGGCAAAACATACTCGACGGATGTTCGAACTGACAGAGAAGAAGATAAAGCTGGATACCAAGCATGCAGATGTCATCGCTTTCAAGGACGAATAGGTGAGGCATCATGAGGCTGAACGTCGGGCTTCGACGAATGGTCAGTCCAGGGCAGAAGCTCTGAAATATCGTATCGACGAGCTTTGTGTCGATGCTTAGCTTTTCTTTTGTTTCTTACTGTATTTTGCTGTCTTTTATTGTGAAATATGTCACTTTTCCTTTTATAAGAAAAAAATAAAGAACTTTGGTTTGTTCATTCTTGTGATGAATTTGTATGAGATTTTATGGACTTATCATCTTTAAAAATCTTGATTTTATGTACAAATGATAAGTTAAGATGATAAGAGAAACTTTGTTGGTAGGCATGTTTACTCAAAGGTAATGTGGACATGGTAAACATGAAATTTGTAATAGAGTTTTCTTACTCAGAGGTTATGTGAACATGGTAAGACTGAACTCGGTAGAGACACATGGAACAACTCATAGGTTATAAAGACGTGGATATTCTATGTGAGGATGAAAATGTTTACTCAGAGGTGATATAGACGTGGTAAACTTTCTTTTAGAGTTATCTTACTCATAGGTAGGATATGATTCTGTGGGGATATAGAAAACGGCTTAGAGGTAGTATGAACTTGGATGTTTTCTACTGGGGAAATGATGGGGAATGTCTTAGAGCAATTAGGCTCCAGAGACATGTTGATCGAGAAGGGTGAACCCGGTGCCGGATTCATGGGTACTTGTTGGGGATATGGAAATACATGTTGATAGAGTTGAAACATAGTATTTTTTTAGGAACTTGCTATTGATCGGCATCATGAACAAGTCTCCATTAGGTTTTACGAGTCGGTAGGCACCATTAGAATACACTGTCTCTATGGTGAAGGGGCCTTCCCATTTGGGTTTAAATTTTCTGGCTGTTTTGTGAGTTATCACCATTGGCCTTCTGACTAACATGATAAGGTCACCCACTTGGAATGTTTTTTATTTAACCTTCTTATTGAAGGCTTCAAAAATGCGAGCCTGATAGAGCTCGATGCGCTGTTGAGCCAGGAGACATTTTTTATCGAGCACCTATAACTCTTGTAGTCCGCAACGTTTATCTTTATCCATCAGCTGGTTCGTAATGGCTACTCGTAGCGAGGGGATCTAGATTTTGAGAGAAAGGATTGCTTCACTCCCATACACCAGAGAAAATTAGGTATTACCCGTTGAAGTTCGAACCATTGTACGGTAGGCCCAAAGGCATTAGCCTAGCTTTTTGTCCCAGTCGCATTTATCAGAAGACATGACTCTTGTAGAGTTTGATGATCATCTTGTTGAAGGCTTCGGCCAATCTGTTTGTCGCTAGGTTGTAGGCGGTAGATGACACATTTTGGATGTAATTCTTATCACAGAATCTGTTGAACACATGGCTTATAAATTATGGACCGTTGTCATGGATGATCCTCCGGGGTACCCTGAAATACTAGATTATGTGATGCTTGATGAAGATGATCACCTTTGAGCATTTTACCTCTGACAGAGGTAATGCTTCCGTCCACTTAGAGAAGTAGTCGGTAACTACTAAGATGAAGCGATGCGCTCTGGATGATAGGGAAGTGATTGGCCCGACTATGTCCATACCTCAGGCTTCAAATGGCCAAGAGGCGACCGCAGGGTGTAGGAACTCTAAAGTTCGATGAATGAAATTCGCATGCAACTGGCACGCTCAACAATTTTTAGCATATTTGACGGCATCTTCCATCATGGTAGTTCAGTAATAACCCATGTATCGGAGTCAGTCCTGTAGCTTAGGACCGGGTTGATGAGCTCTATAGGTACCATTGTGGGCCTCCTAGAGAGATTCGATCGCCTCCTTGTTTGATTAACATCGAAGGAGAATCCTATCGTATGAACGACAATATAATATTTTGGTAGCTGTATCATAGTAGAATCGGAGAGAGTATCTTTTAATAGACATGGCTTCCTTTGGGTCGTCCGGGAGGATTCTGTAGAGGACGAAGTCTATAAACGAAAATTGCCAGTTCTCGGCCGATCACCATGATGGTTTAGTATGGTTCACATGCATAAATTATTTTTGGGACATACTAGTTCCTGGCCGATCACCATGATGAAATATTGAGTCCTGATAGCGGCTGCTACAGAGGCAGCTAGGCCAGCTAGAGCATCAGTCTCTAGGTTTTATAGCTGAGGCACATGTTCTATAAAGAACATAGTGAAGGTAGAGATGATATCCAGGGTCACTTTGTAGTATGGAAGCAGGTCTTCGTGATGGACCTCGTACTGTCCTCGAACATGGTTGGCGATGAGTTTCAAATCATCGTAGGACTCACGGTATTCAACCCCAAGTTACCTTGCTAACTGGAGCCTGATAGTGACGACATTATATTCTGCCACGTTGTTGGAGCATGGCTCTGCGAAGGAATAGGCACGCTGGATGACCAGGTTGTTTAGAGAAACTGAGACCACCCCTACTCCCGTAACGATCTGACCATTTGGGCTTATTCTTGAGGTACTGTCAAAGAACATCCACTAGACGGAGTTCTCTTCGACGATATCAAAATACAACACCTAATCCGTAATGTCCTCGTTTAGACATTTTCGGTATCGGGTGTGCGGCTAAGAAGTCAGCCATCACTTGGCCCATAATAGCTTTTTGTGGGACGAATATCATGGCGTATGGTGTTAAAAATATTGCCCATGTTGCCAATCGAGAGTTTAGCGCTCCTGGCTTTGTCATGAGGACCCAGAGTAGATTGACTCGGGAGATGACATAGATTGTTTGACATGTCACATAGTGGCGAGTGTTATATATCACAAATACCAAAGCTAGGCACTCATTCTCGATGGAGTTGTGCCGGTGTTCGACCCCATCGTCGTCCTACTTAGGTAGTAAATGTCTTGCTCATAACCTGCATCGCTATTCTGAGCAACTAAGGCATTAAGAGAATGATCCATTGCGCAGATATAAAGCAAGAAAGGTTTACCCACCACTAGTGCTACCAGAAATGAAGGATTTATAAGGTAAGCTTTGATGTCATCTAATGCCTTTTGACACTCTTCAGTCCAGACGTAGGAAACTCCCTTCTTTATAAGTTTCGTGAAGGGTTGGCATAGCCCAGAAAATTTTTCTATGAACCATCTGATATATACGAGATGTCCTTGTAGGCCTCGAATTTCTCCCAGGTTCTTCGGAGGGCACATATCAAGGATAGCCTTGGTCTTGTCTAGGTCGATGTGGATACCCTTTACAGTAAAAATAAAGCCCAGGAATTTGCCGCTAGAAACTGCGAGGAAGGATTTAGCTGGTTCATCTTGAGTTGATGTGTCCATATGAGATCAAAGACCGTTCTTAGATCTTGCAGGTAATCACCTCGCCGACGACTTTTAACAGCAATGTTATCAACATAATATTCGAATGTTTTGCAAAAGTGCTTACGAAAGATGGTGCTCATAGTTCGTTGGTATGTTGCACCCACATTTTTCAACCCCGAGGGTATCACAGTATAACCGTAGACACCTTTAGGATTCCAAAATGACGTATGTGTCTCATCGTCTAGGAATATCTTAATTTGATTGCAGCCTGAATATCCGCCCATGAAGGACATGCCTTCAAAGCCACATGTGTCGTCGATCATCACGTCGGTGATTGGAAGGGGAAACACATCTTTTGGGCAAGCGGAGTTGAGGTCCCAAAAGTCTATGCAGACCCAGATTTTTCTATTCTTTTAGTAACGGGGACGATGTTGGCGACCCAGTTAAGGTGTTGTTCTTCACGAATAAACCCACTTGTTGTGAGATTTGTCCATTTCTTTCTCAATAGCGTCCATGATATTGGGACGGAAGCATCGCTGTTGCTACTTAACAGGCTTAGTATTGTGTAGAATATTAAGCCTGTGCATTGCAACTTGTAAGTCCAACCCTAATATGTCTTTATAGCTCCAGGCGAATTCATCGATGTATTCCTTGATAAGTTTTACCAAGGATTCCCGATCTTCCCCTGACGGGCTTTTGCTGATAAAGATGGGTTTGGGCGATGATTTATCCCCTAAGTCAATTTTTTTGACTTCATCTTTTGTAGGAGGCTCCCGTTTCTCGAAGCGGGATTCCATTAAGATCCTAGGCATTGAGCCCAGGGTTCTTCTTCGAAGAATTCTAAGGTCTGATCTTCATCTTCTTCTAGAGGATGTGCGGATGCCATGTTAAAAGATAATACATTCCTAAAGATTGGGCCGATGTTGGTGTCGGAGTCCCAAGTTGAAGCTTCAGATGAATGAGAGTGCATTTCACCCTCAGCTTTCGAACTCACTGGTGTTGTCGGAGGCGTAACAGAGCCAACCCCCAGTTGAGTACGACTACAAAAAAAACTGTATTTTATCGACGAAACTTACCGACGAAAAATAAAACGTCGCTATTTACCGACGGATGAGTAACTAACTAGCGACTGATTTTTTACGTAAAATATAATGAAAATAATCGCCGCTAGATTCGTCGGAAGTTAGTCGCTAAAAATTAGCGACTACTTAGCGACGAAAATTTTTGTCGCTGAGCTGCTATAAAAGTTAAACGACAACACTTTTTTTCCATTCTCAAATTTTTCACCAAACCCAAATTTCCCCCCAAACTTCTTCCCTCCTCCTCCTTCTCCGACCTCCTCCTTCACAGACCCCCTCCTCCACGGCGACCTCCCCCTCCAATCCCCTCCTTCTCCTCGACGACCTCCTCCTCCTTCGACTTTCTCTCCCTCCTCCTCGGCGATGACCTACCCCTCCGACCTCATCCTCCCCCCTCCTCCTCGGTGGCGACCTCCCCCTCCTCCTCGGTGACCTCCTCCGACCTCCTCCTCCCCACCTCCGATCCCCTCCACCCCCGGCCCCCTCATCCCCTCCTCCTCTTCGGGTAATTTGTTTTTAAATTTGTTACTTCTTTTCATATTTATATTATGTATTTAATTAACCTATAGATGGACACAAAAATTATGACACAATATAGTAGCTAGGTTTTTGGACACAGATATTGACACAATATAGTATCTAGGGTTTTGGGTATTCGTAAATTATTCAAAATTCATAAAATTGGACGTTGGGCTTGGACATTGGACTTGGATACGATACATTGGTCAACTTGGACACGAGCATATATTGTTTACATGAATTTGGTTTGCTATTTTTGTAATGAATACATGAATTAGGTTCATGTATGTATTCCTTTTCCATAGGATATGCCGATACCGATAGGATATTCGATTCCAATAGCAATCGGATACGGCCGATACCGAATTGATAGACCGATACCAAGTTAACCGTTCGTGGGTGTGTGTTTGTACGTATACTTGAGTACCGATACCGAATCAATAGGCCGATACTAAGTTATAATTAGGTACTAAATTAATTTAGGGGATGTATTTACAACATATATGGTACTTGGTATAGAATTGGTTTGAGCAATGAGTTGATACTTAGTTGACCGTTCGTGAATGTACAATCGGCAACATGAGAGAAAGATTAGTTTGATGGATGATTTCAAGGCAGACGTTGAGGAATTTCTGAGATACGCTAGTAGCCAACCTTATTTCATGAACGGAAGGCTCACTAAGTGCCCTTGTGTCAATTATCGTAATATACCATTCCGAGAGGTAGATCTCGTGAGAGAGCACCTCTACAAGAAAGGTTTCGTACCGAACTACAATGAGTGGACGACTCAAGGAGAACCTATGGTTCAACAACATCAGTCCTCCTTCAATACGGATGTAGAAGACCCCACTCTTGGAGACCACTTCCAATATCGCCATCGAAACTTGGTACGTGAGTTGGTATTTGATGCGACTTATGCCGGTCCAAGTTTTGATTCAGAGGATCCGAATCCTGTTGTAAATGAGTTCTACGATATGTTCAACCTTGCCAATACTCCGTTATATCCGGGTTGTGATTCTCATTCTGTCCTGTCAGTGGTGATGCGGTTGTTGAACCTTAAGTCTGATTTTAACTTGCCACAAGAATGCTACGATCGGATAATTCAGTTTGTTAGAGAGTTGCTGCCAAAAGGATCGAAGGATTTGCCAGAAAACTTTTACAAGACGAAGATGATGATACAAAAACTCGGATTAGGCTACGAAAAGATAGATTATTGTCGAAACAGCTACATATTGTACTACAAGGAGACCAATGATAAAGACAAATGTATTTTTTGTCATGAGGACCGGTACAAGCCCATTCGGGGCAAAGAAAAATCAACTTCACGAGCAAGGTTGCTCCCCTACAAATACATACAGTTTTTGCTGATCACAAAGAGGCTACAGAGGATGTATATGTCTTCGAATAATGCAGAACACATGACATGGCATAGTAAAGAGCGAAAGATGGTGTTAGCCCAATGATTATATCATATTTTTGAATATGGCTAATCAATTAAGTTTACCATAATGACATCACTAATATTCATGTAATCACTATCATGTTACTACTTTAACTTAGCATTATCCTAATGTTCTGTATCAGTCATATTGTTTTGTTTGCCTAACATGTATTTGTAGACATGCTGTAAGCATGATCAACATGATCAAACCAGGACATATGCAATGGAGAATTAATGATGGGCCAAAGACGGCGTTGTACAAGAAGATTTTTTGAACCGCCTAACGACCTATCCGGGGCCTCGCATCGGGGGTTCCGCTGATTTTCAGATCTGTTTATCCTTGGACGATTGCCGTCAAGAAAAAAGGCATCTTCAAGTTTGCTCAATTTTCAGAAAAAATGCGTCACCAAAGGGCTCATGGTTTTCTTATTTTATCAATATAATTTTTTATATTTCTTGAGTCTAGGAATATGATGTACACTACATCGTACTGGCAAATAGGCTATCCAGGAAACGTTTTTAAAATACCCTTTTATTTTAAAAACAAGCCCACTTACAAAAGCCCAAACTACATCCTAATAGTTTTACTTTTCAAAAAGCCCAAAAACTAATTTGCAAAAATCTTGATAGAACTCCAGGCAAATTTGGCCCGAGTTCGGCTAGAATTCGGCCAGAGTTCAGTTAGTGAACGTTGCTTTTTGAACTTGGTCTTCCCACAGTTACGGATTCCAACGAGATTTTCTCATAGAGTTCTATCTGAATTCTGTCCGAATTCTGTCAGAATTCTGCCTTTGGAAAAACTATAAATAGGAAAGGATTTCGATCATTTCAATTCACTCATACACCAATTCACTTTCATATCTCTTCTCTATAAGCCTACTACTTCTTCCAAAGTGTTCTGAGTTATTCATTTTCAAACCCTAAGCCAGTTACAATCCTCTAGTCGATTTGCCAGTGCGGTACGGTCTAGAAGCTTCAGAGCGATTGTAATCAGAGGCTTGATTGAAGAAAGACTCTTCACAATTGAAGTTGGTCGAGTACTTCGGATCAAAGCTCGTGTTGTAGAAGTTGTAAGAACTTCAGATGAAAATTTGTGGTATTTTCCATAGTGGATTCAACTGGAAGCTAGAGTTCTTCCGACTGGACTAGTCCTCACAAGAGAAAAACCAGTATACATCCTTGTGTTTGCATTTACATTCTGATCACTCTTTTCTTTACAGTTATTACTTTGTGATTATTATTATTTCTGTGATCTAACTGCTAACAAGTTTTAATTAGCAATATTTTGCTGCCTACTCTATTCACCCCTTCTAGAGTATTGCGCTTTACAACTCGTTCATACAATCGGTCCTATAATTGGTATCAGAGCCAGTGCTCCATCTAGAGGTATTATATTTTGATCCCAATTGTTCCTATAATTGGTATCGGAGCAGGTTCTCTTTATATAGGTATTACTATCATACCAATTGTTCCTACAATTGGTATCAGAACGGGTTATACAATTAAAGCGAGATAATATTGCTATTATATTCTTATTTATTACAGCTGTTACATAGATCACAGTATCACATATGGCTATTATGTACTTCGCAACTGAAGAGCAATCCACAAATAGACTCCCACTATTTGATGGAACAAACTATAGTTATTGTAAGACACGAATGAGCTTCTACCTGAAGTCTCTAGATTTTGACATATGGTCAATTGTTGTTAATGGCTACAAAAAGTCTACTATCACTTCTATTCTCACATCCTCTATAATCAACAAGCCTTATTATAGTTACACAGAGGAAGAGAATAAGTTAGCTAGCCTTGACGCAAAAGCTACACATATCTTTTATTGTGCTATAGATATAAATGTATTCAATCTTATTTCTACTTGCACAACATCTCATAAAATTTGGAAAATTCTTAAAGCTACTTATGAGTGCAGGTATGAAAGCAAAGCTAGCAACTCCAGAGAAGGATAGTCTTCATACTGATGCAAGTATATGCATGATAAAATTGGGATTTAAGGTACAACATAATCCCTTATACGAAGAAGAGCTTATATGTGACAACTGTAAGAAGATAGGCCACATCCGAGAAAATTATACGACTACAAGAAAGGAGATTCACTATGAACAATCAAATGAAGGTAGATCATTGTCTCACAAGTACACTAGCACGAGCATATGGTGTGAAAGCAAAGCAACAGATTCTGAAGAAGAAGAGGGACCTCATAAAGCTACAAATTTATGCTCAATGGTATTATCTAACGAGGTACAGAATAATTCCCTTCTTGAAGATATTTAATTTTCTTATGATGAGTTATCTGATGCTTTCAGTGATCTATTAGAAGAACAAAAGAAAGTATTAGATAAGTATAAGCAAGCTAAAAAGGATATTCTATCCTATACGCGTGAGAATGAAAAGCTTATTTGCTTATTGAATGATGCTAGAAATAGTTCTTCTTTTGATAATTCTACTGTGATTTCCATACTGAAGTTTAGATTGCATGAGGCACTTGATTGCATTGAGAAAAGTACTCAAAAAAATGCTAAACTTAAGGAGGAATTAGAATCAGAAAAGAAGTATTCTATTGCGTCATGTAGAATTGATGCTCTTTCTGCTAAGTATGATGAGATATGTGCTAACTCTAAAAAGTTAGAAATTAGACTGGGAAAGCAGGTAGTACAACCTATGACTCAGTCTAACATAAGACACTAAGAACATCACAAAGTCACCCATGTCAGATCTTTTACAAAGGAAGCAAGCAAAGCTAAAGCTTCACACAACCATACTTTCTATTACAAGTATCCATGCACATCATGTCATCCCACAGCACGTTCTCATACTGTTGCACATAGCACTATTAATACTTTCTGTCATTATTATGGTTTGAATGGACACATTTCTAATCATTGTCAGATTAGAAAGCTAGTTGATATAAACTTGTGCAAATGGGTTCCCAAAGCTAACAAATGTGGATCCAAGTATTGGATACCAAAGTCTTCACCTAATATTGCAGGTGAAGCTTCTCATATCAAATAGAACTAAGGAGCATGTTGGTGATTGCAAAGCTATAAAGGTTATCTTCCAAGCAATTGCACCAACATAAGTATGGTCACTAGAACCACTTTGATAACATACTTCCTAAATAGTTTTTAATATCTAGCATGTTCTTATTAACTTCTTACTATTAGCTCTCATTTATATCTTTTAATTTTTTTATTGTTTGAATCAATGTGAGACATAATCCTAGCTCGACTAGTTGTTTAGCTTAAGTGATTAGTTCACACTATATAGTATGTTATTTTCTACTAGTGTGACACATTTATCTATGTATGCTTTTTATTTTAGTTTTATCCTTGAAGCATGCATACCACCCTAGTCTATAGGAGCTTTTGTTTTTGGTTTATGCTTTTGACTCTTCGCCTTTAATATTTTTAATGGTCACTTCTTACCGATTTGTCTTTAACATGTCGCATTTACTTTGATCGTTATTTTGTGAGTATGTATGTTTAGCACAAGTCTCTTATTTACTTGAAAAGTATATACATATACTTTTATGTTAACCTTGTGCTTGCATAATATACTTCACTATTGATTCTTAAATTTTATTGTGATTAACTTCTTATGTATCAGTTACATCTTTGTCTGACAAAGCATATTTATGCATGTTTTTGATCTTGTGATATTTTTTTACGCTTATTAAGGATACATGAATAATTCATTTTCATTTATATATTGCTCATGTTTCTTATATTTTTGTATAAATATCTTTATGGGGATATATGAGTTAAGTTCAAGTTCTTTATTATTTTAAAAAGTAGTTTCAAACTTGTGCTTATCTTATACTTTAGCTATTGATTACTTTGAAAATTTTATATTCTTCTCTTATTAGCTTCTTCCTCAAAGCCTCTTTTAATTATATTTTTCTTGGCTTTTTGGTTGACATTTTGGATACATGACTCTTTTTAAAATAATTTTTTAATATCTTGATCTTGATAAACCATTCTTTGGGTATTTACTTCTTTTATATTTAGGGATTCTGGATTTCAATGTAGTTCGGTGATACTGCATATATTCCTTTGAATCTAAGTTCTTAAGAGTAGAGATTATTTTGGGAACAAGCTGAAAGGGTCCTTCTGTCATAAAGGTATAAATAACCTGAAGCGATACGGTGTACTAGTCTTCAGACTATCGCTAGCTGGGAATCGGCCCCTACAGCTAACTCAAAGTGATCAATACTTTATAGACTTAAGATTTATTAAGGTCTAAATACAACTATCGTCTAGTTCTGGATCCAAGGTACTGAACCCAGACCCCTAGATTCCAAAATACATCAACGTATCTAGGTCCTATATTTTGATTTACAAATATTTTATATTTTATTGTTACCCAATGATTTTGTAGCACATATGGATTAGTGTAATTGATACATCTTATGTTGTATGCTACATTATTCTAAGATTTTTTAAGTCCATAGAATATAATTTTTTTTATATTGCACTAATTCTTTTTAAATCTTCGGTTATTAATGAAGAGATTTATTTTGGGTACAAGCCCACAAAAGGTCTGTCTGACACCACGACTATGGTCGAAGCGAAGCGGTACTTAAGTGTTCCCCGGTGAACCTCCTTTAGCTGGGACAGTACCCCTACAGCTAACCCAAGATTGATCAACGCTTTATAAAGTAAAGATTTATTGAGATCTAGTTGCAATTGTTATCTGATGGATTTTGAATTTTAGATTTGATGGATAATATTATTTAATGATATAATTTTACAAAAGGTAACATATATTGGTCTTCATAGGTTAATGTTTGTCATCTTTTGATATATTTATTTTTCTGTCACTCTATTCTATATTTAAACTTGATTTGATATTGTGACTACTTATTGAATATTATGGTCTTGTGATTTCGTCTTTAACTTGTGTAATATTCAATGATTTTGAGCTTTATATTATTATCTTCTTATTCAAGTTACTTACAGCCTATAACAGTAATTCTTTGCGGGAAGAAGTCAAGCATATTGAATTTCTTTTTCTTAAAGTATTTCTTCTCTTTAACCCTACGGTTATTAAATGTACACCGTACAACGGCTTTAAAAGGGAAGAAATAAACTTTGATAAGAAGACATAATATTTTTGGATTAATTTTCTACTTCTGGAAATATGTCTATGAAATTTTTAAAAAATTTATCTATACTCTTTTTTGGATATAGCCATGTAAAGGTGGAGCAGTTAATTGTTTCAAAACAGTTATCCTCTTGACATGCCATACACTTTTCTTTGGACACATATCTAGTTTTGTTTATTTGTTCAAATGGATTTATTTATGATTTATGGATTCTTTTATTGAAATTATTTTCATGTTTCGAATCGCCAGCTTTCAGTCTGAGGACTAAATGGACGCATTCAAACATTTATTAAGACAGTTTTTCGTAATAAATTCCACATTTTTGAAAAGTCTTTTCTGATTTCTTTTTGATTTATTGAATCTGTCCGGTACTTAAATGTTATTATTAAAGACAATTTTCAAAATCTTTTAATGTCTTGAAATATTTCTTATATATATATATATATATATATATATATATATATATATATATATATATATATATATATATTGGAGATATATTTTGTTTGTTCATTTTTAAGCATTTATTCATTGGATATTTCTTTTATTTGCCTAAAGATGATATTTGTTTTTGGAACTTTATATGCATTTGACCAAAGGAAAGAAAGATCCATATCTTGGATATTCTTTAGATTTTGTTATTATTTATTTTTATCTATTTTTGCATATATATTACTTCGGAACTAGACACGCATATTTTAAGGGGGAGCAAATTAATTGTTTCAATTTTTTATGCCCTTAATATGTGGTATACCTAGTTCATTATGGACATATATTCTTTTACTTAAAATATCTTGCTGAGTTATTCATGATATTTGGATTTGTATTGGTTTTATGATAAAATATATGATTATCATTTTTTTTAATTATCTCATTTTATTCAAGTTCCTAAAAAATTATTTTGCCAAATGTATTTAATTATCTTCATTGATAATTGTTTTGAGTTTAAATTAATTTTGGCGTTTCTTATTGAGATTTTATCTCAAAGTTCATGGTTATCTATATTTAGACTGATCATACTTTATGGGAGAGCATTCAAGTCGACTGAATTTCTCCTTCTCAAGTATTTTGTCTTCATTGCCTTCATGTTTATCTAATCAATATACATATATCATGCTATGGTAATTGAATTCAAATGCATGGGCTTTGGTATAGATTTTGCATAGATTCTAGTATACATATTTTGATCTCTTGTCGATGATAGTACTCTTTATGGAATTGATTCACTAATTTGTATGGGTAAATTATTAATAATATTTTTTTTGTGATCATTGTTAAATGTCTCATTATATTTTTGATTTTTTTATATACTAGATCTGCGAATTTCTATTCCTCATGATTTATTTATGACCAATGATTGATTCCTACTATATTGATATATTTTTTTGGTCTATTTTAAAAAACAATATGATGAACAAAATGAGTTTTGAATGTCATTTTTGGATTTCTAGTTGGTAAACTATGTATTGATTGATTTCAATGTTTTTAAGTTCAACCAACTATTTTTGACAAATTTTTCTACTATAGTTATGCCATTTTTTACACTTGTCGTTATACTGTTCTCCTAAATCCTTGATCATGGTTATTTTTGCTTTCTTCCTTGTGGACACACACAAAAAAAGAAGAAAAAAATGCTATCTTTTCTTTTATTGGCGCAAGGCCCCACAAAACGAGTACGCCTGAGAGATCCTGCGTTGAGGATCCCCGAGTACAAAAAAGAATTCTGGAGAATGGGACGATAGAGATCGAACGACAGTTGCTCCTTTACTCCGTTGACACTCTGATTACAAAAGTGGGAGGAAACCTAAGAAAATTGCTAACTCTCGGCTCATTGGCAAGAAGTGCAGCAATTTGGCTCTTGAAAATGCTCTCCGTTCTGTGTTTTGAAGAGGGATGAGGCCCCCTTAGTCGTTCTTGAGCTGGTATGATGTTATGTGCCTACATGAAGAAACACATTAGTTTTTATGTGGGCGCATAGTCCAGCTTTAGGTGCATAGGATGTAGGCGCATACAGGCTGCAAGATCGTGGGTTGGTCTTGGTGTTTACGTGGCCGCATGCTTCGGTGCACGACTGCTCGTGGAGACTGACGTGGCCGTGTGCTTCGGTACACGTTATGATCATGGCTTTGACTGAGTCAGGCTTGGGCGCATAGCCATGTCTCAGGCTATGCGCCCTCCTTTCGGAGGAGCTAGTTTAGGACGCATGAAGCTTCGCTGACTTGGGTGCATGGAGCTACACTGACTTGGGCGCATGGAGCTACACTGAGGCGCATGGAGCTACACTGACTTGGGCGCATGGGGCTTCATTTGCTGAAATTTTTTCATGCTTCTACAAGACCTCCTTCAAAGTTTTCGATACTTGAACAAGTTCGAAATACTTTGAAAGAAGCATGGATCATTTTCTCGTGAGGCAATGGGCGCATAGCACGGCTCCCTCTCCTTGGAAGCATAGTTTTTGGCCAGCCTGTCAGGGAGATACGACTGTTGATACTTTCCTCAAAATTTAAACTGACAGATTCATCGGAACAAAATTTGAAGCGGCCCATCCTTATTACGTTGTCCACGTCAGCAAGGGATAGTCGCAAAGTATGTAAAGAGCTGATCCTTTACGTGGGCGTATAGGCTGTCGTAGGCGTATACAATTATAATGGGCACATACAATAGGTGGGCGCATAGAAAGTGGCCCGTGCCTATAAATAGACCATGGAGGAGAGAGAAAGTTCATTATTCCTTTCTCTTTTGAATTTTTCAAAAAAAGTATTTGTCTTCTTTCTTTGAGAACCATGTCTCCCAAGGTCGCCAAGAGATCCGTAAATGGCAAGGGGGCTGCGTCGAGTGACTCTCCTCCTGCGGTAGCGTCCTCGGCAGTCCAGGACCCGATACTGAGTGAGGGCATGTTTCAAAAAATGAAGTCTCGAGCGTTAATTTGCGATGCTTGGACTTCTCTTCTACCTGGGCACTTGCGCCCAGGGCAACATTCTTCTGTGAGCATTACTATGTACCCACAGAAGTTATGCGCCAACACTGTGGTGTGCTATGCGTCCACGTGTTGCCATGCTATGCACCCTTTGAGCTGTGGCATATTATGCGCTCGCGTACTGTTCGAGAGTTATGCGCCCACATATCTTGTTTTGGGCGCATAGGAGTCTTCAGGACTTAGTTTTTTCTGCAGCTTCCTGAGTCTGACTTGTCTTTTTGTTCCTTGCTTTTTGCAGCATCCATACCGAAGGTTGAGACTTTTATGAAGGAGGAGATGTTGTCTTCTTTCATCAAACAAGAGTCACCGTTCATTAAGGAGGAGGTGATACCAAAGATTGAGGTAAAAGAAGAGTTGGCGCTCATCGGGGGAAGAATTACTCCCAAGATTGAAGCTGTTGTAAAGGAGGAGCCCAAGTCTGAGGGTAGTAGCGCTGAGAGTTCTGACCCACCTGCCCCGATAGAGGACTTTAATCAAATGGATCCTTCATATGCCAAATGGTTGAGGGAATGGTATATGCCTCGACACGGCTAGGAACCGCGGGTTCCATGAATGTCCATATTTTGTCTTGATATTTCTGTCTGTCTTTGGCTTTGTGTTTTACCTCTTTTTTTGGACATCAATATGTAATCCACTACTTCTTGCTCAGATGAAGAGATGGAGAACTTTTTGTTTTGCTCATGAGATGTAGTCCTATGAATGTAACTAATTTTCAATAGACATAGTACATTCGCTCCATTCTCTGCTTGTGGTATCTGTGGTGCTTTCTATCAGAGAGCCGAAATACTGCATTTTTGTAAAGGGTATCCCGCTGAGGGATCCCCCTCTTTTTTTGGACCTATTGCCCTTTTGTGCATTCAAAAATACGAGCAAATAAATTCGAATGACACTTTCGTAGACCTATTACCCTTTGGCACACCAGTGGTGCGGGTAATAGATTTGAAACAAAACCTAACAGAGGTAACAAGATCGTGATAGGTTTTGTGATCTTGGCATTGTGCCTTTCATCACGGATTGGGTACAGGCGTCAAGCTGGAAGACTATCGGTATCAGAGGTAATATGGAAGTGATACGAGATAATCAATAGAGGTTTTTGGTGGAATGGATTTTCTTATCAAGTTTGGTTTCTTGTCAGGTATTCCTCCTTGAAGCGGAGGAAACTTTCCAAGCTTCTTTTCCGACGACCTCCACCGAAGACGAAGAGATGGCTCAGGAAGTTGTTAGAGCTTTCTACTTGGTACTGAAGGTGAAGCTTCCTGGAGTCTTGAATCGGAGTGCTGCCTTCGGTCCCGTGAAAGCTGTTACCGAATATCAGGTAGCAGCACTCGAGAGCATAGCCGACCATGAGGAGCGGGCCAACATTCTGAGGAAAGTTCTGAACGACCTAGATGGTCAAGTGGCCAGGTTCCGGGATGCCAAACAGCGGAGCCCGACGTCACTGTTTCGTACAAAGGACGAGGCTTTGAAGATAGCTCTTGCGGAGGAGAAGGCTACCTTCCAGGTAAGGAAGGATGCCCTGGCTCGGGAGATCGGCGAGCTGGCTGACCAGTATGGCCAGTTCAATGCTGCAAGTGAGGCACGTGCTGCCTCAAAGAACAGGCTGGCTGCACAGATCACTGAGAAGCATAACCATATTACGCAGATCAGGAACGAGATCGCTCAGCTGGAAGCCGACTTGAGGTCGACGACATCTGAACAGGAGGATTATTTGTCCCAGGCTGCCATGACTGCCACCGCTTCTGCCCGTTTAGGAGAGCAGCTGGCAAAGTTGGAGGGAGAGCATCAGAGTCTGATCCTCTTTGAAGATGAAGCCGCTCATCAAGAAGAGGCACGGTGTCGAGCTGCTGTGAAATCTGAGGCCGAGATTGTTGCTCTGAGGGACAGCATAAACCGCTTGTGTATCCCGTAGATTTTGTAACTTCTTTCTCTTCTTTTTTTCCTCTTTTTTTCTAGCCGTCACGGCTTAAAACTGCACCGGATTCTTGACGACAACGACAAACTGGTCGACGATCAGGCTGGTATCCAGGTTACAGCTGTGAACTACTACTCCAACCTTTTCTCTAAAGAAAGAGTAGTCAAGGACACCGCATTATTGTCTGTTATACCCTCCCTCATTAGCGACCACGACAACGTCACCCTGCTGGCATCCACAACGGAAGAGGAGATTAGAGCGGCGATCTGGTCCATCAACGAGCACAGCACCCCGGGACCGGACGGGTTCAACGAGGTTTTTTTCAGAACTTGCTGGGAAATCATTAAAGCTAACTTAATCGAAGCTACTGTGGCCTTTTTCCAAGGGGCTCGTTACCCCAAATCGATCTCCTGCACAAACATTGTCCTCATTACTAAAAAAGATAATCCCGTATCTTTTAAAGACTTCCGTCCGTTCAGCCTCTGCACCTTCACCAACAAAATTATATCCAAGATTGTCGCCAATCGCATGTCCGATCTCCTCCCCAAAATCATCTCTGAAGAGCAAAGCAGATTTGTCAGAGGACGCAACATATCAGACAACATCCTTCTAGCCCAAGAGATGATCACGTGCATGAAGTTCCCATCGAGGGAGGATAACGTGGCCATCAAACTCGACATGGAGAAGGCGTACGATCGTCTGGACTGGCAATTTATGATCTGGGTTCTTAGAGCGTTCGACTTCTCCGAACCATGGATTGACATCGTCTTCAGATCGATCAACAATGTGTGGTTCTCCGCCGTCATCAACGGCCAGGCGGCGGGATTCTTTCGATCTACCTGAGGAGTTAGACAAGGGGACCCTCTATCCTCCACCATTTTTATTATCGTGGCCGAAGCCTTCAGCAGAAGCCTTAACAATATGCCCAGTATGCCTGGCTTTAATCACTTCCACACCACCACCGGTTGCCCCCTCATCACTCACCTGGCTTACGCTGACGACATCCTCATCTTCTCCTCCGGAGACAGCGGATCGATCGAGGTCATCCTGCGTACGGTCAACAAATACATCGCCTGCTCTGGTCAGCGCATCAATAACATCAAGAGCGTTATCTACACCCATCACAAAGCTGACAGAACCCGATCTACTCTGCTCACCAACTTGACATCTTTCCGTACGGCTTACCCTCCTTTCCGCTACCTCGGATGCCCTCTGGTTTACGGTAAGACCAACTCGGGAATCTACGACCACCTGGTTGACAAGATCCGCAAACTCATCGCGGGATGGCACAACGCAACCTTATCCCCCGGAGGGAAAACAATCCTCATCAAACACGTTCTTTCATCCATCCCAATGTACACCCAGATCGTATGCTCCCCTCCTAAGAAGGTTCTTCACTCTCTCGAATTCCTTTTCGCCAAGTTTTTCTGGGGCCACAACGATGGCAAGGACAAACATCACTGGGCCGGCTGGGAGACCATGGCCAAACCTACGGACGAAGGGGGTCTAGGTTTCAGTAGGCTTACGCACATTGTGCATGCCTGCTCTATCAAGCTCTGGTGGAAGTTGCGAACCGAGACCTCTTTATGGACGAAGTTCATGAGAGCTAGATACTCCAGATTCTCTCATCTGTCGGAGGCAAGCTCTAACAACAGATCCTCGCCGTCGTGGCGTCACATTATTCAAGGTCGTATCACTACTGAACCCCTCATCCGTCTTCAACTTGGCGACGGTCGCTCATCGGCATGCCAGGAGCGGTGGATTGGACGAGACATCATCCATCCCAACATTCATACCCCTCCGGAGTGCGCCATTAGGGACCTATGGGAGGACAACTCCGGGTGGAATTGGAGGAAGGTCAGAGATTGGCTTGGTCAGCCAGCGGCCACCAGCCTCCTAGCTGCTAATCTGCGGATCTCGAACATGCATGACTCTTGGAGATGGTCCCCCAACCCGAGCGGGCTATTCACTCTTGCTTCTGCCAGACAGATAGCCAGAGGCAGTGGGGTCCAGCATCCTGTACTAGCTAAGTTTTGGCAGGCTTGCATCCCCATCAAATGGTCCATCCTCATTTGGCGAGCTCTTCACCGCAAGATTCCGACCGATGACACTATCTGTGCCATGGGACTCAGCCTCTTTTCGATATGCCATTGTTGCGAGGAGCACTCGACGGAGTCGGTTGAGCACGTCTTTCTCTCGGGGGAACTCGCCACCGGTCTTTGGTTCGAGCTCTATAATAGACTAAATATGACCCAACCATCTGGAGGCTTCTACGATCTCCTGGCCTACTGGAGCCGCTCCCACGGCCACCAGATCGTAGCAGCCGCCGGTCTTTGGGTGCTTTGGAAGAACATGAACAAATTCAGATACGAAGGTCGGCAACTCCAACTTCATCAATTGGCTAAAGAAGTCGTCAGACAATGCTTCAAAGCTAGGAGGCGCTGCACCCACGCCCCCCACTCCTTCTGGGAGGCTCTGGCTTAGGCCGCCTCCCCCCAATTTTTCCCTCTTTTTTTCGTGGTGTCTATCACGTTTTCGCTTTTCTGTCCTTTTGTCGCGCTTGCGCGCTTACTTGTATAGGCTTCGGCTTTTTGCGCCTATTACTTCAATAAAATTCTTCGTTCCCTTAAAATATATATATATATATATATATATATATATATATATATATATATATATATATATATATATATATGTATGTATCGGTGTAAGTAGATTATTATGTTATTTTTGTCACTATTATTAATATCCTTGTTTTATTAGTATTATCATTATTATTGTTTAAATGTATTTTTATGAGAATTTTTACTGTTTTAGTATACAGTTACTGTTAGCAATATTATTATTATAATCAGTTTATTACTACCACTATTATTAATATTTTATCTCGTGTTTATACTACTATTTTCTAAAAATATAAATATTTTGACTAATGCAATATTCTTATCAAAAAAAATCATATTTTCACAAACTTAGGATATTTTAGCCTAATCGATTTTTCATATTTTCGAGTAGCCTCCTAAAAATTTATACTAATCAAATCTAGTTTTCCATATTAAAAATGCTTTCTAAAATAGATAAAGTACTTCTCCGCAAAGTTTTCTTTTATTATCAATGATTGATCATATTCCTAATTTTCTCGGGACTTCAAATCCCCTACATACTGGCCTTGGCAATTGGACAGAACAGGACTTGTTGGATCATTGCACCACATCAAGCAAGACACCTTACCTTCACTGTTTAATTTCTTGCTCAATATCATGCATGTTTTATTTTTTGTAAGTTGTTCTTTCAAAACAGTATGTAGTTGCAAATTATTATATTATAGTTTTCTTTATGCATTTGGCCTAGAGTTAAGGGACCGCCTTTGTTTGTGCTGCATTCATTGGCCTGACACCTTTGTGCCACGATGTCATGTGTCTCATATAGATTCGAACTTGCGTACCGACCATACATCGGTGCATACAGGACGAGCGTTAGGATATAACTGCTAATAGATTTGTCTAGAAGACTTAGCGGTTATTAGAAATGTCGTGGTGTGGATTCAGCACGAGTAGTACATGGGGAGGGTGAAGACAGTTATTAGGTGCAGGGGCTTTCACACCTTTATTTTTTTCTAGCTGCCATTTGTGACTCAGTCGAGAGCTAGTGGCCGTACATTTATTTATTTTTCTCTAGATGCCACTAGTGCCTCGGTTGAAACCCAAATGTGCCGTGCATTTACCCTCGTCTAGCTGCCGTTAGTGACTCACCCAAGAGCTAGTGGCCGTGCATTTATTTTTCTCTAGATGCCCCTTAGTTCTCACTCGAGTGCTAATCGGCCGTGAATTTACTTTTCTCTAGACGCCACTAGTGTCTTGCTTGAAACACTAACGCGCCGTGTTTCTAGCCTCGAGAGCCCTTGTGTGGAACGTTGTCATTAAATTGCATTTTCACATTGAATGGTTAAGGACCTTTATTTGTTTAGTCATATATACATTTCTGTTGAGCTTTTATTATTCAGTTATGACATGATATTATGTGTCTTATTACATCCCTCTGAGGACCTGGTTATCTCGCCAGGTGTGTGCCTTGTCTTTCGCAGGTGTTCTAGCTCTAGCCGTGATCATTGCTATTTCTTCGAGGATGATTGCACTTGGATCGTCTTCGCTTCGCTCGCCAAAATTATTTCTTTTCCCATGTATTTTTCTTTTACTTGTTGGTAGTGGATTTGTCTCCGCCCAACATATTGTATCAAGACAAATCATAATCATTATTTGAAATCTTTTATTCTTTTATTTTGTGTGGATGAGATTAGTCATGGTTTTACTGCATCTATAGCTTATGTATCCATACGAGGCCTATGTACTTCGTATGAATACAGCTGGCATGTCTACGTTCCTATTCCTACGTATCTTGGGACTGGGGCGTTACATGATTTTTTGGTGGCCCATGCAGGTCAAGATGAATTGTTTGGTTACTTTATCGTACCAAGCAAGCCTGCGAATAGGATTAGAAGTCTAGGATCTCATCCACATACTTGACCTCTTTTCTCGATTCCATATTCGAACTACCGTTCGACTCCTCGATTGCATCATGCTTGATTCCTTCTATCATTATTCTTATCTTCCTTTCGTGCTTGCTAGAGATTGACCCTACTAGTTTGATGTCCCAAACACCCTTAGCTTAAATTTTTTTAAGTTGGGTTGAATACCCCACGACCTGACACACCCTTGACCATTAAGAAGAATACAAATAGGATTATCTAGACTATAGGGACTAGAGGGATTTAACCCATTTGGTCAACCAAGCCTTGGTCAATAAAACCATAGAATGATAGTATAGGAATAAAAAAGACTTAGATTTTCATGACTCCTAGACTATACATATTGGTTCTTATTTCATCTACCATCGTGCCTATGTTTTTACTACCTTGATTGATGATGCTAATATAGCCTAGTATTTGCAAGCTAATTCCTTATCGAGCTTGATCAAGGCATATGCTATTCAGCGGCCGCTCACTACCATATTGTCTAATCAGAACCGGTGCATGATGGTTTGATCAACCGAGTGCACTTTGGTTTGCTTTTGTCTATTATTCTACGTGGATGGAACATAATTAAACTTGGCCTTTAGAACCCCATCCACGACTTCCTTAACAATTCCCTTGAAAATATTCGGTCGTCCTTGAACCACGTATTCGTATTCAATAATAACGTCATTTGAACTCCTTATATCGCTTTCGCCTTCGCCGATTTTGGAAGGACGAAGGCACTTGTACTTGAATTTCCTCCAGCCATCCTACCAATTATGACCATCACCACTCAATGTTGCTATATCATCATCCTAAACTCCTCGTCCCCTTTCTCGGCCCTATATTTACTACCATGACCCTCAAATCGCTTAATATAGAAGTGAACCTAATCGATCTCTTATTCGTGCTTCAACCTACTCTCAAGAACCCATATCTACTAGGTCTCTAACTTATTTTCTCTTGATACCATATCATTCCCTATTGCATGATATCATGACTAACTTTAAACCCTTAATCTTCTACCCGTGCCTTACTCGCGACCCTCATAACCATACCCGTGTTAAATTCTATGATTGTCATTGTTTGTTCCCCACCGATATCCCATGTGTCTTTTCACCCCCTACTAATTCTTAATTTCGAGGACAAAATTCTTTTAAGTTGGGTAGGATGTAAAACCCCTAAAATTTTCTACTATATATTTTTTTATTTTATAAATTGGTAATGATTATATATTTTTTTTTGTATTGTACGTCGTGTAGTTGTATTGTACGTCGCGCGCGAAAATTCGTTCTTCGAATTTACTCGACGAGTGCGATATTGTGCGAGCGTACATATTTTTAGAAAAATATTTTTTTTTCTATTTTTATCGTTTCAAAAATAATATATGTAATAATTATTTTAGCTATCGTACCAAAATTTTCAAGTTTACAATTTTATATATAAAAAGCCTTTGACAGTTATTAAATAACACTCTTCGTGCATACATATATTTCATAAATATTTTATTAGTTTATTTTTAAATAAAAATGTAATTTTCAAAATTTATTAATATTTTATTATTCAAAAGGATATTTAAAAATATTTATTATTTTCGAAATTATTATTATTTGTATTTTTGGAAAATATATTTGGAAATTAATGTGTCCATTTTAAATCTCGATTAAATTTTATGGATTTAATTTAAATAGTATAGAGGTAAAATTTATAGATTTAAATTGGAATTGAATTTGGATTAGATTGATTGTATTGATTTAAAATTTAATAATTTAATTGTCTAATTGGGTTTTAAATATTCCTAATACTTATCCAAATGGGAATTCCCACATCCTATAAATAGGCAGGTACTCCTCCATAAATTCCACACAAAATTTCTCTCCACCCATAATTGTCGTGCATCGTGTCGGTGTCCATCTTATCCCATAGTTTACATATACATTATCTCCTTCCTCGTGTCGGATACACTCCGACACCAACAAATTTCTAATCCTAGCCAAGCCCAGCCTTTCTCGGTCGACCCCGTCTCCATCTTGTACACCGCCGTGACTCCGAGCATGCCACCACATCGTCACTACCACTGACACCGTCGACCCCGTCTCCGCAGCACAACTCCGCCACCATAAACGTTCATATCCACCCCCGACCGACACACCCGACCACACTACCAACATCAACACCACCATCGCTAATGGCCAGCCCCTCCTATCCCCAGCCTCGCCACCACTCGACACCCAAACCACCAACCCATAAAGACAACAGGAAGAAAAACCTAACCTTCACTCCGGCCAACTCGATGAGCCACCTTGCCGCGCCGGCCTCGTCGAGCCGCGTCTCCCTGCGAGCTCCTCCAGGAGCCGCACCCGTGCCAATCCCCCGCAGCGCCGGAGCACCGCAGGTCGCTCCGACCGCCGCACGCTGCTTCACCAGCCACCGCCACCGCCTAGCCGCCAGGACGCACCCGTGCGCCGCGAACACGGCCGCCATCAGCGAAGTTCCGTCCGCCATGACTCCCCTCTTTCCCTCTCCTGACCTGGCTCTAACTCCTCCGGCGCCTCCACCGCCTCCCGTGGACGTCGAGACTCCAGATCTACTCCTCTCCTCCCCTTCCCGAGCTCACTCGGCCGCTCAAAGCCTTCCGCGCCGCCGTATTACGACGGAGCCCCCACGCCGGAAGGCCCTAACTGCTCGCCGGCGTCAGCGCCGAGCACCCGCGGCGAGAGCCCCGCGCGCGACCTAGGTAACTCCCACCGCCCTTTTTTTCCTTTAATTGCCCCCCTTCAACAGTACCAATAGTAGCATTCATTCTTCTTCTTTTTTAGTTTTGTTTTTGTTTTGTGTTGGTTTTATTAAAGTTTTATTTGTTTATTTAATTGTTCTGTTATTTAATAGGTTGAATAAGATTTTTTTGTTATTATTATTTAAAATCAATATATATATATATATATATATATATTTTATATATATATATATATATATATATATATATATATATATATATATATATATATATATATATATATATATATTTTTATATATATATATATATAGGTGTAAGTAGATTATTATGTTATTTTTGTCACTATTATTAATATCCTTGTTTTATTAGTATTATCATTATTATTGTTTAAAAGTATTTTTATGAGAATTTTTACTGTTTTAGTATACAGTTACTGTTAGCAATATTATTATTATAATCAGTTTATTACTACTACTATTATTAATATTTTATCTCGGGTTTATACTACTATTTTCTAAAAATATAAATATTTTGACTAATGCAATATTCTTATCAAAAATCAAATTTTCACAAACTTAGGATATTTTAGCCTAATCGATTTTTCATATTTTCGAGTAGCCTCCTAAAAATTTATACTAATCAAATCTAGTTTTCCATATTAAAAATGCTTTCTAAAATAGTATAAAGTACTTCTCCGCGAAGTTTTCTTTTATTATCAATGACTGATCATATTCCTAATTTTTTCGGGACTTCAAACCCCCTACATTCTGGCCTTGGCAATTGGACAGAACAGGACTTGTTGGATCATTGCACCACACCAGGCAAGACACCTTGCCTTCACTGTTTAATTTCTTGCTCAATATCATGCATATTTTATTTCTTGTAAGTTGTTCTTTCAAAACAGTATGTAGTTGCAAATTATTATATTGTAGTTTTCTTTATGTATTTGGCCTAGAGTTAAGGGACCGCCTTTGTTTGTGCCGCATTCATTGGCCTGACACCGTTGTGCCACGATGTCATGTATCTCATATAGATTCGGACTTGCGTACCGACCGTACATCGGTGCGTATAGGACGAGCGTTAGGATATAACTGCTAATAGATTTGTCTAGAAGACTTAGCGGTTATTAGAAATGTCGTGGTGTGGATTCAGCACGAGTAGTACATGGGGAGGGTGAAGACAGTTATTAGGCGCAGGGGCTTTCACACCTTTATTTTTCTCTAGCTGCCATTTGTGACTCAGTCGAGAGCTAGTGGCCGTGCATTTATTTATTTTTCTCTAGATGCCACTAGTGCCTCGGTTGAAACACAAATGTGCCGTGCATTTACCCTCGTCTAGCTGCCGTTAGTGACTCACCCAAGAGCTAGTGGCCGTGCATTTATTTTTCTCTAGATGCCCCTTAGTTCTCACTCGAGTGCTAATGGGTCGTGCATTTACTTTTCTCTAGACGCCACTAGTGCCTTGGTTGAAACGCTAACGTGCCGTATTTCTTGCCTCGAGAGCCCTTGTGTGGAACGTTGTCTTCAAATTGCATTTTCACATAGAATGGTTAAGGACCTTTATTTGTTTAGTCATATATACTTTTTTGTTGAGCTTTTATTATTTAGTTATGGCATGATATTATGTGTCTTGTTACGTCCCTCTGAGGACCTGGTTATCTCTCCAGGTGTGTGCCTTGTCTTTCGCAGGTGTTCTAGCTCTAGCCGTGATCATTGTTATTTTTTCGAAGATGATTGCACTTGGATCGTCTTCGCTTCGCTCGCCAAAATTATTTCTTTTCCCATGTATTTTTCCTTTAATTGTTGGTAGTGGATTTGTCTCCGCCCAATATATTGTATCAAGACAAATCATAATCATTATTTGAAATCTTTTATTCTTTTATTTTGTGTGGATGTGATTAGTCATGGTTTTACTGCATCTAAAGCTTATGTATCCATACGAGGCCTATGTACTTCGTATGAATACAGCTCGCATGTCTACGTTCCTAGTCCTACGTATCTTGGGACTGGGGCATTACATTCGAAGAGGTGACCGTAGCAGCCAACACGGTGTCGGTACAATTCGGCAGCTTCCCTCCGACAAAGACTCAAGATGGAGTAGTGCCCGTCCCCAGAATAAGGATGGAGGTCGCTAACCTTCCACCTTCCCGAGACCAGGTTGTTGGTCTAGTGCCCCTTACCACATCACGAGGGGAGGTCATGTGGGTCCATCCGGACCTGGTACACGAAATGACTCAGTCCGTACCTCCCTCCACCAACAAAAAGAAGAGTGGAAAAGTCAAATCATGTCGCACAATCTCGGCAGAGGTCGAAGAAGCTACTGCCGTTGTTACCCGATCCGGCGTACAAACCCAACCTCCACCGGGTAACTCGGCTGAAGATCATCAGCCAACAACTGCTGATGCTCCAGGACCCTCGCAGCCTTCGACGACCGACAAGCCTAGGCCGAAGGAGACTCGCTTCGACAAACCGCTCCGAAGAGAGACGTCTCATAGGCTGGAGAGGCCCTACAACTTTGACATCTTGGCACAATTGGCTAACACACCAGCCAAATTATCGCTATACGAGCTCCCGAGGCTCTCCAAAGATGTTCGCGTCGCACTGAGCGAGGCGCTCTAGAACGCCGATGCATATCTGGCTCAGTCCAATCTTACTGGAAAAGCTCGCCTGTAGATCTCTAGGACAGCGCTTGCACAGGCGCAATAGCGAACATCGTCTTCACTCTGCAGGATATGCTTATCAAGACCAACCTACATGATCGCCCTCTATATTATACTGGGTACGTTGGCGATATCAAGGTGGATCGGATGCATATTGACCCCGGTTCCTCCATAAGCATCATCCCAAAGAGCTTATTACACCATCTGCATGTCCCAATGCATCGCCTGACACCGATAAGCACCGCCATTAGCGGTTTTAATTCAGGCAGAAGCTATCCGATCGGAAAGATTCGCTTGAAGTGCCAAATCGGCGACCTTCAGTCAGAAGTGACCTGTTATGTCATAGATGCGGACACTTCCTACAATATTCTCCTAGGGCGTCCTTGGATACACGACTACATGATAGTGCCCTCCATACTGCACCAGTGCTTCAAGTACGTCAATAAGCACGGCTTCGTAAGGACAAAATTTGCCGACATCGATCCCTTTAAAGTGGTCGAATCCTACTACTCAGATTCATGCTTGTACGAGAAGTCAAAAAAGCACCTGGCCGAAGGAGATACTCAAGCTCAAACTGAGGCGGCAGCTAGATCAGAAGAACCGCTGACAATCCACCTCCAAGCCCGCAAACCTGGCAAAACTGTACCCCCTTACGGCCACTCTGCGTAAGGACGCAGTCAGCCTCTCTGTACAAGAGAAGCAGATGATAATCCGACTGCCAAGGTCTGGCCAAGCGCCAAGACCTACGACAGAGCTATTGACAATCAGGCTGCCTAGAGCTAGCCAGCAACAAATAGAGGAGCTCAATTTCTCTGTCAAACTAATGACGATTCGTCTTCCCAGAATGAATCGGCAGCCGAGCGCTAAGCCGGGGACATCCCTGATTGATGGGTTATGTACCCTCTGGTACTGCTGAACTCACATTCTGACTCTAAATTTCCTAGATTGTTGAGTTATGTACTCGCAAGTACCGCTGAACTCACACTCTGGTCACTACAGATAAATATATATCGCATCTTTTAGGTAGTAAGTCATGTATGATCACACCTCTGAACTTTCTTCCTAAAAGAGCTCCCTCCTTATGATCCAATATCCGTACTCTCAGGGCATAAACAGGGTAACAGATCCATAAATTTCCTGAAACAACCATGTCGATGTTACCTCTGAGTTGTTTTCCTTCCATCAAAGACAAACCGTCCCTCACATAGAACTTCCACGTCCTCATTACCTCTGAGTTGTTCTATATACCCTTCATGGAGCCCAATCCTGCCATGTCCTCATTACCTCTGAGTGGAAAGGCTCCATCGAAGAAATCCTCATATTTACCATGTTCTCATTACCTCTGAGTAAGTATGTTGGTTCTCTCCCAACTTATTATCCGTATCCAGAACCAGGGTACGCCAAGGATAATAGGTCCGCAAAAAGTCTCCTATTGGGGCAACTACTACAAGCAAAGAATAGAGCGAATATATTCTGTTCATTCAAAATCAGGTACATTCACATAACTACATTTCATGAGTAAGCCAGAAAAGTTCTCTATCATTTCATTCAGACAAGAAGAAAAAAGATTACATTGATGTCCAAAAGAAGCAAAACACAAACTGCAGCTAAAGACAGACAAAAATATCAAGACAAAAGACAGACATTTATGAGAGCCTACGAATCTTAATTGCGGGGGCGCATGTACCAATCCCTCAACCATTTCTCATATGAAGGATCTACTTGAGCAAGATCCTCGTCCGGAGCAGGAGGGTTAGAACTCCCAATACTACCGCCGTCAGACTGGGGCTACTCCTTTACAGCAACTTCAATAGGTGCCAGCTCTCCTTCTGTTCCTCCGTTTTTGGTATTACCTCCTCCTTAACAAGCGATGACTCTTGTTTGAGAGGAGGCAGCAGCTCTTCCTTCACAATGATTTCAGCCTTCGGCAGGGATGCTGCAAGAATCAAAGATAAAAAGAAACAAAGTTAGAAGATGGCCAGAGCCTCATGCGGCCCAGTCCAGATGAGCTTATGCGGTCCTGTTTGATGAGGCTTCATGCGGTTCGATTCAGAGAGACTTATGTGGCTCTGTTCGATGGGTCATTATGCGGTTCAGTATGTGAAGTGTCTATACGGCTACTAGACAAACTCCCATACGGCTCGGACATGGGATATACCCCCATGCGGCTCGAACATGGGACATACATGCGGCCCATACAATTTGAACAGTTCGATAAAGATAAGGGACGCATTAAAGGCTTGTGCATAAAGCATGCAACAGAACCGTCTTTGTTAGGGTTTCGAAGTATACGATATTTCCAAACCTTGCCAGCAATGGTGGGGTGAACGTCGGGGTGAACTTCAGGCACCGTGGCTGACGAAGAAGCCACTCCCTTATCCTTCGCCGCGACCTTGGAAAACTTTGGGGCCATTGTTGATTGATGAGCCTAGGGCACGAAGAGTTGAAGACAGAAGAAAGTAAAGAAGTCTCTCTGACCAAAAATGCTCCTATTTTATAGGTAGAAGGAGGAGGGACACTTCGATCCGCGTGCTGCATAAAAATAAAATCGACTCTTCAGTCATCGAGGAAAATTCAGATATTTAAAATCGACCCTTGGGATCCTGCCCTAAAAGGCGGCTTTAAATCTAAAGTAAATCAAGAAAAATTAATAAGATGCACACGTGGCAAGAGATGCACACGTGGCAGGAGATGCACACGTGGCAGGAAGTCTATGCGGCCAGACGGGCCATGCCGTTAGGAAGTCCATGCGGCTAGGAGGTCCATGCGGCTAAGAAGCCCATGCGGCAAGAACATCCTATGCGGCCAGAAGAGTTTACATAGCCATGCTTCTTATTCAAAGTATTTCAATTCTGTAAATTGAAAACTTTGAAGGGAATCTTGTAGAAGCATGGAAAAAAACAAGAAAAAGGCCCATGCGGCTCAGATAGAAAGAGCCTCATGCGGCTCAGGAATCCGTTAGACATTCATGCGGTTCAAAAATCCTTTAAAGCCTCATACAGCTCGGATAGCTCCATGCGGCTCAGGAAGGAGCCACGTGGCCCAAAGCAGTCTGCCTCTACAGCTGGCCATAAAGTAACTGCTTCATTAAATGCCCTGACGGCAGCTCTGACAGAAAGACGAAGTGACAGCTTTGACATAAAGCTGAAAAGATATCTCTGACATGATGGCGTGCTCCTAGAAAAAAGAAAATCTTTTATAGCTGGCATGATCCGCCAAATCCAAAGCTCCCTATGCGGCTGCCACCCCTATGAAGCTGTTACCCCTATGTGGTTGCTCTCTTCACGTGGTTGCTCTCTTCATGCGGTTGCTCTCTTCATGCGGTTGCCCTCTTCATGCGGCTTCTTCCTTCATGCGGCTGCCCCCCTTCATGCGGCTGCCGCCTTCATGCGGCTGCCACCTTCATACGGTCGCCACCCTCATGCGGCTGCTACCTTCATGCAGCTAGGAGTGTGGGGGCCACCCATATGCGGTTTCTTTAGAGACTATATTCATTCGGCTCTGTCAGGACGTCCCACTCACGACAGTTGAGACACGTGGCGGTCCTCATGACAGTTGAGACACGTGGCGATCCTCATGATAGTTAAGACACGTGGCGGTCTTATCCCCTCGGAGTTATGGCTGCTAGCAAATCATAACAACCCAGATTTGTTATAATCATCATAATTACTCGGATGAAATTAGATTTGTTGTAATTAAGCAAATTGAACACGTGGCAGGAGATCCGAGCTTGTCATGACAAATGATGAAGATTCATTGTAATCAGTATTAATTGCCCATACAGATTTGGCACAATCAAAAATCAACTGTCCAGATGTGATGCAATCAAGATTAATGGTCCAGATTATTGGCTGCCGACTTTTCAAAGGGCAATCATTACAAACCCTAATGATCACACCCCCACTTCTATAAATAGCAAGGTTCCCTTGCAAACTGGTAGAAAGAAAAGAGGGAAGAAAAAGAACAGAGAGGAGAACTCCAAAGAGACTCTCTCCACCCGGCTGGACACACAGAGAGACAAAGGCACGTACAGAGGATTCTTTCCACACATCACGAGAGCATTTCTTCATCAGAGCCAAGGCTACGTCCGATCGTCCAAACAGTAAGGCAGAACTGCCGTCGCTTTCCCGAGCCTCTACCGTTACCCCTCAAAATCAAAAATAAACAATTGTACTTAGATTGCTGTACTAAAGTTTTCATTCCTAGGCTTTCTTTGTACGAGCGAGTTTGTATTGTGAGTCTAAGTTTAGTCCTCCTATAAAATTGTTCTACACTTTTACAATCAATGGCAAACACCCATATGGCACCCATGTGCCTCTCCACACTTCATGTGATCTCTCAACACAAGCAAAGCATTATATAGAGATACCATCCATTTGGTTTTTCTAATGTGGAACTATTTTTCTAGTTTCTAAAGCAAAACACCAATAAGCAAAAATACCAACAATCCCCAACATATCTCTATATATGGGTTGAGCGTTACCCACAGTGATTGTCCATCATTCATTAGGGTAGATGTCGCTACGACTTAAACCTTCCCGTATGGGTTAAATGATAGCATAATACAAGAATGCACTAAGCCTTGAATTCTGTACCATAACTGCAATTTTTCCAACTCACATAATGATATCAACATCATCTGCGCTTCTGGCTGCACATTAAAGGCCTTGTGCCAGCTTGGTTTTGGTGTATGTATCTTGGGTGTCTACAAGATTTCCTTCAAGAGATGGCCTATATCTCTTTCCAGACACTCTAGGTGAGTTCTTTTAAAGAGTCTTTGGCATGAAGCATTTTGCTTCCTTGTGGTGCTACACCGCTATGACATGGCCCGAAGCCGAGACCCTGTCTTCTATAGTATTATACCACCGTAGCATGAGGCACAGCCTCTTTGTAGTGCCAAATTACCTAGCATGAAGCTTTTCGCTTCCTTGAGGTGTTATGCCACCGTGACATGGCTTGCAAAGCCGAGGCCCTACCTCATGTTTGTGTCACTCACTGTAACATGAGGCCCAGTCTCTTTGTAGTACTGCCTACCACTCTTCATTATACAGCATTAGGCCCTCTTGCCTATGTGCGGTGCTATACCGTTGTGACTTGGTCCGAAGCCGAGGCTTTACCCTCACTAGGTACCTCATGTGGTGTCACCCCACTGTAGCATGGAGTACTACGCTCCTTTGTAGTGCTACGCTACCCGTGCCTCATATATAGCATGCGAGATATCCCAGATGTTGAGAACTCATTAAGGCCTCCAAGCCATCCTTTCACATGACTTTATTCTTTGTAAAGAACAATCAGTGGACAACAGTGGTTTTGGGGTTATAACCCCGTAATATCCTAAAAGGTTTGTCCGCTGTTCCTGATATTCTTCTAGTCAATGGTCCTTCTTTGAACTAAAAGCTAGATGCCTAGTAGATTTCTCTTTGAACTAATAGCATAATGCTTTATAGTAGAATTGCAAAGACATAACATCAGAGTGTCTTCAAGCCCATCTTACCTATTGTGTCTTCAACCAGCTGGCACTTGAGACCTTTGGTGAACGGATCTACCAGATTCTCCTAACTCCGAACATCCACTACGGTAATGATTCCTCTTTTAATAAGATCATTTATCGCCATCTGCCTTAAACGTACAGTCCTCTTCTTGCCATTGAAAAGGTTATTCGATGCCACCGCTGTAGTCGCCTGGTTGTCGTAGTATATCTGTACCGTCGGTATCTGCACACAAACCGTTGGAAGATCATACATGAGCTCCCAAATCTATTCTGTTTCATCCGATGTTGCCACCAGTGCATAGAACTCAGATTCCATAGAAGAGTGAGACAACATAGTCTGCTTCTTCGACTTCCACGATATAGCAGCTCTACCCATGGAGAAAACATATCCTCCTGTAGACCTCTCACTCTCTACTTCTAAGCACTAGCTTGCATCGCTGAAGCCTTCCACTACTTTTGGATCTCCGTAGTAGTGCAGTGCATACTTTTGAGTCCTTTCGAGGTATCTCATAACCCTTTTCACAACTTTCCAGTGCTCTACACCTGGATTGCTCGTGAACTGACTCAGCATCGCTACGACAAAAGCTATGTTAGGCCTGATGACAGTAGTCACATATATCAAACTCCAAATAACGCTTGAATACTCCAGTTGTGAGACGTTTTCCTTTGGATTTGGCTTCAGCTTCTTGTCACACCTATATGGCGTATCGATCCTAGGAAGATCATGATGCCAATAGCGTATAAGCATCTTCTCAATGTAATGAGACTGTGAGATAACATCAGCTTCCCCTATGTCCTTCATATTAAACTTAGATGGAAGGAACTTCTTTATCTTAGTGACACTTGCTAGATCTGAACCCAAGTTCAGCATGTCGTCCACGTCAGCGAACTTTGTATACACATACTTGTCCGTCTTGCTGACCCTGTAGCTGTTTGATCTTATGACTTTATCAAACTTTTCATGCCACATCTTGGGAGCTTGCTTCAGACCATAGAAAGATTTTACCAACTTACAGACTTTGTCTTCGAGGCCCTTGACGATGATCCTTCTGGCTATTGCATGTAAATCTCTTCGATCAATGCACCATTCAGGAAAGTGGTCTTAACATCCATCTGATGGATTACCAGCTTGTGAATTGCGCTCAGAGCAATCGACATCTTGATGGTCGTCATCCGCGCTACTGGAGTATATATATCGAAGTAATCGATCCCCTGCTTCTGAAAAAACCCCTTAGTAAGTAACCGTGCCTTGAACTTGTCAACAGTTCCATCGGCCTTCATATTCATCTTGATGATCCATTTACATCTAATTGGTTTTGCTCCTTTAGGCAGATCGACCAACACCCACGTGTTATTAGAGGTTATTAAGTCGTACTCATCATTAATAGCCTCCTTCCAGAAGATAGCATCTCTGGTCTTCATCGCATCATCATAGGTAAGAGGATCTGCTACAACATAATATGTTACGAAATTCTCTTCGAAGTCCTTCTGTCTCCTTACTCGCTTATAGACAGGTTCTGCGAATTACGGTTCAATAGTTGTTCTTGCGGCAACAACATCTTCTTGGACTACCTCTTCGTAAGGAACTTGAGCCTCCTGTGCACTCACATTATTCTTCGGAATTCCTGTGCCTTGTAAATTTAACTTCAAAGAATTCTGCATCACGACATTCAATAATATGATTTGACTCAATATCAAAGAACCTCCGAGCTTCACTCTTATCAGAATAATCCAGGAATATAGTCTTCGTAGTCCTTGTCCCCAGCTTCTGAATCTTCAAATCCGGAAGCTTCACATACGCCAGACACCCTCACACTCGAATGACATTCAAGTTGGGTCTGACCTTAAACCACAGTTCATGAGGAGTGACATCTGAAGTTGCATGCGACACTTTGTTCAATATGGACGTAGCCATAAGTACTGCTTCACCCTAGATGCAACTTGGAAGACCCACAGTTAACAATATTGAGTTCATCATCTCTGTTAACGTTCTGTTCTTCCTTTCTGTAATACCATTTGATTGAGGGGAGTACAAAGTAGTTGTCCTGTTGATAATTCTATATTCTCTACAGAACGATACGAATATATGAGCATATACTCGCCACCTCGATGACTTCTAAGTCTCCTGAGTTGTTGTCCAGTTTGACGTTCGGCTTCAGCCATGAAGTCCTTAAACTTCTCAAATGCTTCACCTTTAGACTTGAGCACATAAACGAACCCGTACTTTAAGAAGTCGTCGATAAAAGTAATGAAATACTTCATCCCGGCCTTTGTGGAGAACTGTTTGAAGTCACAGATATCTGCGTGCACCAACTTCAAAAGATATATACTTCGGTTTACCCGCTTGAACGGTTTTCTTGTAATCTTTATCTGCGTATAGACCTCACACTTCTCTAACTTCTTACCCCCACATTTGGAGATAAGCCCTAGACTAGACATCTTGTTTATTCCTTTACAGTGGATGTATCCTAGTCTCTTATACCACAACTCAAGAGAACAACCAGAAGAAGAAACTGTATTCACTCTTCATAGGAGTTACAAGTTAAAGTTTGAACATCCCTTCGGTGCAAAAAGCCTTTCAGAAGTATGTTCCTTTATAGGACATAATGACTTTACTAGCGTTAATGTCCATCCCTAAGCCTGCGTTGCAGATCAGACTTTCTGAGACCTGGTTCTTGGCTATGGTCGGTATATACTTTACATTCCAAAGCGTCAGCGACTTCCCCGAAGTCAGTTACAATACCATCGTCTCGATCCCGTTTACTTCAGCTTGTGTCTGGTACGCAACCATAACCTTCTAAGAGACAGGTTGGTACATGGTGAACTACTCCTTCTTTGAGCAAACATGACATGAGGCCCCAGTGTCTATCCACCAGTTCGTGTCAATCCCAGCTGAGTCTACCTGCACAATCATAGCAACAAAGTTAGCCTCACCTTGCTCCTTTTGTTTTGGTTTTTCTTTGCAGTCCCTCTTCCAATGGCCTTTCTTGCCACAGTTAAAACAAGTCCCAAGTTCTTTGGACTTGGGCTTGAACTGAGCTGACTTCACCTTCAGATGGTGAACGTCTTTCTTATTTTGGTAGAGAGCCATCTGCTACCCTTTGGAATTTTCTCATTGCACCATGTTCGCCTTAGCCATCTGCTTAGACAAGGTGTCCACTTTGAGTTGAGCCCTCAACTCGTCTTCAACATGTATCTAGTGTAAGAGGCATTCCAGATCGACATCCATTTTCTTGCGGTGCATGTCTGTGATAAAGTTGCTCCACCAAGGTGGAAGCTTGGCGACAATACCCCTGACGATAAAAGTATCGACCAAGGGCATGCCGTCATCCGCCAGCTTCTGACGTAACTTGAGGAACACCTTGACTTGTGGCAACATGGTTTTGTCGTCCTCAAACCGCATACTCCAGACCTTTTCGATCATATGGATCTTATTTTTGTTCTCATCTCCCTTGTAGATATTCTCTACAGACTCCCATACATCCTTTGCGTTGACCGTCTTGCTGTATAACTCCGCCAGATAGTCCTCCATGGAGTTCTGGATCAACAACTTATAGAGGTTGTTATCCCATCTCCACTTCGACTACAAAGTCGTAGCTTCAGTAACCCTTCGAGCATTTTCACCCTCTGAAATCAAAGCCTCAGGATCTGTCAACACATAGTCGACGCTCATGAGTTGAAGATTAAGGCTGACCTTTGTCTTCCAGACGTTAAAGTGTGCCCCGTCAAACTTCTCAAGTTTAAAACTTGTATCGAGAAGTTGTGCACGGTTGTTTTCTATCAGATCTGAATCTTACTTTGAGATTATTATTCCCGAAACAGATCTTTTGATAAAAAATGAAAATCTCGAACTCTGATTTCCGGATAGACAAAAAATTTATTCTCCTAAGAGAGAGATAAATACTCGTTCTCAACCGAAGTTGATGCAACATGATGAATGATCGCTCTCAACTGGAGTTGATGCAATGATATAAAGAATCGCTCTCAACCGGAATTGATGTAATTACTTTGCTGGGTTGATAAAGATCACCATTGCTCAAAGAAAGATTTGCCCGATTGCGATCTGCTTCCAGGAACTTACAAGTTCGAAAGAACTTCTGGAACGCTCGCTGTCACCTCCTTTCACGAACTCGAAGAACTCCTTGGGGCGTCAATGGCAACGACATCACTTCTCTCTTCGTCTATTTATTTTGTCATAAGTCCTTAATGAAGGCACGAAGAGAGTATTTATAGAGAAGTGTCGAAACCCTAATCCTATTCCTGGCCGTAACTGATTGCAAAAAGGTAGGAGCGAATAATGGAAAGATTTGAATAAATTAAATTCAAATCCCTCAAAAAATAGATCTGATCAGTTAACTCAATCTTTCCATAACCACCAAAATCTTTCAAACAACCACATTATACGCCACATTCGTCCCATTTTTACTCAACCCGTCAACCTGCACGCATAGCTGCGAAGCCTACAGCAGCCCGTGGCACTTGTGCGCCTAGCGCCCAGCACCGCAGCCCCACAACACCTATGCATCCAGTACCATAGCATCTGGGCATCGCAGCCCCACAGCACATGCGTGCCCAGTACCGCAGCCCCACGGCACCTGCGCCTGCTGCTACAAAGTGCGCCAACAAAATACCACTTTACGCCCTTGAGCCTGAGTCCGAATATCTAAGCCCCTTCGGGGCTTATCTCCACAAGGGAATTATCCCATGAGCATGACAAAAAGCATTAATGCTTCTTTGTTGGTTTAGCCTTCTTTCCACTAGAAAAATGTCCCACATGGCACCCATGTGCCTCTCCACACTTCATGTGATCTATCAACACAAGCAAAGGTTTATATAGAGATACCATCCATTTGGTTTTTCCAATGTGGGGCTATCTTTCTAGTTTTTAAAGCAAAACACCAATAAGAAAAAATACCAACATAATCATAATTTAAGCTAGGATTGAATCTAACGTTCGATCAAACTTGGATTTAAATAATTGGTATTTAACCCTCTCGGCTGTACCCATTTTTAATCCGAAACCACAAGAAGACATCTCGTAATCAAAATTTCCAGACCCTCTGCCGCTGTCTTCGACCGACTGAACGTCGGTGAAAGCCGTCGGATCCGACTGTGAATAGAGAGCACTCTGTTTCAGCTGCTGCGAGGTACCAAACTTCTTGCCTACTTTTCTGTCAATCTTTTTGATCAATTCTTGAGTTACCAACTTCTATTAGAAGCCCATATATACCTCCTTGAAACCCTTTAAAGGGATTCATTATAACCCCCTTAGATCGACAAAGAACTCGTTGCAAAGTTGGGCTAAAACTTGTTCGAAAACAGAGCAATAGGACTGTCCAAACCCCCAACTTGGAAGGCAATTGTTGAACTGAATAGTAGGATTTTAAAAAAACTAATTTTAAATAGTTAGAAACAACCTATACGAGATCAATTCCCTTTTTATAGATTTATTTTTCAGTTAATATATTGAACGTTATTCGTCATTAAAAATTAAGAAAAACTGTTTTTTAAATGGTAAAATTTTAGAAAACTTTTTCGATGCGGCGTACGCCACAAAAAACCAGACGACGGGGTCACAACCATAAGCATCGAAAGATGCTTATGGATGTTGTCGATGTGTGGGAATTGACGAAACTCAATTTCGTGTTACGTGCGCAACGAAATTGAAGCATATCCGTCGAGATACCCCGTATCGACCACTTTACAAACTAGGCCATAGCTTTGTGCACGTTCGTCGTATCGAGACAAAACTTGTGCCAAAAGAACCGTATCATTCTTTTGCTCTTGTATGCCAAGTTTGGTATGATTCTAAGGACGTCGACCGGAACGTCGTTTTGGCGGGCCCGCGACCCGATCCAACGGGCAAAATTGTGTACGACCCACCGGAATCCAATTTTTGAAATACAGTTGGGTTCATCTCGTCAAACTGGACTTGTAGACATATAGTTTGACGACTGTAAAGACCGTAGGTACTAGCATATTTTTTGGTGCAAAACTGGTCCAACGGCAAACATCGTTTTCATCCAAATTTACGATTTTGCTCCTGTGTCCAAAATTAGACTTTAGGATAGGCGTTTTTAGACTTATCTTTTGTACCAAAAACGTTCGTGATGTTTGTTTCAGCATCCAGATCTGTTTGCGGATTTTGACTTTCACTGTTGATGATTCTTACTATTAGACTTGCTACTTCTTGCACCACCCTCAGGCAAGATACCTTGCCATCATTTACTGTTTAATTACTGTCATCTTATCATGTTATTTTCTTTCTATTTATTTTGTGGTCCACTTGTTCTCTATAAAAACTGTGGGTGCAAGTCATACTTGTGTGCGAGTGACTACATTAGTCGTTTTACTGCTTTCATTTATTTTCTGCATAATGACTTAGTTCTAGATGACTATCCACTATTGCGAGGTATTGGTATATCTCTTGTGGCCGTGACACTCGTGTTCCACAAGTTGTGAGTCTCATATAATATTTGACATGCGTAATCGGCTGGCCAACGGTACGTACAGGCCGTATGTTAGGTTATAACTGCTAATAGAATTGCATGCTAGAAGACTTAGCAGTTACTAGTATAAACATGTTGTAGATACAACATGGTTAGGAGCATTGGATAGGGAGGACATATACTATACTCTTGGGCAATGTTGTGTCGAGTCGTGTTGAGTCGTGTCGGATGGAGTCGGTCTTGCTAGTAGCTCATTTGAGCACTAACAGTGTATTTGTTAGGGACTCTCCGGAGCTCTACCCGTGTATTATGCTAGCGACTCACGTGAGTGCTACCCGTGTAGTTGTGGTCATTCGTAGTCAGTCAGTCTGGCCTCACATTAAGTGTTGTCCTAAAATGCATTTTACCTAGAATGGTTAGGCACCCTATTATGCACATATTTCTTCACTTTATTTATAGTTTATATGGCATGCTGTTTTTTGTATCTTGTTACGTCCCGTTGAGAACCTGGTGAATTCTCTAGGCTTAGATGATTTCCCCCAGGAGGACGACTCGGCACTAGAACCATCCTTCGTTGATGATGAGGCACCGCCTTCTGATATCTATTTCATTATCTATGCTTTGAGACTTTGTAGTGGACATCTTTTACACTTCCTTTTATTTCTATTTGAGGAGGTCGGACTCCAGTTTCTGAGACTATTTTTCATAGTTGTTTGGTAGTAGATCTATTTCCATCCGGCTACATCTGTGACTCATTTATTTTATTCTATCTAGACTTCTGAGATCTTTTGTGTTGTGTTGTGGATGAGATATAGATATACATTGTGTTGGCCTGTGATTATTATATTTTACAGCTTATGTATATGTACGAGGATTCCATATATTAGGGCATTCCTCTTATGTATGCAGCTGGCATGTCTACGTACTTAGTCCTACGTATTTGTAACTGGGGCATTACATGTTTTTATGGTAGCCCATGCAGGTCGAGAAAATATTGTTGGGTTACATGACTGTGCCCAACAAGCCTGCATCTAGGAATAGGAATAGAAATAGTATCTCATCCACGATTTGTTATCTCCTTTGACTTCAAATTTCTCGAACTTTCCTTGATTGCTTGAATTGCCTCATGCTTGAATCTTTTCTAACGTAACCTTACTTTTGTGCAAGCAATATGACCGTTCGAAGTGGATGCACCTCTACCATGGCCCTCACATCTCGTGATGCGGCTACCTAGAAGGAGCAGAATCCTCGAATGACCCCGGTGACCCCGTATCATCCAGGACAGCCGCAAACTACCACGATCTCATCGACGGTGCACCAGGAGACCCAAGCACCCGCCTCAGCCAAGCTGGGCATACCACTTTAGTACCAATAGGAGGGAATGTACCACTACCACCACCACAACCATTCCCTCAGTAGTTCCTACCACAGTCCGGACAGCAAAAGCCTCCACCACCAGTGGATGGAAACCCTACTACCCAGTTCATGTACCCCATGATGCATGCTCAGTGGCAACAAGCTGAGTTGATAAGGCAAAGAATAATGGAAGCACTGATTAGACCTCCACCTCTACCTCATGTACCAGTACCAGCACCCGCTCTGCACCCTTATGAGGGCTCTATCAAGAACTTCATGGATATGAACCCGAAGACCTTTAGACGTACCAAAAAACCACTATAGGTTATCGCGTGGCTTATCAGCACAGAGAAGCTACTGAAGGCATCCCAGTTGCCAACAAATGATTGGATGAAAGCAGTAGACTTGCTCTTAGAAGATAATGTCCATCACTGGTGGAAAGCTGAAGAAAGACGTTTGGGAACCAATCAGACTTGAAAAGAGTTTGACCAACTCTTCAATGAGAGGTTCTTCTCTATCCATGTACGTGATACCCTCTATGACCAGTTCATTCATCTCAAGCAAGGAAACATGACAGTAGACGAGTATGATATAGAATTCAGTCGACTAAGCAGATTCCGTACGACATTGATTCCTACTGAACGAGAGAGGGCCAAGAGTTTTCACCAAGGACTGTCACCAGAGCTCAATATGCATACTACACTGGAGTCTACAGTCTCCTATGCTACAGTATTAGAAGAAGCTAGAAGTCAGGAGCTCCTTTACAATGAAACACAACAAGCACCTAGATCTCTCACTACAGTGGAGGCCCCAGTTTGACCCTTATCCAAGGGACCCGAGAGGCGTCTTATAGTCCACCAACAGCCAAAAGTGACACCATACAATATCTCGGAGTGTCACACTTCCCATTTTGTGGCAAGCCGCGCCACATCCAGAGAAATTATCGCAAGATGTTAGGCCAGTATTGGGCATGTGGCTCCGAGGAACACCAATCAAAAGATCGCCTAAAGAGCAAGGATGCAATATCAAAGAAACATCAGTTCGAGCAGATACCAATTCAGCATACCCAAGGATAAACAGGAGGATAAGCATTCACTATGGTATCAATAGACACCCCTCTTATGGGTAGAGATATAACAGGTACTACTCTACTTATGCCATCCCTATTGACACATTAAATTAGAACCACAGCTTCACTAGCTTGTACATCATTCATACTACCTTATCATTTCCTAAAGGATATTAGAATTACTAGCTAGCATCTGTATTAATACTACCTTCAAAATATGTAGCATTAGCAAAGTTGTTATGAATAGGAAATCATGGACTTAGTCGTTAGAGATCTTTCGTATGTCGTGACCTAGAGTTCGTTACCCCCATCACTATGAAAAAGTGGATCATTCTATTTTATCGACTTGTATACGTAATCATTTTCCATTTATTCAAAATCAAGGTACGATCTTCAAATTTGATTCATCTCTACCATATCACGTTATCTATTACATCGTGCCTTAGTATTTATAATCAAAAGTCAAGGTACGATATTACGACTTTGATTTTTCTAACTTCATTAATCATAGAATCATACTTTGGTTTAATTTCTAGAAAGGAACTTTTTGAAGTGTATAGATTGTGATGCCCTCTAAAGTTTGGAATTACTAGGTTTACCAATTGAATTAGGAAAAATTATATTGACCCAATGTAACACCCAGTTTTTCAAATGAGGGTAATTTTGAACTTTTGTAAAAGTTTATTATTTAATAATAGGATTTATGATTTATGGGAATTTTTAATTAATTTAATACTATTTAAAATTGGTGAATTATAATTTTAATGTGTTAGCTGGTGAACTCTAGAACTGTTGAGCCTAGAGACTAACCATGACCATGGGGGCCTAACCATGTGATTAGAATGACTATTTACAACTTTTTAGGCTAAGGGTATTTTGGTCATGTTGTGACTTTTGAATTATTTAGGATTTTGATTAATTGGTAAATTTTAGATTATTTTAATAATATTGAAATTGATGTATTATAATTTTGGTCATTTTTATATTTTAATATTTTGGGAAAATTTTATATTTTTAATATTGTTTTTATTGGATTTGTTTAGTCGGATTTGAGTTTCGTCTCGTTCCGACTTGTATTGTAACCCGGGTAGCTTAAACTCTAGATGGGACCCAATATTAAGTTAAACATGGCTCACAAGACCCAAAATTTAAGTTAGTTAATTAAACTAATTTTTATCATGTTAGAATGGTTAAGTTAGAGACTCAAAACTAGATTATTTTGACCCCAAACTTGAACCTAGTCTAGACTTAACCATATGAGACTAGAGAGGGTTAATTAGGATATTTCCCATTAGCACTAATGGACTCTTTATGGCAGCCACCTTTAGGAAAGAATGATTCATTTTATTCATTACAATCTTGCCTCTTTTATTTTCCTTTTGTTCTTCCCCAATTTTAGAGAGCCTTCCCGTTGATTTGATATCCAAATCAAATCATTCCTTCACCAAACCTTTCCTCAATCATTCCCATTCTCCAAGGGAAGGGTGCTACCAAGGATTGGAAGAGGAGTGCAAGGAGGAGTGTCCACTTTGAGGGATCTTCGTATCGGAGCCGTGTCCTAAAGGATTTTATTGGGATTCCACTCCCAATAGGTAAAACCCATCCTCTAAATCGATTTTCTTTGCATATAAATTAGTTTTGAATCCATAGGATCCATCCTCATGCATGTGTCCCATTTAGATCCAAATTTGAGGCCATTTGGAGCTCTCTTGAGAATTTTAGATATGTGTCTTGTGTCCTACTTTATAGATCCCAAATTAGGATACCCCATGTGTATGTATGTATGATAATAGTTTAAATAAATATTTAAATTCAGTTTTAGAATGGTTAGAGAGTGGATTGATCTTAGTTAGGATGGTTAGAATGAGTTTCATTTGGATACCTATGTTTGTATCCAAGTATCTTCGCCTATATGTGTTCTTTTGTCCAAAACAACTCAAATTCGTCATAATATTTATTCATGTTTTTATTAACCAAAGCAACTTAGAAATGTCATAACTTTTAGCTTAAAACTCCGATTTATCTCCCTTTTTTTTTAAAAGAACCTTATCAAAGTTAGCTTTCCAAATATATATTTTAATAAGCCAAATTCTTTCTGTAACTTTCTGTAGAATTATTTGAGTGTCAGCTGTACGAAAGATGAACGTGTTTCCGTATTTTCGCAATTTTAGGAGCCTCCGGACACGAAAATACGATCTGTTTGAAGTTTCGGAAAGCTAACACGAAGGGCTACAACATACATTAATCCTAGAATTTAGTAGAGGCCCAATTGGTACAGTATTAGTTTTAAGTAGAAGAGTGACTATACGATATATGCATTTTGTGTAACCTATGAGCCTATGTAGTATGGATATTAAATGAATATAGAGTATGTAATACATGATATGTTAGATGAACGAAATGATATATATCCTCTTTACATTAATGTATATATATGGTTGAATGCAAGCATGTAGGAATGCAATTAATATAATGTATGTAAGCAATACATAAATGCATGAATGAAAGAATGATATACAATGTATGCATACAAGTATATAATGAATGCTAGATATGAATACAAGGTATACATATAATGATAGATATGAAGGCATAATGTATAAATAATATAATGTAATATATAATGATAGCATGTATGGTAATGTAGAATATATGATACAAGCATGTATATGTCCAATGTTTTCCCTTTTTCTTACATTTTCCTTCCCTTCCCTTTTCATTTCAATTTTTCCCTTTTTTTTCCTCTTCTATTTTTACATGTTATATACAATGTTTATAATGCATAGATGCATGTAAGTATGTAATATGCATGAATGAATGTCATATATGAATGAATGAATCAATCAACGGTATAAGTAAAATATAATGCATTGTAATTATTGTTAACATATATAATGTATAAAAGTATGTATGTAAATGTGCATGAATGTATATATCTATGTAACTATGTAAATATCTATGATGTAACATATGCCTATATATATATAAATATGTATGTAATATGGATATGCATGTATGTATGAAGGTTTGTATTTATATATATTATCTATTTTATACTATGTATTGTTGTGGTTCACATTGTCTTGTGATTGTGTGAGTGCTAGCCTAGGCTTGGTTAGGCCTAGTGAGACTTGTTAGACTTATTTGGGCTAGGACTTGACCTAGTTGACCTAATTTGACTAGTGTGGTTGACTAGAGTTGACCAATTGTTGACTTTAGTCTAGTTTGACCTAGACAGCATGCAGATGCATTGTACATTTTATGTATCATCTCTCGTATACGTCTTGACCTGTATTGCTCTAAATATGACTCTGTGTCTTCAGTTTGGACCTCTATACCTATCAACTGTTCAGGTTATCAGGCGAGTACATTTTCTGACCGTTTCATACTTGCTAGAACGTCTATTCTTGCTATAGATTAATTTACTTAATGCTGACACATTGGTAACATGGATTGGTACTATATGAATCTTCTTTTGCGATGTTATCTCCTTTGTGTTCACTAAATACATATTGTGATGTGCATTTCACTAACATATTATATTTATTGAATACCCTTATCATTGTACACTCATTGTGCATATTGTACTTTCATTATCACATTGGGCTCTATTGTACAAACCATTGTACAAGCCATTGTATAAGGTAACGTAACTGAATTGGATCCTTGTGTATTGATTGGGGAGGGAGAGTAGAAATGGTTATGTGATCAATCCTATTGTATATGTCCATTGTACACCCACATACAGAGGAGTCCCATTTTATTGTATAACCTAGCCCGTTTACATAACCATATTGTACTCTAAATCACATATTGCTTACAGTTCTTACTTATCATATATAGATATTTCCTATTATCATATCGTTCTGTTTTTTATATACATCTTCTTTCAGCGTTTCATGTATCTTACTCTATTGCACGTTATATTTTCTAACCTGTTATGATCTGCGTAAGATGTATTGTGCTCGCTCCTGTCCTGACTGGACCTATTGATAAATTTTACAGATAGCTTGGAGGTTGTCTGCTAGCCTAGAGGAGACACAGTAGAGGTTGTATAGATAGTTATTTTGTCTTGAGTTGTATTTACTTTATGGATTACTGTATTTGAGATTTGAGATGTTTTCTGGGTTTTTGTATCTTAGACACTTAGACTTCTATCTGTGGTATCTCTTTGTGGATTTTATATTTTATCTATCTTTTATCATGCTCTACCTTAGATGTGATTAAGACTATATTTGCTATGTCACCTCTATTCGGAGTGTATATACTGTATAGGTACCTTTATTTTCTTAGATGTTTGACCTAGGACAGCGTTCTACCGCCGACACTGTGGCGTAGGCTGGACGTACCCACTTCTCGTGCCCTTACTCTAGGGTGCGGGTCGTGACACGTTTTTAGTGGTGGCCCATGCAGGTCGAGTTAGTGTAGTGGTATTCGAACTAGAGTACCACTACAGCCTGCAGTAGGATTAGGATATATTTTTGAAGGTACTCAATCACAGTTAGGATCCCTTGAGATATTCCTGGGATGACCCTTGAGAATCTCATTATAAAATATCTTGAAATTTGATTCTAATAGTTTATATTTATCTTTCTTGGTTAGTTAATGAATTTGATTTTTGGGTATCCATTGTTGATTTAATTTAATTTTTGTCGAGATAAAATTATATTGGCTAGGTCATTTAAGTTATAGAATCTAGTCTTCTACAGTCACATTAGCCAGCATGGTGATGACATATAGTCTGACTTTGGATATATTTCTCGGGTGTGGGAATTTATGGTTTTCACAGCCAAGCTAGCGGCATCGCAAAAATTTTAAATACCATGATTCTAGAGGTATGTGCCTAAGTCGAGGACTTTGTGATTATCGTAGCCTTGCTTACTAGTATGACGAGGATTTAGAGTACCATGATTTTGGATAGACGCATATGATTATCAGATTGTACCTTAAATGTTCTTGAACATATTTTTTCTACTTTTGTTTCAGTCATCCTCAAAAAAATAAAATAAGAATTATTGTTTGTTTCATTTTATTTTGCTTCTTATTATTTAACTTAGGAGTAGCTTTAGCTGTTTTTATAAACCTTATGTAACTTCTTGCTATGAGTTTCTTCATAATACAATGAATCGATGATTTTTGCTAGACCATATCTTGGATTTGATATTTTAGCTCTAGATTTTAAAATGGTTCCTTCTTTAAACAGATAAGCAGAACAGATTTTATCGTTATTTCTTTCTTGCTATTATTTTTGTATTAAATAATAATAATAAAACTGTCTTGATTACATCAATCACCTACTTGCAATCTTGGTAGGAATCTAAATGTTGGTCTTGATATGGAATTTGATATTTATATTGGAACATGAGAATATATATAGTGGACACAGACACTTGCCGATACGTATGCATGCTACACTTTGATTACCAACCTATCTAAATACATATTAACATGTATTTGATGTTAAATTCTCAAAACCCTAATATTTCTGATACAATACAGTATCAGAGAATAGTTCTCTGTTTTTTCTTTCCAGTTTAAATTCATAATTTAAATATAAATTTCATATTATTAGTTGTTATTTACATCACTGCACATGTATGTTATATACAGGATTTTAATTCTTAAAGAAATTGGTTAAGTTTTGTGTTTGAATTTGTCAAATCTGAGACCGTGTGCATATTAACCCTTTAACACTAGATTCTAAGTAATTAGTTCAATTTGCAGTTTTTAAATGTAATGTTTTGAGCCATATACATTGTAGTATGTAGGGATATAATGTTAGGTTTCATACTCTTACATGTTAGGTTGTGGTTGTGGTGAGCACTGGGTTGGTTTTGATGTTTGAATTTTACCAAAATCCTGAAACTGAATACATGTTAACATTTTTTACATTGATTTTAAATGTTTAGTTCAAATTCAGATTTAATATGTAATGTTAAACTGAAATGAATGATTGAACCTTTCATTTTAAGTTATAACCCCTGTACTCTTGACACTCTACACTAATGAACACTAATGTTCACAACTGCCATATAAACCTAACCCTTCATCTCTATGTTATGTTCATATATCTATATAGGTGTATATATATATATATATATATATATATATATATATATATATATGGTTAGCCATGCATGTTATGAGTAAATAGGTTGTGCATTGTAGATTGTTTAACCAATATGCCATGAGTAGTGTAACTTGATAGCTATTGTTTTGAAACCCAAATCCTCATATACACTTTCATGTATATTTCACATACACACATACCTACTATCTAACCATATAAACATGTCCACATACACCCATACATACACGAACCACAAAACCTTTACATAATGCTAGATTTTCCCCTTCTAACACTATATATATATATATATATATATATATATATATATATATATATATATATATATATATATATATATATATTGTGATTGGATTTTAATGCTCGTCATTTGTGCTTTAAATTTTGATTTTGATTATGCCTTAAAGCCTTGATGATTTGTTATTTATGTATCTTTTCCAGTTTAACATCCCTGATTGCTTGTAAGTTTTGATACCCTATGATTGTTTTGGTCTAGTGTAACTAGTATACCTAGATGAGACTTACACTACCACCGTATGCCATGACCCTGTATGCCATTCTTTTAAATTGTATGATTTAGGTAAGTTCAGAGACTTTGATTGTGGGGGTTTGACCTAGAAGGAGTATGAACATTTTAATTTCGAGGACAAAATTTTTCTAAGGGAGGTAGGATTGTAACATCCAGTTTTCCAAATGAGGGTAATTTTGAACTTTTGTAAAAGTTTATTATTTAATAATAGGATTTATGATTTATGGGAATTTTTAATTAATTTAATACTATTTAAAATTGGTGAATTATAATTTTGATGTGTTAGCTGGTGAACTCTAGAACTGTTGAGCCTAGAGGCTAACCATGACCATGGGGACCTAACCATGTGATTATAATGACTATTTACAACTTTTTAGGCTAATGGTATTTTGGTCATTTTGTGACTTTTGAATTATTTAGGATTTTGATTAATTGGTGAATTTTAGATTATTTTAATAATATTTAAATTGATGTATTATGATTTTGGTTATTTTTTATATTTTAATATTTTGGGAAAATTTTATATTTTTAATATTGTTTTTATTGGATTTGTTTAGTCGGGTTTGAGTTCCGTTTCGTTCCGACTTGTATTGTGATCCGGGTAGCTTAAACTCTAGATGAGATCCAATATTAAGTTAAACATGGCTCACAAGACCCAACATTTAAGTTAGTTAATTAAACTAATTTTTATCATGTTAGAATGGTTATGTTAGAGACTCAAAACTAGATCATTTTGACCCCAAACTTGAACCTAGTCTAGACTTAACCATATGAGACTAGAGAGGGGCAATTAGGACATTTCCCATTAGCCCTAATGGACTCTTTATGGCAGCCACCTTTAGGGGAGAATGATTCATTTCATTCATTACAATCTTGTCTCTTTTATTTTCCTTTTGTTCTTCCCCAATTTTAGAGAGCCTTCCCATTGATTTGATCTCCAAATCACATCATTCCTTCACCAAACCTTTCCTCAATCATTCCCATTCTCCAAGGGAAGGGTGCTACCAAGGATTGGAAGAGGAGTGCAAGAAGGAGTGTCCACTATGAGGGATCTTCGTATCGGAGCCGTGTCCTAAAGGATTTCATTGGGATTCCACTCCCAATAGGTAAAACCCATCCTCTAAATCGATTTTCTTTGCATATAAATTAGTTTTGAATCCGTAGGATCCATCCTCATGCATGTGTCCTATTTAGATTCAAATTTGAGGCCATTTGGAGCTCTCTTGAGGATTTTAGATATGTGTCTTGTGTCCTACTTGATAGATCCCAAATTAGGACACCCCATGTGTATGTATGCATGATAATAGTTTAAATAGATATTTAAATTCAGGTTTAGAATGGTTAGAGAGTGGATTGATCTTAGTTATGATGGTTAGAATGAGTTTCATTTGGATACCTATGTTTGTATCCAAGTATCTTGGCCTATATGTGTTCTTTTGTCCAAAACAACTCAAATTCGTCATAATATTCATCCACGTTTTTATTAACCAAAGCAACTTAGAAATGTCATAACTTTTAGCTTAGAACTCCGATTTATCATTCGTTTTTTTTAAAAAACTGTATCGAAGTTTGATTTCCAAACAAATATTTTAATAAGCCAAATTCTTTCTGTAACTTTCTGTAGAATTATTTGAATGTCAGCTGTACGAAAGACGAACGTGTTTCGATATTTTCGCGATTTCGGGAGCTTTCGGACACGAGAATGCGATTCGTTTGAAGTTTCGAAAAGCTAACATGAAGGGCTACAACATAATTTAATCCTAGAATTTAGTAGAGGCCCAATTGTTACAGTATTAGTTTTAAGTAGAAGAGTGACTATACGATATATGCATTTTGTGTAACCTATAAGCCTATGTAGTATGGATATTAAATGAATATAGAGTATGTAATACATGATATGTTAGATGAATGAAATGATATATATATATATATATGATATATATCCTCTTTACATTAATGTATATATATGGTTGAATACAAGCATGTAGGAATGCAATTAATATAATGTATGTAAGCAATGCATAAATACATGAATGAAAGAATGATATACAATGTATGCATGCAAGTATATAATGAATGCTAGATATGAATGTAAGGTATACATGTAATGATAGATATAAATGCATAATATATAAATAATATAATACAATATATAATGATAGCATGTATGGTAATGTAGAAAATATGATGCAAGCATGTATATGTCCAATGTTTTCCCTTTTCCTTATATTTACCTTCTCTTCCTTTTCCATTTCAATTTTTCCCTTTTTTTCCTCTTCTATTTTTACATGTTATATGCAATATATATAATGTATAGATGCATGTAAGTATGTAATATGCATGAATGAATGTCATAAATGAATGAATGAATCAATCAAAGGTATAAGTAAAATATAATACATTGTAATGAATGTTAACATATATAATATATAAAAGTATGTATGTAAATGTGCATTAATGTATATATCTATGTAACTATGTAAATATGCATGATGTAACATATGCCTATATATATAAATATGTATGTAATGTGGATATGCATGTATGTATGAAGGTATGTATTTATATATATTATCTATTTTATATTATGCATTATTGTGGTTCACATTGTCTTGTGATTGTGTGAGTGCTAGCCTAGGCTTGGTTAGGCCTAGTGAGACTTGTTAGACTTGTTTGGGCTAGGACTTGACCTAGTTGACCTAATTTGACTAGTGTGGTTGACTAGAGTTGACCAAGTGTTGACTTTAGTCTAGTTTGACCTAGACAGCATGCAGTTGCATTGTACATTTCATTTATCATCTCTCGTATACATCTTGACCTGTGTTGCTCTAAATAGGACACTGTGGCTTCAATTTGGACCTCTATACCTATCTGCTGTTCAGGTTATCAGGCGAGTACATTCTTTGACCGTTTTATACTTGCTAGAACATCTATTCTTGCCATAGATTAATTTACTTGATGCTGACACATTGGTAACACGGATTGGTGCTATATGGATCATTTTTTGCGATGTTATCTCCTTTGTGTTCACTAAATACATATTGTGATGTGCGTTTCACTGACATATTGTATTTCTTGAATACCCTTATCATTGTACACTCATTGTGCATATTGTACTACCATTATTACATTGAGCTCTATTGTACAAGCCATTGTACAAGCCATTGTATAAGGTAAAGTAACTGAATTGGATCCTTGTGTATTGATTGGGGAGGGAGAGTAGAAATGGTTATGTGATCAATCATATTGTATAAGAAATTGTATATGTCCATTGTACACCCACGTACAAAGGAGTCCTATTTTATTGTATAACCTAGCCCGTTTACATAGCCATATTGTACTCTAAATCACATATTGCTTACAGTTCTTACTTATCATATATAGATATTTCCTATTATCATATACTTCTGTTTTTCATATACATCTTCTTTCAGCGTTTCATGTATCTTACTCTATTGCACGTTATATTTTCTAACCTGTTATGATCTGCGTGAGATGTATTGTGCTCGCTCCTGTCTTGACTGGACCTGTTGATAAATTTTACAGATAGCTTGGAGGTTGCATGCTATCCTAGAGGAGACACAGTAGAGGTTATATAGATAGTTATTTTAGTCGTCTTGAGTTGTATTTACTTTATGGATTACTGTATTTGAGATTTGAGATATTTTCTGGGTTTGTGTATCTTAGACACTTAGACTTCTATCTGCGGTATCTCTTTGTGGATTTCATATTTTATCTATCTTTTATCATGCTCTACCTTAGATGTGATTGAGACTGTATTTGCTATGTCACCTCCATTCGGAGTGTATATACTGTACAGGTACCATTATATTGTTAGATGTTTGACCTAGGACAGCGTTCTACCGACGACACTGCGGCGTAGGCTGGACGCACCCACTTCTCGTGCCCTTAATCTAGGGTGCGGGTCGTGACACCCAAACTGGATCAAAGTCAAACTGATTTTGAGTATTGACAAAAATGATATCTGTTATGATCCAATATGACACATCTAGCTCAAAGACAGAACATCATCACATATCGGTTTGAGACAAGACGTCATCAACATATGAAGCTATTACTTGTATTTTGTGTCTGTAATTTTTATATTTATTTGAGTCTAGGATTATGTACGCTGAGTAGCACTGAGTGGCTTAAACCTAGAATCACTTATCCAAAGCTCCACTAAACAATCAACAAACCAAACCAAGCACAATTGAACATCCTAGCCCAATTGAACATTCTGGCCCAAGAAAGTAGAATTCGGGCCTAACTTTGGTTCCTTAATTTAAGGATCCTAATTTCCAGGATTTGCTAGTTGTCCAACGGCCAAAAATTTGAATTTTGGGACAGAGTCCTGGCCGAACTCTGTCTCTCTGGACTAGTATATATAAGGCATGATTTCTTTTATTTTCATTCATCTCTTCATCTCATCTTCTCATCTTCTTTAGCCTTATACATTCTAAGCCTACTCTTACTATCTACTAGCCACACGACTTCTTAAGCCCCAAGGGGCTTAGTGCAATTTAGCTAGAAGTTCTATGCAAGAGTTTGAAAGTAGTCACTTGGACAATTCCAAGTTTTGCCTCAGCGAAAGTGTAAGAAGTTGGCGTGCTCTTCTGAATAAAGGCACGTGGTGTACCTCTATTTCACAAATTGTGGATCTCAATCCTGAGCTAGAGTTCTCAGGCCTGGACTAGTCCTCCACGAGGAAAACCAGGTTAAAACTGCTGTGTTTGCGTATGCTTTTCTGATCTCTTTTATTTTCGCATTAATACTATGATTAGTTATTCTCTTGGTGAAAGAGTTAATTTTTATTTGGTTATTATCGACACAAAATCTATTCACCCCCTCTAGAGTTGCCTACACATAGTTTATTTGGTATCAGAGCTCTGTTCTCTTATATCGGATTAACATCCTAGCGCTGATCCATGGCAAACACACAACCTATCTTTACCAACTATAGTGAGGGACAGTCCATAAATAGGACACCACTATTTGATGGAACCAACTACACCTATTGGAAGACTAGAATGAGTTTTTATCTCAAGTCTTTACACTTTGATATTTGGACCATCGTCACTGATGGTTACAAGAAGCCTGCTAGAATTGCTGTCAAGGGGACTCTCACTGACAAACCCTACGACAAATATACCGACCAGGAAAAGAAACAAGCTAGTCTAGATGCTAGGGCTATTAATGCTCTCTTTTCTGTCGTAAACAGGACTGAATTTAACAGGGTCTCTACATGCTCCACCTCATATGAAGTATGGAAGCTTCTAGAAGTGACCCATTGTCACGCCCCAGAACCAGAATACTGGAGAGCGGGGGAATGACTCAGCCAGCTACGTATTACGGGTAGATGAATACCGTATAATACGATCAATGCTGTCTAACCAGACGAGGGGGTGCATACTACATAAAAGTCTTTCTATGGTCACTTCACATCTATTGTCTCAATCATTCGAAATAAGAAACAGAAATAGAGAACATGTAAGATAAAGCAGTAAGGCGTCCTAAACGCTCTGTCAAAATGTTTTTGATATCTGGCTTTACAAAATATAGCCAGATTGATATAGCAAAAGTATACACAATTGTTATCAGCTGCAGCCTGACTTAGTTACAATTATGCAAAAGTAAGTACAAGACAATCCGACTAACATGTCGGTGCCAAACGACAAGGTATAAAGTATTTAACAAAACGAGCGGGAAAGTAAGAAAACCCACTCGAGTCCTCCTGCGATCATCCTTCTAGTGTTGACCATCTTGGAGGTAGAAGTAAGTTGGGTCCTCGGGGACTGGCTCTAAATCTGGCCATGCAAAACCAGAGAGGTTAGACCTCTAATAGCAAGTACCACAAGGGAGGACGATATGAAGGACTAAACCAGTAAGTAAGAGAATATAATAATAGATCTCTGCTTGCTACTAGGACTTACATCACATCAAGACACTTCGAACCAACCTCCCAACCAAACAAGGACAGAAGTTGGTCCGTCATGTCCTGACATTCTGATCATCCCAGTTAGGTAACAGAGTATAGTGCACAAACAAATCATCTTGAACGGCCAATCAACTCCTACGGCTTGCTATTATGAGTTCCAAGTTATCCTGGAATAATGCAATTAGGAATTCCTCAGTTCTTACTATGTGCAAGCAAGGCTAGTCTATCCAGTCAATCAATTGGCCCATGCATGAATTAGACGAGTCCTAGCAGGACGCTCGTCAATATACAATATACAATAATAATAAAAGCAGATACTGTTCCCTGCCCGTGTGACAGATTTACAGTATCTGTGGGAACCAGCCGGCCCGTCGGGTACTACTCGTTCCAAGGGGGCTGCCATGTAAGAATTCGGGAATCTATTCTCTCCATGCAATCATTATTTTATTTAACTTAATAGTCCCTACGTTGAGTGAAATCCCATGCCGTGGATCATGGTCAATCAATTGAGTACTTTCGTACGGGGTACGATATGCACAACTCTACAACGATACCAGTGCGGTTAGGTTGCAGGTCTTACATAGCGTAATGCAACAATCAAATCTAACCACGGTAATCATGCCCGACCATAAAGTACACGTGCTGGTTTTTGGAAGATAAAAATAACTAAATAAATAAATAAATAATTTGAAGCCTGCATGTGCCTGTATGCCAAAATTCGAGATTAGCCAGTCGATTACAATAGTTCATTATATGAACGTGTCTCATTCGTTCAATTCAATAAGACGACTAGCCAGCCTCTTTAGTTCCAACTAGGAACGCATGATCAATTTTAGTCAAGCTAACAATTATCATCAATGGTATCAAGGCATGAAAGTCAACTAGTATTTAGTGGGGTCGAGTCTACAACCTTCAGGGTTTAATTCCAGTCAATCCGGGTATCTATAACTCAATTCATGACACATGGTACATCCCACGTAACAATCTATAATTAATAGAAATATTAACATATCATGATTTATCAAGTTTATGCAAAAAGGCGTAAGGATATAAAATGGACGTAAAATTTCTAATAAAATATCAATATTCAGGGCTATAGAATAGCCATACGGCTAAGTCTAATGCGGCCAGGATGGATCTTATGCGGCTAGGAAAGGAGTCGGGTTCATGCGGCTCAGGGGGTAGAGGTACATGCGGCTGAAGAGGCAAGAACCTATGCGGCTGGCGAGTGGGACTAGCTCCCATGCGGCAAGCAGAAGGGGTGTTCCATGCAGCTAGGATGAATTGGGCTCATGCGGCCGAAAAAGGCAAGACACATGCGATCAGCGGGAAGGATACTCATGCGGCTGGCGGGAATGAGTCCATGCGGCTCAACCAAGTCGAACCCCATGCGGCCGGGTCAAGGAGATTGCTTATGCGGCTGGCGGGAATGAGTCCATGCGGCTCAACCAAGTCGAACCCCATGCGGCCGGGTCAAGGAGATTGCTTATGCGGCTGGCGGGGGGGGGGAGGGAAGAAGTTCATGCGGCTATAAGGTTCAGGACCTCATGCGGCCAGCGAGTGAGCCTGGTTCATGCGGCTGGATTTGGAGAGGAATCCATGCGGTCAAGAAAGATGGGGGCGCATATACGGTTAAGTGGGGAAAGTCCATGCGGCTAGGAGAACTCCCTATGCGGCTGGGCTCAAATGAGTCTCATGCGGCCAGGTAGAAACTTTTCATGCGGCTGAGAAGGAAACAACCCATGCGGCTGGGAATCACTTGCCGCATGAATTATTCATGCGGTCAAGTCAAGTACTGTTCTTCTTCTCCAAGTTTCAGAGAAGAAGAACACCATCAACCCAAGCTTCCAAGTTCCATAAAACCTTCATCCAGAGTCCAAATTCGAACTTTCTTAGGTCAAAATTGGGTAGAACGAAATTCTCTACAATATGAAACCATCAAAACTTGAAGATATCAAAGTTTACTAGATCAAAACCTAAGAAACTCGAAAATGTAACAAACTTAGATCTACAACAAATTAGCCATGGAAATTGAAAATGCTAAGTACTAAAGAGGCTTAGAATCAAATAAGGAGGATGATGGAACAATACTAATGGGGATCCATCAAGAAGCAAGTTGGTACTTGCCTACGGTTTGGTAGGTGGAGAGAGAGTAATGAAGAAGAAGAAGAGGAGTAATGGTGAAGAAGTAAAGTAAATGAGGAGAGAGAAGGGAGAGGGTGACTTAAATAGAAAGGTGGTGGTAGGTGGGAGTTGGGTCGGGTCCAATAAGGCTAACCCGAAAGTAAGACTAAAGCAGGAAATAAAATACAGGAAATAAAGTACGGAAACAAAATTGCAGAAATATAATTGCAGAAAATAAATTAACATGAAAATTAAAGAGCGGCTAATAGAATTGCAGAAAAATAAAGTGCAGAGAATAAAATGCAGATAATTAATTAACATGAAGTTATTAGGAATTTAAATACAGGATACTACATGATAAATGCTAAATAAATACATTCAGGCAATATACGTATTAAAATACGCATTCTGGGAACGGGGAGTGACATCTCTACCCACCTTGAAAAAATTCCGTCCTCGGAATTTCAAATTCAAGCAAGATAGAAACATCGGGGCTAAACCAATCTAAGTACAAGCAATTCAATCAAGCAATCATTTTACAATGCCCATGGCAAGTAACATATATGTAAATCCATTAATCTACGATATCAAGCAATTCTACCCATAAGGTGATAAGCATGAGGGATCAAGACAATCAAGGTATACAGAAAAAGATATACCTTGTGAGTCAAACAGGTGTGGATATCGTGATCGGATATCATCCTTACGTTCCCACGTTGACTCCCCTAAAGAGTGATGACCCCAAGCAACCCGGACAAGGCTAATTGTTCGGTTCTTGAGTACCTTCTCTCTTCGGTCCAAAATAGACACAGGCTGTTCCTCGTAAGACAGGTTGGTACCAACAACCAGCTCAGAATGATCAAGGATATGGCTTGGGTCCGATACATACCTTCACAACTGAGATACATGAAATACGTCATGCACCTCTCGTAACGAAGGTGGAAGGGATAAACGATAAGCAACATCGCCTATCCTCTCAAGAATAACAAATGGGCCCACGTACCGCGGACTCAACTTCCCACGAACGCCAAACCTAATGACCCCACGGGTAGGTGAGATCCTCAAGAACACGTGGTCCCCAACAGAAAACTCTAGCGGCCTACGATGCTGGTCCGCCCAATGACGATGCCGATCCTGTGCAACTCGAAGTCGCTCTCTAATTCCTTTGACTAATTCAATTGTCTGAACAATCATTTCTGGGCCTAACATCTTTCTCTCCCCGATATCATCCCATGCTAGCGGCGATCTACACTTCTTACCATATAGTGCTTCGAATGGCGCCATCTGGATACTGGCTTGATAACTATTGTTGTATGAGAACTCGACCAAGTGAAGGTGACTCTCCCAAGACCCTCCAAAATCTAGAGTACAAGCTCGCAACATGTCTTCTAAAGTCTGAATCGTTCTTTCTGATTGTCCATCCGTCTGCGGATGGTAAGCCGTGCTAAACCTTAACTTGGTACCCAGACTATGATGTAAGCTCTTCCAGAAATACGATGTAAAGCGGGTATCTCGATCCGACACAATACTGACAGGGACTCCATGCTGCCTGACTATCTGTTGCATATATAACTCTGCCAACTTTTCTGTAGATTGTCCTACTCTGAAAGGAAGAAAATGTGCTACCTTTGTAAGCCGATCTACTATCACCCAAATAGCGTCCTTACCACTTGGTGATATCGGTAAACCGGTCACAAAGTCCATTATAATATGCTCCTATTTCCATTCCGAAATAGGAAGCGGTTGCAATAGTCCTGCTGGCCTCTGCTGTTCTGCCTTCACTTGCTGACATACCAAGCAACGGGAAACAAATCTAGCTATCTCCCTCTTCATTCCGTTCCACCAGAAATGCTGCTTGATATCTTGGTACATCTTGGTCCCTCCAGGGTGAATAGAATACTGAGAACTGTGAGCTTCTGCCATAACCTCCTGTCTGATATCTTCACTAGGCACACATAGGCGTGACCCAAACCTAAGTGTACCATCTTCATGAATTCTCATCTCCTTCCTGAGTCCTGACTCACATTCTGTCCTAAGCTTCTGAATCCTTGGGTCCTGTGCCTGAGCTGCCTTGATCCTGTCTACTAAGTCGGATTGAACTTGCAGACTCGCCAGAACTCCTACATCACTAGAAAGTACAACCTTGATGCCCATTTCCTGAAGGTCTTCTAAGATATGCCTCTGTGTTGTTAACATAAATGCGCCGCCTCTCCTGCTGAGAGCGTCTGCTACCACATTAGCCTTGCCTGGATGATACTGAAGCTCCACGTCATAGTCCTTGATCAACTCCAACCATCTCCTCTGCCTCATGTTCAGCTCCTTCTGAGTAAAGATGTACTTCAGACTTTTGTGGTCTGTGTACATTTCTACTCGGTCACCATATAAGTAATGCCTCCATAGCTTCAGAGCAAATACTACTGCTGCTAACTCCAAATCATGAGTTGGGTAATTCTTCTCGTGGTTCCAAAGCTGCCTAGATGCATATGCTATCACCTTTCCGTGCTGCATAAGGACACATCCAAGTCCTTTACCTGACGCATCACAATATATAGTAAAACCTCCGGGTCCCACTGGTAATGTAAGAATAGGCGCTGATATCAACTTCGGCTTCAGGTTCTCAAATGATGCCTGGCATTCTGCCGACCAAACGAATGGTACATCCTTCCGGGTCAAGCGGGTCATGGGTGCTGAAAGCCTTGCAAAGTCTGACACGAACCTTCTGTAATAACCCGCCAATCCCAAGAAACTTCGTACATCAGCTACGGTCTTGGGTACTGGCCAACTCTCTACTGCTTCTACCTTCTTGGGATCTACTGCTACTCCAGCTCCTGATATGATATGACCCAAAAATGAAATGTGATTCATCCAGAACTCACACTTGCTGAGCTTGGCATACAACTGGTTCTCTCTCAGAACCTGCAACACTTTCCTGAGGTGGTCTTCATGCTCCTCTTCACTAGCAGCGTATACGAGAATGTCGTCGAGAAACACTACGACAAACTGATCTAAGTATGGCATAAAGATGCGGTTCATCAAATCCATAAATATCGCTGGAGCATTGGTCAAACCAAACGGCATTACTAAGAACTCATAATGCCCGTACTTCGACCTGAATGCTGTCTTGGGAATATCTTCCTTTCGAACCCTCACCTGATGGTACCCAGAACGAAGATCTATCTTGGAGAAAACTTTAGCTCTGCTCAACTGATCAAATAAGTCGTCGATCCTTGGTAGTGGGTACTTGTTCTTTACTGTTGCCGCGTTAAGCTTCCTGTAGTCAATGCATAATCTAGATGATCCATCCTTCTTCCCTACAAGTACCACTGGTGCTGCCCATGGTGACACGCTAGCTTGGATGAACTTCTTCTCCTTCAATTCCTCTATATGCTGATATACCTTGGCCTGCTCTGAATCCGCCATTCTGTAAACCCGATCTGATATTGGTTTAGTTCCTGGTGCCAATTCTATACTGAACTCAATATCTCTAACCGGTGGGAGACCTGGAAGTTCTTCAGGAAATACGTCTAAAAATTCTTCAACTACCTTCGGAATCTGAACTTCTTCCATTGTCGTTACTACTCCCTGCTCTTGCTGAGTTGCCTCTGACCTGACTAAGGTGAATCTCTCCATGCTTGGAATATCAAAAGATACACTCCCACTACGACAATCTATTGTCGCATGACTGTCTTTCAGCCAGTCCATGCCTAAGATGACGTCAAAATTTCCTATCGGAAATTCTATCAACCGGGCGGGTAAGGAATGCCCGCACACGACAACACTACATGCTAAACTAACTCTACTAACTCCCACGAGCCCATTACCAGTGAGTATATTCAACCTCCCTGGCAATGCCTCGAACTCCACTCCTAGTCGTGTTGCAAATTGTGCATATATAAATGAATGGGATGCTCCCGAATCAAACAATGCTACTGCGGGATATGAGGCGACGAGAATGTTACCTGTCACAATATCTCCCGATGCCAATGCCTCTTCCAAGGACAGTGTGAACGCCTGCCCTCGACCTTCTTGCTGATTCCCATGCTGTGGCCTAGCCTGGTGCTGCTGCTGGCCCCTGCCTTGATGATGCTGGGGTGGTCTACGCTGGTGTTACTGCATCGACGGCCCCTGCTGCCGAAACATCTGAGCCTGTGGTACTAACGGACGCTGCGCTAATGGTCTCACTGCCACTGCTGGTCCTCGATACTGTCCTGCCCCTGGTGCTGGCAGAGCAGGAAACTGCTGCCCTGGTCCTCCTGCCCTCGAATTCATGGGACATGTGGTAACCCGATGATCTGGATTTCCACATATCAGACACAGTCTATTCAATGTCCGACACACATCTCTAGTGTGTCCCATCTTCCCACAATAAGTGCAGCCCGCCGGGGGTTGCTGGTTCTTCCTCTGTTGCTGTTGCTGTTGCCTGGGTGGTGGTGCTGGTCCTCGTATCGCCACATCATGGATACGAATGCCAATGGATGGTGCTGTTGTTCGGGGCGCCGCTCCCCCTCCTCCTTCAATCTGACTGTGAGATCTCTTCTGACCTCCAGTCCTTGCCGCAAGCCTCTGAATGGTGATTTCATGCCTGCGGGTCGCCGTCAATATCTCATCAAAAGTCTGGTAATTGTGCCCTTCTATCAATTGCAAGAGTTCAAGGTGAAACCCTTGCTGAAATCTCATGGCCCTCTGGCGCTCTGTTGCTACCATCTCTGGGGCAAACCTACTCAATCTGCAGAACTCCGCTGCGTAAGCATTTACAGTCTTGCCAGCCTGCCTGAGGCTGATAAACTTCTGTTGTAGCTCAAACTGCGCCACAACTCTATAGTACTTGGTCTTGAATCTTGCTGTGAAATCGTCCCAAGCCACAGGACGCCTGATGCCCACTTCCTCTGCTTTCCACCAATCACGTGCGAGATCCTGAAGTAACAACTTTACTAGATCCACACGTTCTTCTGCCGGTACCTTAGCTGCTGTCAGAATAGCCTCAATATCCTTAAGCCATGCATCTGCTGAGATGGCATCCTCCGTGCCCTCGAAACGGCGGGGGTTGTACTTGCAAAACCTGGCTGATGCTCCTGAATCAGTCCTCACTCCTCTTTCCAATACCGTCTGCAATCCTTGGTTAAGCAACACATTCTGCTCTTATAGCTGAGTGTGCATGCGCTGCTGGACCAACATCTGATGTTGCTGAGTAGCCATCATTCCTCTCATGATCTCCAGAAGGGCTGGTGTGTCCACTTGGGTAGGTGGAACTGTTGTTGGTGGTGGAACATCCGGATACTGCGATCCAGCTGCTGCTTCCACTATCACTTCTTCCTGGGCAGCCTTCTGAGGCGAGACTGGCCCTTGTTGCTGACCAACACGGTCAGGTTGTCCATGTTGCTCCTGCTGTTGTCCAGCTTTGACCGATGCGGACGAAGTACCCCTAAGAAAAGGGACAAGAGAACAATCAAACAACCGGACATGAAGGATCAATGAAGTCAAAGGATACCGGAATCTCAAGCAAGGGTTGAGAATAATGAATCATGAGATCAAGGGGGAACACGTGTGATTGAGACATCCTATAAATCAAAACACCCCACAAGTCTGAAATTAGACCTGCATGGGCCACCACTAAAACCTTGTCACGCCCCAGAACCAGAATACTGGAGAGCGGGGGAATGACTCAGCCAGCTACGTATTACGGGTAGATGAATACCGTATAATACGATCAATGCTGTCTAACCAGACGAGGGGGTGCATACTACATAAAAGTCTTTCTATGTTCACTTCACATCTATTGTCTCAATCATTCAAAATAAGAAACAGAAATAGAGAACATGTAAGATAAAGCAGTAAGGCGTCCCAAACGCTCTGTCAAAATGTTCTTGATATCTGGCTTTACAAAATATAGCCAGATTGATATAGCAAAAGTATACACAATTGTTATCAGCTGCAGCCTGACTTAGTTACAATTATGCAAAAGTAAGTACAAGACAATCCGACTAACATGTCGGTGCCAAACGGCAAGGTATAAAGTATTTAACAAAACGAGCGGGGAAGTAAGAAAACCCACTCGAGTCCTCCTGCGATCATCCTTCTAGTGTTGACCATCTTGGAGGTAGAAGTAAGCTGGGTCCTCGGGGACTGGCTCTAAATCTGGCCATGCAAAACCAGAGAGGTTAGACCTCTAATAGCAAGTACCACAAGGGAGGACGATATGAAGGACTAAACCAGTAAGTAAGAGAATATAATAATAGATCTCTGCTTGCTACTAGGACTTACATCACATCAAGACACTTCGAACCAACCTCCCAACCAAACAAGGACAGAAGTTGGCCCGTCATGTCCTGACATTCTGATCAACCCAGTTAGGTAACAGAGTATAGTGCACAAACAAATCATCTTGAACGGCCAATCAACTCCTACGGCTTGCTATTATGAGTTCCAATTTATCCTGGAATAATGCAATTAGGGATTCCTTAGTTCTTACTATGTGCAAGCAAGGCTAGTCTATCCAGTCAATCAATTGGCCCATGCATGAATTAGACGAGTCCTAGCAGGACGCTCGTCAATATACAATATACAATAATAATAATAAAAGCAGATACTGTTCCCTGCCCGTGTGACAGATTTACAGTATCTGTGGGAACCAGCCGGCCCGTCAGGTACTATTCGTTCCAAGGGGGCTGCCATGTAAGAATTCGGGAATCCATTCTCTCCATGCAATCATTATTTTATTTAACTTAATAGTCCCTACGTTGAGTGAAATCCCATGCCGTGGATCATGGTCATTCAAATGAGTACTTTCGTACGGGGTACGATATGCACAACTCTACAACGATACCAGTGCGGTTAGGTTGCAGGTCTTACATAGCGTAATACAACAATCAAATCTAACCACGGTAATCATGCCCGACCATAAAGTATACGTGCTGGTTTTTGGAAGATAAAAATAACTAAATAAATAAATAAATAATTTGAAGCCTGCATGTGCCTGTATGCCAATATTCGAGATTAGCCAGTCGATTACAATAGTTCATTATATGAACGTGTTTCATTCGTTCAATTCAATAAGACGACTAGCCAGCCTCTTTAGTTCCAACTAGGAACGCATGATCAATTTTAGTCAAGCTAACAATTATCATCAATGGTATCAAGGCATGAAAGTCAACTAGTATTTAGTGGGGTCGAGTCTACAACCTTCAGGGTTTAATTCCAGTCAATCCGGGTATCTATAACTCAATTCATGATACATGGTACATCCTACGTAACAATCTATAATTAATAGAAATATTAACATATCATGATTTATCAAGTTTATGCAAAAAGGCGTAAGGATATAAAATGGACGTAAAATATCTAATAAAATATCAACATTCAGGGCTATAGAATAGCCATACGGCTAAGTCTAATGCGGCCAGGATGGATCTTATGCGGCTAGGAAAGGAGTCGGGTTCATGCGGCTCAGGGGGTAGAGGTACATGCGGCTGAAGAGGCAGGAACCTATGCGGCTGGCGAGTGGGACTAGCTCCCATGCGGCAAGCAGAAGGGGTGTTCCATGCGGCTAGGATGAATTGGGCTCATGCGGCCGAAAAAGGCAAGACACATGCGGTCAGCGGGAAGGATACTCATGCGGCTGGCGGGAATGAGTCCATGCGGCTCAACCAAGTCGAACCCCATGCGGCCGGGTCAAGGAGATTGCTTATGCGGCTGGCGGGAATGAGTCCATGCGGCTCAACCAAGTCGAACCCCATGCGGCCGGGTCAAGAAGATTGCTTATGCGGCTGGCGGGGGGGAAGAAGTTCATGCGGCTATAAGGTTCAGGACCTCATGCGGCCAGCGAGTGAGCCTGGTTCATGCGACTGGATTTGGAGAGGAATCCATGCGGTCAAGAAAGATGGGGGCGCATATACGGTTAAGTGGGGAAAGTCCATGCGGCTAGGAGAACTCCCTATGCGGCTGGGCTCAAATGAGTCTCATGTGGCCGGGTAGAAACTTTTTATGCGGCTGAGAAGGAAACAACCCATGCGGCTGGAAATCACTTGCCGCATGAATTATTCATGCGGTCAAGTCAAGTACTGTTCTTCTTCTCCAAGTTTCAGAGAAGAAGAACACCATCAACCCAAGCTTCCAAGTTCCATAAAACCTTCATCCAGAGTCCAAATTCGAACTTCCTTAGGTCAAAATTGGGTAGAACAAAATTCTCTACAACATGAAACCATCAAAACTTGAAGATATCAAAGTTTACTAGATCAAAACCTAAGAAACCCAAAAATATAACAAACTTTGATCTACAACAAATTTGCCATGGAAATTGAAAATGCTAAGTACTAAAGAGGCTTAGAATCAAATAAGGAGGATGATGGAACAATAATAATGGAGATCCATCAAGAAGCAAGTTGGTACTTGCCTACGGTTTGGTAGGTGGAGAGAGAGTAATGAAGAAGAAGAAGAGGAGTAATGGTGAAGAAGTAAAGTAAATGAGGAGAGAGAAGGGAGAGGGTGACTTAAATAGAAAGGTGGTGGTAGGTGGGAGTTGGGCCGGGTCCAATAAGGCTAACCCGAAAGTAAGACTAAAGCAGGAAATAAAATACAGGAAATAAAGTACGGAAACAAAATTGCAGAAATATAATTACAGGAAATAAATTAACATGAAAATTAAAGAGCGGCTAATAGAATTGCAGAAAAATAAAGTGCAGAGAATAAAATGCAGATAATTAATTAACATAAAGTTATTAGGAATTTAAATACAGGATACTACATGATAAATGCTAAATAAATACATTCAGGCAATATACGTATTAAAATACGCATTCTGGGAACGGGGAGTGACACCCATGAAGGAACCACACAGGTTAAAGAATCAAAGATCGGTCATCTAACACAAGAATACGAGGCATTCAAGATGAAGCCAAATAAGACAATTGCTCAAATGTTCACAAGGTTCTTCAACATCGTCAACCTCTACCTTCCCTTGGCAAAGAGTACTCCAACAATGAGAAGATCCGCAAGCTAAGGGGGCTACCAAAAATCTGGAACCCCAAGGTGACAAAAATCATCGAAGGCAATGATCTCACCAACATATCAATGAAAAATCTGAAGGGAAAGCCGATTACTCATGAGCTCGATCTCAAAGACTTCGACGAACCTGCTCCAAAGCAAAAGGAAATTACGCTTAGAGGTCATCGCCGAAGAATGATTCCAGAGGAGACAGACGACGATAATTCCGATGGTGATGATCAAGCACTCTTGGTACGCAACTTCAAGAAGTTTCTACGCTTCAACCAAAGGAAGAAGGATCAAAAGGAAGACGATGTATCCAAGCTTAAATTAAGCTTACACGATGCCGAATCTATCATTGAGAAACAAACAGGTTATATTTCAGCACTCAATAAAAAACTTACTGAAGAGAAAAACAAATACAATATTGCTACTGCTAGAATTAATGGTCTTTCTGCTAAATATGATGAAGTATATGCTGCCTCTAATAAATTAGAGATCAGGCTAGGTAAATAGGTTGCTCAACCTCAAATTCAGTCTCACAGTCACAGCACATAAACTGAACACCAACACAATAGAACACGTCATCAAAATAACATGCATCCACATACTACACGTAAACATGCTTTTATGTACACCTACTCCCATGCAGCACGTAAAACACCCACATGTAGTTATTATCATAATTCTGCCACTATATATAGTCACTATCATCATCCTGTACCCACATATAGATATCACTATCATTCTGTACAAAATACAAATATGCATGCTACATGTACGTATTGTGGTTTACATAGACATGTATCACCATAGTGTAGAATTAGAAAATTAGTTGACAAGAATCTATATGCATGGGTACCAAAAAGTAACCATTCAGGACCCTCAAAGATCTGGGTACCAAAGGTTACATCTACTTGTGGTACAGGTGGACCTTCCTTTACCAACTAGAAACAAATAGATTCTCGATAGTGGGTGAACGCGTCATATGACTGGAGATGCTAATCTATTCGTAACAATATTGATGAAAAGGGATGGATATATATCCTTCGACAACAATCTGAAAGGTTATATCATAGGTAATGGTACTATCCTCCTTCTGTCATTAAGGATGTCTGTTTGGTGACTGAGTTAAAGCACAACTTGCTCAACATTAGTCATCTTGCTAATCATGGATATGATATTAACTTCGGTAAAACTAAATGCTTTATCAATGATAGATCATCTGGAGACATCACATTTGAAGGGATAAGAGAAGATAATATACATATTTTCTATTTGTCTAGAGATACTAACAGTGCAGGAAGATGCCTCTAAGCTCACAAAGACGAAAGGCTGTTATGGCATCAGCGTCTTGGTTATGCCAACATGGATACCATATCCAGACTATCTACCAAGAAGCTAGTAAGAGAACTGTCTAACATCACATTCAAAAAGAATATAATATGTGCCGATTGTGAAAAGAATAAGGCTACCAAATCTTCTTTTAAATCCATCAATACTGTAAGTACCACTCGACCTTTACAACTGCTTCACATAGACTTATTTAGATCTAGTAGAGTAGCCAGTCTTGGCGGAAAACTCTATGCTTTTGTTATTGTAGACGATTTTTCTAGATTTCCTTGGGTTTTCTTCCTTACAAACAAAAGTGATACTATTTATGTTGTTAAAGTATTTTCTAAAAAGGTTTAAAATGAAAAAGGGTACATGATTACTCGAATCTGAAGTGATCATGATGGCGAATTCAAAAATTTTGATTTTGAAATTTTTTGAGAGTCAAATGGTTTTGATCATGAATTTTCTTGTCGTAGAACTCCTCAACGAAATGGTGTTGTGGAACGAAAGAATAGAACTCTTGGCGATATGGCTAGAGTCATGTTGAATCAATTTTCTCTTCCGAAATATTTTTGGGCAGAAGCTGTCAGTACATCATACCATATTTTGAATAGGGTGTTGATTCGATCTATTTCGAAGAAAACTTCCTATGAACTTTGGTTTGGTAGAAAACCTACTATTTATTATTTTTGAGTATTTGGTTATCGTTGCTTTATCCTAAATACCAAAGACAACTTAGTCAAGTTTGATGCCAAAGATGACAAAGGTATTTTTCTTGGATATGCTGCCAAGAGCAAAGGATATAGAGTGTTCAACAAACGCTCTATGATTGTTGAAGAGTCTACTAATGTCACATTTGATTAAAGTAATAGTACAACTGCTATCCCTGATGACGACGTTGATGCTCACATCGAACCATCAACCTCTACACCTATGGATACAACATCTGGAACCGGTTATCTGGAAGGCTTACCAAAGAAATTCTATTTAACACATTTACATCGAGAAAACTTGGTAATAGGTGAGGTATCAAGAGGGGTAACTACTCGATCTTCTGTAAGAGATTTTTTTCTAACACTGCATTCATTTCTCAGATAGAACCAAAAAATGTTTTAGAAGCTTTTAACGATAAATTTTGGATATCTACAATGCAAGAAGAACTCAACCAATTCGAATGGTGTCAAGTTTGGGAACTTGTTCCTAAACCTGCTGATCATTCGATCATTGGTACTAAATGGCTTTTTTGTAACAAAGTTAATAAGGACGGTTCAATCACTCGCAACAAGGCTCAACTCGTAGCTCAAGGATACAACCAAGTGGAAGGTATCGACTACGATGAGACATATACGCCTGTTGCATGACTTGAATCTATTCGGATGCTTTGTGCATTTTTAAATTTCCAAAACTTTAAACTTTTTCGAATGGATGTAAAAAGTGCTTTTCTAAATGGCTTTATTAAAGAAGAGACTTTTGTAAAACAATCGCCTGGTTTTGAAAATCAAAAATTTCCTGACCATGTTTTCAAACTTAAGAAAGCGCTCTATGGCCTCAAACATGCTCCCAGAGCCTGGTATGAACGCCTTAGCACCTTCTTACTAGATAAAAGTTTTCAAAAAAGAAAATTGACATGACACTTTTCATAAAATCTTTTGATGACACTATTCTGTTAGTTCAAATTTATGTAGATAATATCATATTTGGGTCTACCAATGAGGGTCTATACAAGGAATTTGCCAAGTGTATGCAGAACGAGTTTGAGATGAGCATGATGGGGGAGCTCAACTACTTCTTTGGACTGCAAGTCAAACAATACTCGCAAGGCATCTTCATTAGTCAATCGAAGTATATAAAGGACGTGCTAAAAAAGTTTGAGCTTGACAATATCAAACCTATCAGTACTCCAACGGCTACTACAACAAAGTTGGAACCTGATGAAAGCGGCAAACATGTTGATCAGCGTAAGTATCGAGGTATGATTGGTAGTCTATTGTATTTAACTGCTAGTCGTTCCGATATCATGTTTAGTGTTTGCCTATGTGCTAGATATCAAGCTAACTCTAAGGAATCACACATGACCACGGTTAAGCGTATCTTTAGATATCTTAAAGGAACTATTATGGGGGGCTTGTGGTATCCTAAAACCACTACCTTTAACTTAATCAGATATTTCGATGCAAATTTTGCAGGATGCAAAGTCGACCATAAGAGTACCAGCAGCACGTGTCATTTGTTAGGAAATGCTTTAGTCCTATGGTTTAGCAAAAAACGGAATTCAGTAGCACTATCCACAACAGAAGTTGAATATATCGCAACTAGTCGTTGTTGTGCTCAGATTTTGTGGATGAAGCAAACTATTGAAGACTATAACTTACTATTCAAGAACAAACCTATTTTCTGTGATAACACTAGTGCAATCAATTTGACCAAAAACCCAGTATGTCACTCACGCACAAAGCATAAAGAGGTTAGACATCATTTTTTCCGTGATCATCAACTGCATGGCACCATCAACTTAGAATTTATTGACACTGAACTTCAGCTAGCAGATTTTTTCAAAAAACCACTAGCCGAAGAGCACTTCAATTTTCTTCATCGAGAGTTAGGAATTTTGGATGAAACTGCCGTACAATAAGTTGTACCTGCATAAATAACGGTTATATCATATATCATTCATGGTGACATTGCTTTGGGTACAAGCCGAAAGGGCCCTTCTGACAACAAGCGTAAAAGCCTAAGCAAAACGGTGCACTAGCCTTCGGACTACCGCTAGCTGGAATTCGGCCCTTACAGCTAACCTAAGGCAGTTCAACTATGCTGATAAGTATTTTAACAATAATTTACTGCCTGGTTTAAATTATTGTATGCCTAATATCTTTCAAGATTACTAAGTCAAGACCTATCCTATTAAATCTTTCTTCAAAAACTATCTTTTTGAACTTTTTGAGTTCTGGTTCCATGATGGTTGTGGTTCCATTCCTGCTACTTCTGCTGATGATGACTTAGTTATGTTTTAGTTATGCATTGTAGTTTCCTACTTTTAGCACTATGCTTTGTAGTTTTTCTTCTTCATTGTATTACTGCAAGTTGGCTAAGTTTGTATTTTTTTTCTAAACTGCTAGTTCTATTTTCCATGGTTGTTTGATTGTATTCTTCTCTTTGTTAATCATTTATCTGTTTAAAGGGTGTACTTCAATATTTATTTGTGATAAATGACAAAGGGGGAGACATATTTGATTATATATGATCATGTTGTGCTTGGATAAGAATTTTGTCTCAGGACTTATCCATTTACGGAGGAGTTGCATATCCATCTACGGGGGAGCTATTCATTCCATGCCATTCATTTGCTTTTACTCCCTACAATATGTGTCTAGGTATGAATATTGGGGCATACAAATATCGTTTTGTCAATTATCAAAATGGAGGAGATTGTTGACCCAAACTCGATCACAGTCAACCTAATTTTGAGTATTGACAAAAATGATATCTGTTATGATCCAATATGACACATCTAGCTAAAAGACATAATCATATATCGGTTTGAGACAAGACGTCATCAATATATGAAGCATTACTTGTATTTTGTGTCTGTAATTTTTACATTTATTTGAGTCTAGGATTATGTACGCTGAGTAGCACTGAGTGTCTTAAACCTATAATCACTTATCCAAAGCTCCACCAAACAATCACCAAACCAAACCAAGTCTATTTAGCATCCTAGCCAAATTGAATATTCTGGCCTAAGAAAGTAGAATTAGAGCCGAACTCTGGTTCCTTAATTTAAAGATCCTAATTTCTAGGGTATGTTGGTTGCTAGTTGTCCAACGGCCAAAAATTTAAATTTTGGGACAGTTCTGGCCGAACTCTGCCTTCCGGGTCTAGTATATATAGGGCATGATTTCATTCATTTTCATTCATCTCTTCATCTCGTCTTCTCATCTTTTATAGCCTTCTAAATTCTAAGCCTACTCTTTCCATCTACTAGCCATACAACATCCTAAGCCCCAAGGTGCTCAGTACAATTCAGCTAGATGTTCTGTACAAGAGTTTGAAAGTAGTCGCTTTGACAATTCCAAGTTTTGCCTCAACGAAAGTGTAAGAAGGTGGCGTGCTCTTCTGAGTAAAGGCACGTGGTGTACCTCTATTTCACAAATAGTGGATTTCAATCCTGAGCAAGAGTTCTCAGGCTTGGACTAGTCTTCCACCAGGGAAACCAGGTTAAAATTGTTGTGTTTGCATATGCTTTTCTGATCTATTTTATTTCTGCATTAATACTCTGATTAATTATTCTGTTGGTGAAAGAGTTAAATTTTATTTAGTTATTATCGACACAAACTCTACTCACCCCCCTCTAGAGTTGGCTACACGTACTTCAAATTGGTTCCTACTATGATGATAAATCAGTGCCTCATGAACACCCACTTTATATTTAGATCATCTAGTGTTCCCTATCTTGACTTTGATATTCGGAGTACAATATTAGTTGTTACCTTCCAACAAATTTCATATGCAAGACCTGGATGAGTCCCCCGTCATCTAGGTATATCATGTCCCACTCAAACATGTCCCCTTGTACTTAAAATTCATGATACGACTTTGGGTCATAAAGGCCAACTATAACCCTTACCGTAATAACGATATACTTCCCTACTTCAATTAGATACCCAACATCGACTCGATTCCTTCGACCCAATATATGGTTATGATCTACTCGAAGCCCACTACGCACATACAGCTAGTGTGCCACCCAATTGAGTCCCCGTGTGCTACCTATACACAAAAATCACGAAGGGCACATTTTAGACTTACGACACCTATTTAACCAACCCAAATCGGAATTAGCCAAACCACTTGAGCTAGGAACTGTTCTAGGTTACCCTAACCTAATAGGGATGGTTTAGATTGATTCTACGATATTTTGACCAGCCGATGTACATTAAACCCAAGATTCATTCGATAGGAAATCCCTATATACCATTTCGTCCCATTTATATTTTGACAAATACAATTCCTACTGTCTTGCGGAAGCATGACTATATTTGGTAAATTTTCCTTATATTGTTATCGGCCAAGAATGCCATGGCAATATTTAGGCTCACTAAGAATTCGTGACTACGGTCAGAAATGCCTAATATTCTCGTGCCATACTTTAGAAATTGTCCTTCTCAGAAGTCTTGAAATGACGTTTATCACGGTAGCCAACTTCTATTAATTGGGTAGTGCCCTGAATCAAGAATACCTTATCTCGTAGGATATAGAGCCAATGTGGATTCCTTTTATAACTATGCCACACTTGTTCGAAAACTAACGTACGACTTTCATACGTTAGTACATGTTCATTCGCATTGCATTGCATACCCCCTATCGCTAGTTTAATTTCGAGAATAAAATTTTTATAAGTTGGGTAGGATGTAAACCCCCATATTTTTATAAATTTTTGTAATATTTTATTTTTAATATTTTAGGATATTTTCACAATTATTAAATAGTGAGCAAATAATTACATGACTTTTTTTCTATATATAAACTAGTAGATAAATTTTTTTTTGTATTGCTTACAAATTAGTTTACTAACATTTTTATATAAGTAATTTTAGTTAGTTTTTAGGTTATTAGATTTTTTTCTTGAAATTCTAGTAAACATATAAGTATTCATAATAATAAACTTGTATGTATATTTATAATTCATATACACATATGTATATTGGCCTTAGTGAAGGAAAAAAAAGACTGAAAACCCAACTGTACTGTTCGATGAACAGTACAGTCTTCTTCCCAACCCTTGTACTAGGAGAAGGTTTAAACCCAATGGTTCAAACTCAAAGCAAATCCAATTAGAATTAGATCAAATCCTTACTTTGGCTAATCCTAGTAAAATCTCTTCCGAATAATCCTAATTTAAACTGGGATTGAATCTAAAGTTCGATGAAACTCGAATTTAAATAGTTGGTATTTAACCCTCTTGGCTTTACCCGTTTTTAGTCTAAAACCACAAGAAGACATCTCGTAATCAAAATTTCTTGAGCCTAGAGGATTTTCCAACCCTAGGTGCGTCTTCCAGATCCTCTGCCGCTGCCTTCGATAGACTGAACATCGGTGAAAGCCATCGGATCCGACCGCGAACAAAGAGCACTCTGTTTCAACCGCTACCAGGTACCCAACTTCTTGCCTTCTTTTCTATCAATCTGTTCAATCAATTCTTGAGTTAGCAACTTCTACCGGAAGCCCATATATACCACTTCGAAGTCCTTTAAAGGAAATTCTTTATAACCCCTTAGATCGACCAAGAACTCGATGCAAAGTCGGGCTAAAACTTGTTCGAAAACAAGGCAATAGGACTGTCCAAACCCCCAACTTGGAAGGCAATTATTGAACTAAATAGTAGGGCTTTCAAAAAACTAATTTGAAACAGTTAGAAACAACCTATACGAGATCAATTCCTTTTTTGTAGATTTATTTTTTAGTTAATATACTGAAAGTTATTGGTCGTTGAAAATCAAGAAAAACTGTTTTCAAAACTGTAAAATGTTAGAAAACTTTTTCGGTACGGCGTGCGTCCCGACAAATCGGGAGACGGGATCACGACCCATAAGCACCGAAAGACGCATATGGATGTTGTCGATGTGTGGGAATCGACGGAACTTGATTTTGTGGTGCATGCGCGACAAAATCGAAGCGTATCCGTCAAGATACCTCGTATCGGCCACTTTACAAACTAGGCCATTACTTTGTCCACGTTCGTCGTATCGAGACAAAACTTGTGCCAACATGACTGTATCATTTTTCTAGTCCAGAATGCCAAGTTTGGTCCGATTCTGAGAAGGTCGACTGAAACATCGTTTTAGTGGGCCTACGACCCGATCCAACGGGGTAAATTGTGCACGACCTACCGAAATCCAACTTTAGGTTTGTCTCGTCAAACTGGACCTGTAGATGTATAGTTTGATGACTTTAAAGACCGTAGGTACTGGCATGCTTTTCGGTACAAAACGGGTCCAACGGCGGATATTATTTTAACCCAAAATTATGATTTTTCTCTTGTGTCCAGAATTGGACTTTAGGATAGGCATTTTTAGACATATCTCTTGTACCAAAAATGTTTATGATATTTGTTTCAGCATCCAGAGCCGTTTGCGGATTTTGACTTTTACCGTTGACGATTCTAACTACTAGACTTGCTACTTCTTGCACCACCCTCAGGCAAGATACCTTACCATCATTTACTGTTTAATTACTGTCATCTTATCATGTTATTTTCTTTCGATTTATTTTGTGGTCTACTTGTTCTCTATAAAAATTGTCCGTCCAAGTTATACTTGGGTGCGAGCGACTCATTAGTCGTTTTACTACTTTTATTTATTTTTTGCATAATGACTTAGTTCTACATGACTATCCACTATTGTGAGGTAATGGTATATCTCTTTTGGCCGTGACACTCGTGTTCCATAAGTTATGAGTCTTATATAGTATTTGGACATGCGTACTCGACTGGCCACCGGTACGTACAGGCCGTACTTTTGGTTATAACTGCTAATAGAATTGCATGCTAGAAGACCTTGCAGTTACTAGTATAAACCTGTTGTGTATACATCATGGTTATGAGCATTGGACAGGGAGGACATATACTATACTCTTGGGCAATATTATGTCGAGTCATGTCGGATGGAGTCGGTCTTGCTAGTGGCTCATTTGAGCACTACCCGTGTATTTGTTAGGAACTCTCTGGAGCTCTACCCGTGTACTATGCTAGCTGCTCGCGTGGGTGCTACCGTGTAGTTGTGGTCAGTCGTAGTCAGTCAGTCTGCCCTCGCGTTAAGTGTTGTCCTAAAATACATTTACCTAGAATGGTTAGGCACCCTATTGCACACATATTTTTTCACTTTATATACAATTTATGTGGCATGCTATTTTCTTCTATCTTGTTACGTTCTGCTGAGGACCTGGTGAATTCTCCAGGCTTAGACGATTTCTCCTAGGAGTACGGCTCGGCACTGGATCCATCCTTCGTTGATGATGAGGCACCGCCTTCTGATATCTAGTTCATTATCTATGCTTTGAGACTTTGTAGTGGACATCTTTTATACTTTCTTCTATTTCTATTTGAAGAGGTCGGACTCCAGTTTCTGAGACTATTTTTCGTAGCCGTTTCGTAGTAGATCTATTTCCACCCGGCTACATCTGTGACTCGTTTATTTTATTCTATCTGGACTTCTTAGATCTTTTATGTTATGCTGTGGATGAGATATAGATGTATATTGTGTTGGCCTGTGATTATTATATTTTGTAGCTTATGTATATGTACGGGGATTCTATATATTGGGGCATTCCTCGTATGTATGTAGCTGGCATGTCTACGTACTTAGTCCTACGTATTTGGGACTGGGGCGTTACTGTTAGGTTATTTACTAAAAGCATCACTTTTTTAGTAGCCTTATTTCCTTAAATTTTGAATGAGAATCATATGGGCAAATGTTTGCATATTGTATTTGTTGCAAGTATTAATACAAATGTCTGATATTCTATATTGTAGATAATATGGTGTGTGGTGTCACACAGAAGATCATATTATCAGTTCCCTATGGAGTATATAAATAGTTCATAACCTAGATGGACTTGGACAATCTATTGGAAAGGTTGTAGTGTAATCTGGTATTAGTTTATCTTGACTATAGGTTTACACTAGTACACTTTGTGTGTATTGAACAGGACCACTTGAGGTTGTTCTCTTTGTACTGACTAAATAAGAGAATAAACACCTCTGTTATTATGGATTCTTGTGCTTTTAACCCGAATATAATAACGGACATGTATATACAATGTGCATTATTTTGACTCATAAAAGAGTGAGATTTATTATGGATCAACAACCTCTATGAATTGGGTAATAACAATATATGTATGATGAGCTGTTGATTATAAATGGAATCCATGTCCCGATACATCGGGTTGATGATGTCCCCTTAAGGAGCTCATAAGGATTGTCATGTAAACCTTGCAGGTGGATTATATCCGACATGACAAATAAAGTTGAGCGATACTGCTTAAGGATAAAAGATATCGAATCAACATAGTTGTCAGTAACTTAATTTTATCGACGGACATACGATATCTTAACATAGGGAGCCAAACGAGCATATAATAAAAGGAGCCCACAAACATAATTTGGGATTAGGAAGGTAGTGCAACAATAGCTCATTAGTGGACCGAGCTATTATTAATGGGCCTGGATTGTGTGTTTGGGCTGAACGTGGGATATCCAGATCCGTTAGGAGGCCTAAACCTAATTTCTCCTCATGGTCCCTATCGTAGCCTATATATATCCTCTATTCTCTGGCCGCCATATTACCGATCAGAAATTTGAAACTTTCTCTAAATTCGTGATTCACGTAAGGAGAGAAAGAGAGGGCTGCCAAGGAGAAGAAACGGTTGGGAGATCGTCGCCCACACGACGTCCAACTCGAGGAAGGAATACGTGCAGAAGATCTTGGGGTCGTCCGCTCGAGATTGCCAGGAATTACTTGTCTCCTTTCCGTCGCAGGTATAATTCGTGAACCCTAGTTTCCGCCTATGAAGGGTTAGAACACGTATTAGATATATTTAACTTTCTATCGATCAATACGCACACCAAAGGAAGGGTCCTGGGAATCCCCAGTTCCATCAGTTACATCAGCGTCCCTTAATGCTTCACACAGAGCATTCTGAGTATATTTAGAGTCGAAAAAGCTTAAAAAGAGACAGCTGAGCCGGAGCACTAGCTAGCTATGCTAGTATGTCAAAATGGTGGGGATTGGTCAACCCTAAAGCACCATCTTTTCTCAGTGGCTTGTCGAAACGAGCCTCCTTTTGCTTTTATTTGTCTGCTGCTGCAGGTGGGAATGGACCCTCCCCTTAGACAGTAGTAGTGGTGGCGGGAGGCGTCTCCTCGGTCGAAGCCTCATCCTGTTGAGTGTTCTATTTTGACCTTATCACTACTGGAAAGGCTTTCTATGGAGAGGCAGTGGCCATTCTTGCCTTTGCTTTTGGTGTAGAAGGTACCACCGATTGAGTCAACTCTAAAGCTAAATCTGGGTAAATCCATATGATCTCGCCCCGAGATGTGGTGAGTGGGACCAACCTAATCACATTGTCATAGGTTGGAGGTTACTTCCGTTGTCGCCTTTGGAATGGAGACGACGCCATATTGAGCCTCAGTTGGCGGCAGGGTGCCAAACTGAAGTGATACCATATTTATAAAGACTATTTTGTCCTCATAGTCGAGAGAGAGGATATTCACATTGATCATGCAATGTATGTAGTTCTTCAGTATATAACAATCTCGTATTGGGTGCCCGACGAACCGATGGTAGTGAGAATACTTTAGGTTGCCGACTCTGTCAACCTCATATGGGTGCTTAGGGTCAGGCAACTTGATCTTATAGCCATACATAAGCACTTCGAAGAGCTGCAAGGTATCTTCATCATTAAAGGAGTAGATCTCCTTCTGTCGTGGTACGGCTGGTGGCGTTTTAGCGGGAGCCGACGTACCCTTGGAGGTATTCGTAGTCAATGCTTGCTTTCCCTTGTCATCGAATGCGGGAAATCTGACTCCCAAGCGACGAGCATTGCTAGCTTTCATCTTGGCCCTTTCAGCACCGATAATGGGTGCGGTCCAGTCTGTGTATTGGGTGGTCGACCCAAAGTTTGACTGCTGGCATCATATTCTTGTGACAGGAATCCATTAGCACCGGCTCATGAATACTAGGAGGTAGCCTCATATATGCTTTTCGGAAGCGCTCGATGTAAGACCGAATTCTCTTTTTCCTTCTTGGTGATTATTATGAAGGAAGACGATATCATGTCTATTCCACTGTTATAGAATCGAGAAAGGAAGAGATGGTTCAGATCCTCGAAGGAAGATACACAATTATCAGGGTGGGTGCAGAGCCATTCATAGGCTACCCCTTAAATGTCCCGATGAACAGACTTGTGAGCAAAGCGTCATCTTTTGGCAAATGCCCCATCATGGAGTGGAAATAGGTTAGATACTGACGAGGCGACTCCTTCCCATCGAATGGTATCAGCGACTGTGGTTTATACTTGGGTGGATAAACCACGTTGTTTCACTCAGGGGGTAAGGCTGCCGGATCCTGAGCTTCTGATATTCCTCACATTTATCCTTAGCCTCTACGCGAGTGTGCAGCTCTCTCACCAGCTCGAACAGTTTTACAGTAGAGACATGAGCAGATAACCGAGGCAATTTATGATGATCGGCTACAAGGGAGAGGACGATCGAGGCAGAGTGTGATGATATGTCCCTAAAGGCACCCATTGAGGCAGTACATTTGATTCCCAATTGGTTCATGGGTTAGGGCTGGCTGATGTAGGAGCCCTTGTCGAAGGTGGGGCAGCCAAGGTGTTCCGGATGTCGAACGCGAGCTGAGTCAAAGGCTACATAGAAGTGGTAAGGGTTTTAAGGCCCGTCTCCAGGGTATCTATGCGATGTATGAGATCCGGATCCAAAGCTTCTACCTCTTCTTCATTTCCACTCCTGTCATGCAAACAGGCATGACATGGGCTAAAGTAGATGAAACGTTTATTTTACTTTCAGCCTCGCTTTCTTACGGAAGGGTCGTCATCAAGGCTTCCTCCTCTGAATCCCAGAGTTGGCTACCCCCACCTCCATCGGTGTCAGTTCCCTAACAGATGTCCTCATCTTTGAAAGAAAGATTATTGTAGATTTTTTGGGGTCTGGCTACCCCAGCCTGCTCTGCTGATGCGGTCTTTACTTTCGATCGAGTATTCTAGAGTATCCCGGGAGAAGGGATGATTGCTTTGTTCCCTCGCGGTCGACCCTTTGAACTAGCCAAGGCCGAAGTGTTATTGGTTTTTACATTTCTCCTGGGAGTATAAGAATTGGAGTTGACATGGCACGATTTAACAAGAGTTCTTGCTCGTCTTCGACTGGCACCCACCTTCTAAGACGATATCGAACAGGTGCGGTAGATTGCAGTCGCTCGGACAGTTTAGGCCATTCTTTTGCAACAACAACAATTGATGGTGACTGTAGCATAAGTATGCCCCATGAGGGGTGCATTGTGCATGGTAGTCATCTCTTCCGATCTTCATTTGTGAGTGATCATATTACGTAGATCGTGTGAAGTGAGATTCACATTTACACCCTCTTTAGGCGCATAGCAAAGCCAAGCGTCAGGGTATGTATGTGGTTATGTGCCCCCTGATCCAGTTCCAGTGCATGAAATGCACCTAGATCATTGGTGGGATAACAACACGAACTGTGAGTCGAACCCACTTCATGCGTACAGCTCACGTTGGCGCATGGGTTCAATACCACAAGATTTGCCCCTGACTTGGTTCCATCGCATGAGATGCACCCAAGTAGAAGGGGGACTTTGAGAGTTGACTCATTCGGGGCGCATAAGCATATGAGTCAACTCTATACAGCTTACCATCAGCTGCGATCATATGACTTTCAGCATACGGTTCTAGTTTGCTCATGGCCCGTGCCATCTTGGATTTCTTTGTATTAGCACGCGAAGGCACATAGTACTTAGAATCCAACATTTCCTTACCTTAATGGTAAGTGATTATATCAAAGACAGAAGGTTTTTCTTGTGTAGTAGAGCTCATGCACGGGAATGTGGCTGTGCCTTTGTTCTTTCTGCACATCCTCTTCGATTTGGACAAAGCAGGTTGGGAGTTGTAGTTGTAGTGCCCCGTCCCGCTCAGTAAATCGTAGGAATCAAAATGCTAACGGCGTTAGGACTTAGCTATGCAACGGTGACTCAAAGGCCCGCTCGGTCGAGGTGACCCCTCGTTCAGGTGGGTGGCTTCGGTGAACTTGCCTCAGCTTGGCCTTCACACTAATAAAACAAAAGTTTTCAAATGCACTAGTAGGCTTGATAATGAAAGAGACGAATCCACATAGCTAAGGGAATAATCCCAAGTCGGGTCAAATCGAGTTAGAACATGGAAAAGGTCCAACGGTCGGCTTAGAGTTGGTGCACGGAGTGCTTTGAAATGACACTCGATCCTTCGTCCCGTAGCTTGGGAGAAGGAAATTTGGTCTTCGATACAAACTATGAATTAGCCTAAGTCATAGGCGTCAACCGCGTAAATGCTCAATAAAGCATGAACGCTTCCGTAATGCAAGACATTGCATACCTTTGCTCGTCCCTCGGGTTAAGTTGTAGGCTTGATTAAGTTAGGCAAAGTTATGCCGGTCGACCTAAGTCATTCCAAGTATTGTTCCGCTTTTTCTGCGATTGCCAAGTTAAATAGTCCCACGATCTCAAGGCCCTTCATAGAAAATATGACTTGGGTGATAGCGTCGCATAGAATACGAGTTGGTTTAAAGCACGAGCCACAGTTGGTTCAGTAGGAAGTTAGCCACGGTCTGTCGATACTTAAGGGACATATTATATTCAAGTTAAGTGAGAAGACTATACGGTAGCCGTTTCCTGAGTTCAAAGAATGTTAAGTCTAAGCGATGGTTAGTTGCCGAAAGGAAATATGTCGGGACTGTAAGTCAGTCGCCGAGACAACCCTGGTTTGGGCTCTGCAAAAGAAGTATGAAAAGTGGAAGAAGTAAAGCAAAGAAACAAAGTGATGATGACTGTATTGAGATATTGAGATGATTCTGGATATGTATTTATCTTAGACACTTAGACCTTATCTGGATTGTATTCTCTGTGGATTTCATTCTGTTCTATCTATCTTTTATCATGCTCTATCTTAGATGTGATTGAGACTGTATTTGCTATGTCACCTCCATTCGGAGTGTATATACTGTACAGGTACCTTTATATTGTTAGATGTTGACCTAGGACAGTGTTCTACCGCCGACACGGCGGCGTAGGCTGGACGTACCCACGTCTAGTACCCTTACTCTAGGGTACGGGTCGTGACACATGCAATTTTGTTAAGTCTAGAAGTTAGCATAGGTGCGTGGTCATGGACAACTTGTCGACAAGGGCGATTGTTTCTTCGAGCGGCAACCTGGGGCCACGGAACCGACTCGGCCTAGAAAGAAACCAGAAATAGCCAAGCTGGGTAATAGGCAATGGTAGTTCGGGGACTTACATCGGAGATCGCTACTTGAGGTGCAAGGATCCCGTTTGCCAGGCTATATCCACGATGGCTAGTTAATGCCAGTGACCATTCATATAGATGGGTCGGCAAGAGCGACAATCTGCGTGTGTGCCTTTGGATTGAGTCGAGTTGATGGTGTACACAGTTAGAAAACAATGTCTGGGCCTAAGATTTGGTTACAACGAAGGCGACATATTTCGGCACGAGATGTGGCTTCGAGTGGTAAGTCGTTGGCATAGAGTTGAATGATTTAGACTTGAGCTGTTGCGAGTTAAGTCGAAAAGGGCCGTAGGGCAAGTTGGGTGAAGTTACGTTGAGTTGCAGGGCACGACCTCGATATATAAGGCACGGCCGTGCCATCATAACACAAGTATAGGCAAGTCAGTAAGTGGTGAGGTACTGCCTCAAAGAGATACCACGGTTACTTGGAAATTGGGCACTATCGCGTAGTTGCGTCTCTGATTATGGCCGAAAGGCAAGCACGACTTGATAGGTTAACGTTGTTGTTGTAATCACTGGATGGTCTAGAGACACAAAATAGGCCAAGGCGTCTGTCCTAAAACTGATCCTCAGGCAAGACTAGAAAGACAATCATAAAGGGGCTATGTTGCACCGAGTAAATTAATGTGTCGGTTTTGTATGGGTGGGCGAGGAGCTCACACCACCAGTATAGTTGAGTACTGACACCGACACAGTATTTATGTACAGGCATAGGTAGAAGCTCGTAGCGCGTAGCTCGCTTGGATGTGTCGAGGCACAGAGTTCCTTGGCGATTCGAGGCGTTCGTTCTACGTAAAGACTGGACTTATACAGGACATAATGTATGGACATCGTCTCTCCGAAGCATCCACTGGTTCAAGATTTGTATTGAAAGATGAGAGAGAGCTGCATGACTTGTAATATGAGAAAAGTGAGATTGAGTGAGTTTGAGTGACTTGTAATCTTGGCCTTGCGCCCCATTCTAATCCTTGTTTCAATATCAATTAAATGCATCAATTTGAATGACTTGTGTTTTGTTCTAAATTTCTGTTAGCATATTCAATGTCTCTA